>JAJLZR010000016.1:0-365753 GCA_030572315.1 [Candida] glucosophila | reverse complement strand
ACATCAGTACACCCACATCAGTACACCCACATCAGTCCACCCACATCAGTACACCCACATCAGTACACCCACATCAGTACACCCACATCAGTACACCCACATCAGTACACCCACATCAGTACACCCACATCAGTACACCCACATCAGTACACCCACATCAGTACACCCACATCAGTACACCCACATCAGTACACCCACATCAGTATCGCACAGCACCTTACTACAATTTACCCCTCCTCTGTGCAGTTTATGATCACGTGCATCCTTCATTCCCCTTTTCTTACTCTTCCCAATCACATGATTTCAATGTACAGTCCTTCCTTTCAAAATTAACTCCTCTGTTCACAAGAAACGTGTTTCTTCTTCTAATGCCGTCTATGTACTTTTCTGGTGAAAAAGAAGAAGATATAACCTTTGACGATCCTGCCGATAGATGCATTAAAATAAATCCTGAACTATATGCTAATGTACGTTTCGACAATCAACAGAACGCAAGGGTCTTTTTGGACACTCCTTTATTAAAGATACGCGGTTTAACTCCTAAACATGACTTACCTATAGACCGAATAGGTCCAATAGTGAGCAAAGGTGGTGCGTCTGTATCTCTAGAAACTAGAGTATTTATGTCCGCCCTTGTCTATGTCACAAACTCTATTACCACTGCTGAATTTAGAGAGATGTCCTGCGATCAATTCAAATCTACTTATCTTGCTCCTCTTGACGATGCTCTTACAGTCTCTAATATCATTCACAAGTATTTACTGGAAGAATACGTTTATCCAGTCGGGAACGCTGCCCATGTGGAAGGTGATATACAAGACTATTTTGATCGACAAATATCTTATACAATCGAGATACTTTACCAAGAGATATGTGGTATATCTCACAAATTTGGTAGATCGTCCTCAATCTTAAGACCCCCCTTGAATAGGAGTTCCATAATAAAGCCTGACATCGTTCATATCTCTACGGCTGAATCGGCGCTTAATTTTCAGTCTCCGGATGTCTGCTTTGCAATAGGTGACTACAAGAAGGAAAACTACTATCTAAGCCTGGGCTTTGAAAATTTGAAAATGGCTATTGCTGAATATAAACAAAATTCGTCCAACCGGAGGGCATTGAGACTGCTGCCGACTGATCCCCTATTTAATGACCGAGAATGGTCCCCTAGAGTCCTATGTGCTTTGGTCCTAAGGAAATATATTTATCAAGCTTTTCTCTGCGGCACGGATAGAGTTTTCATCTCAGACCATCAATCTTTTTCTGGTTTTTTCAGATACGAATTTGTGGACGGCGAAAGAATGGTCATAAATTACTATGTTATCAATAATCCTGAGACCGTAGAGCATGGAATCACTCTAAGATCCGCGATTGCAGGTTTTTTTTATAAACCGGACCAAGATGCACTTGCTACGAAGCAGAGACTAAATGAGATCCTTGAAGTAGCCAGCCAGACAAAAGGATCTGACCCATTTGCAAATGTACTTCCCAAGCCAGTGGAAGAACCATCCCGTAAACGCAAACGGAGCAAATCATTTGGAAGCGCTCTCGGCAGTCAGTTGACTTCAATTGAGGAACATACTGACGACGATGACTTTGATGAAATCCACGGCAACACTTATTGTCGTATAGTCTACGATGCCCCCAAATGTTATCCTGGTCTCGCTTCTATCCTCCCTACTAATGTTTTCACTAAATTGTACAACTATCCGGACTTGGCATTTGAAAATTTTCCTGAGAAAGACGACTATTATGATATGTTTGTGAATGAACTTGAAATTAACAAGATTATTGCAAATTCTCAATTTGCTTCAAATTTCCCGAAACTCATCGTATCCGGATACTTAAATGGAATGCCAAGTAAGCCTATGCATATATTTGAAGACCTAGGAGAAGAGGTGTCTATGTCTGAGTGGGATTATGATAAAGTGTATGATGCTATCAAGTTAAGGCTTGAGGAGCTTCATCATTTGGGAATAAGCCATAATGATGTCAGACCAGCCAACATTGTTGTTTCTGAGACCGGTAAAATTTCATTGATAGACTTTGGATTATCAACCTGTCCAGCCAGTGAGAAACGTCAAGAAAGAGATTTCGAAGCGCTAGACCAGAGTTTTAGGAGAGGTACCTATGGTATTCATGAAGGAAATGAAGACGATCTGGGAGTGAATGGTGAAGAAGCCGATAACAAAAATATAAAGTATGGAAGTGATGGTAACGACGTGATTAATTCTTCGAATGAAGGGATATTCGACAAAGTAAGTAAAGAAACACAAGATACAAAATCAATCAAGGGGGAGATTTCATCGACTGCACAGCGAGAAGATAACGGAAATGGCAGTATCACAAGCTCCAGTCATTGTGGCACATGAGCTCTTCAGGGTAATGGTAAAAGACAAGTTTAAGTTATGCACGGTGAAGCGTCTCGAAAGCCCTAATATATTTTGAATCCTCCAAAAAGTGTAAAACGCATAATGTGTGAATGGTATATGAAATAATCATATGACTTCAAACTTAATTTAGTTTGCTCATTTGTCGTATAGTGCAAACGGTCGACTTAGTTATTAGAGTATTACCCCTCTTTTTCTTTTTTTTTTTTTTTTTTTTTTAATCTCTGTTTTTACGAACAATTTCTTTACATGTTGTGCATATCGGTTATAATTATGGAACATATATATAGCTTCAGAGTTCTTTAATTTGTCGCTAAGTAACTTTCTACCTGTGGTTTTGTTTACAATTTATAAATAGATGTTACTAACGTTTAGTAAGGGTCACGACAATGAACCAAATGTCATGTTTATGAAGCAAATCGATGCTGGTGCCTGCCGATTCTCGCGTAAATTTCTCTGTTCACTTTTTCTATAGAATAACATAAATAGAGCATATTTGGTGGTCCTATGCCTCCTTAACTTCCTAGGAAAGTTTATCAGCAAGTACTCAGGAGAAACACCAAGATGAAGAGCGTTTTAAGCGAAAGAGGTATTATCAATTGATCTATTTGCTGTTTCCATCCCGCTTTGTATAGCTTATCAGTATCGAATAGCATAGGACTACAATTTACACCCACATCAGTACACCCAGCCAAAACCAGTGATCCCACAAAAAAGCATATACAAAGATTGAAACAAGCAAACTGAAGAGCAAAATGTGAATGGGACTATTGATACAGCAAGCTGATGTTAATGTTTAAGCACATCAGTCCTAATTTGTTGTTTCTATCCCACTTTCTATAGCTTATCAGTATCGGACACATCTTACTACAAATTACACCCACATCAGTACACCCACATCAAAATAATGCAGCGGAAACAATAGCCGTAAGTATATGCAGGCATATACCAAAAAGGAAATGACCCACCTAGAATAGGCGAAAATATATCACTAGTTAACAAATACACCTTATACTCGCTACACACCTGAATCATACAGACCACACCGAACACATGTCAATATGTAAAAAGTAAAGACGTCGCCGCAACAGATCAGCAAACAGGACGTGTGGCTACCGCAAAAGGAGAGCCTCAAAGTGCCCAGACCTTTTATGACCCTCTGAGGAACACAGTTCCACAAACCCAACTGGGCATTTGCGTGACCCACTCGCCCCTTCCACCAGTGCCCTAAACCAACAAAAATTATGAGGACAGGCAAGCTAGCCAGATTTATGCGAATAGATACTCATGTTCTACTCACAACATCGGTTCTAATTTGTTGTCCTCCATCCACCTTTGTATAACTTTATCAGTACCCTAGAGCACGGGGCTAACATTTACACCCACACCTGTATACCCGCATCTACTAGCGACTCCCCTTCTTTAAGAGCATCATAACAAAGCATACGTATATGAATAGGTAAGTTATCTTCTTTTAGCTGAGATGATCTTGGCTACGGAAATAATTCGAATAACCTAAAATAAAAAACTATTGTAGGAATGATAAATGCGTTTCTCTTATCTACCATGTATTTTCTTTCCATCTATGACGTCTAGTGGCCTTTCAAGATGAAATTCGAGCCGCAGATATTAGTCCATGGCAATATAGGAGCGAGAGCTTCCTGCCAACAATGGAAGACTGTTTCCGTCTCCTTTCCTAAAAAGCAAGACTTGTATCAATTCTGGGAACAATCTTCCTTGTCAACAAAAAAATTCTTATTTATAGCGGCTCACAGTAACTACTGAGAAATATATTCAGTTAGAAACAGATCTTCTGAATTGCTAAAAAGATGTCGACAACCCATCCGTTCTCGTCAAAAGCTTTTGAATTGTTTCTTTCAGCGTCTTGGTTCCAAGTAATTACCGCTTTCCTCGTTTTAATTATATCCTATGACCAAATTGCCTACCAGTTTAGAAAAGGCTCCATTGAAGGCCCTAGATTTAAATTTTATCCAATAATTGGGCCCTTCCTAGAATCATTAGATCCTAAGTTTGAAGAATATAAAGCCAAATGGGATTCAGGTCCTTTATCCTGTGTGTCTATTTTTCATAAATTCATTGTTATTGCTTCCACGAGAGACTTTGCGAGAAAAATCCTTCAGTCGCCCAAGTTTGTCAAACCTTGTCTTGTCGACGTGGCGGTAAAAATATTGCGTCCATCCAATTGGGTTTTCTTGGATGGAAAGGAACACATAGATTACCGTCGTCCTCTTAATGGTTTATTCGTTCCAAAGGCCCTTGAAGTCTATATCCCTATTCAGGAAGTTTATATGGATAAATTCCTCGAAAGATTTATCAGCTATGAAAAGCCTAGAGAGTTCTTCTCCGAATTCAAGGAGATGATATGTGCTATTTCCTTGAAAACCTTTTGCGGTGACTATATTCCTGAGGAACAAGTGAAAAGAATATGCGATAATTACTTTAAAATTACGGCTGCTTTAGAGCTTATTAACTTTCCCATTATCATACCATTTACTAAGACTTGGTATGGTAAAAAGCTTGCAGATAAAACCATGAAGGTCTTTGAAGAATGCTCTGCCAAAGCCAAAATCCACATTAATAAGGAAGATGGGAAGCCCACTTGTATTATGGATGCCTGGATAAACTTGATGAAGGAAGCTTGTGAGAAAAGATCTAATGACCCTGATTCCAAATTACTAGTGCGAAGCTTTTCAGACAGAGAAATCTCGGAAGTAATTTTCACCTTCTTGTTCGCTTCACAGGAGGCGTCTTCTTCTCTAGCTTGCTGGTTGTTTCAGATTGTAGCCGATCGCCCGGACATTGCTGCAAGAATTAGAGAAGAGCAGCTCCTGGTCCGCAAGGGTGATCCTCATGTTCCGTTGTCTTTAGATCTTATTAATCAAATGATTTACACTCATAATGTCGTCAGGAAGACTTTGCGTTATAGGCCACCTGTTTTAATGGTTCCATATTTGGTTAAAGAAAGTTTTCCTGTTTCTCCTAACTATACTGCGCCAAAAGGTTCTATGATTATCCCATCCTTATATCCAGCATTACATGATCCTGAAATTTATTCAAATCCTGACGAATTTATCCCCGATAGATGGTATGAAGCAACAGAAGATATGAACAAACGTAATTGGCTTGTTTTTGGTAGTGGCCCTCATCTGTGTATCGGACAAAAGTATGCAATGATGTTTTTTACAGGGATGCTTGGCAAATTTATGATGAATTCTAATATTATTCACCATGCTACAGACAGTTCCGAAAGTATCAAAATCTTCGCAACTATTTTTCCAAAGGATGATTTAATTTTAGAATGGAAAGCACGTAATCCTTCATCAAACGAGTAACTTTTAATATGCCTAATAACTTCCGTATATTTATAAAGCAAATTATTGTTCTTTACTTAATACATTACATTAGCTCCCTCAAAGAGCTCATTCTCCTTATTTCGTAAGGCTTCAAAAACATCAACAATCTTGAAATTAGCATGTAGTCTTGCCGATCTCTATCCGTCATAGAAGCTCAATGCTGTCCAAAAAGCAGGAACTGGTATACCGAATTTGAAATTCGTGATAGCATCCTATCAAATGGATGGAAGAACAAGTTAGTTTGAATGCTGCAAATAGGCTGTCGTATTTTCACTCAAGAACACCAATCTAATGATGCAACCATCTCTTCACATCAAAGCGATGGCCAAATTGTTCAACTGCAATCCCTAGTCCTCCCTAATAAAAATAGACCTTGAGCGTACGAGATGATCTTTGGAGCATACAACGCTTGCTCAAGATCATTTATAGATTACCCCTTCTCTTTGATTGGATATTCAGCTCCTTCCACTGATAGACCACTTCAAATATAGGATGCCCCTCCTCTCCCTGTCCACAAAGTAGACAGATAACGAGCAAAAACAACGTCGCCAATCAAAGTAGCAGGCATTCCCGTTCCAAAGCGCTTATCCCTGCTCATTTACCAGCAGCTTTTGACCCGCCTCAAGTAAGATTTTTTTCAACAACGATGCTCCTTCCATAGGATCACTAGAACATATGTTCTCCTCCTAGTAATTTTATCAAAATTGAACACGAGACACTTCTCTTTTTCCATCTGTCAAATACATCTCGAGTGGTAAGCTTGACAAATCCTGGTGACATTGACCATCATAAAAAAGTCACAGTATATCAACAGATATTAAAGAAGTATCCTGAAGGCTTTGCTTCTTTAGCATTGTTGCCTCTATCAATGGAGGTGTGCAGATATTTGGCGCTCTCGTCCGCACACCCTCATCTCGCCTCCATCATTTCTCTCCATCATCTGTACATCATCTGTCTTCAGTCACGTGCTCTAACTGTTATCTTTTCAAGCCTCTAGGTCAAAGACCTTCGACGTAAGTCCTTCGTTCCAAAATTACTTCTCTTTTCACCAAGAAACGAGCTTCTTCTTGTAATGCCGTCTAGGTACTTTTGTGTTGAAAAGGCTGAACATATAAGCTTTGATGATCCTGATAATGATTGATTTAGAATAAATCCCCACATATATGTTAGTGTCCAGAATGACAATCAACGAAACGCAAGGGTCTTTTTGGATACTACTTTATTAAGGATACGCGGTTGGTTCCTGAGCATGACTTACATATAGACCGAAGAGGTCCAATAGTGAGATAAGGTGCTGCTTCTGTTTCCCTAGAAACTAGAGTATTTATTCCCGCTCTTGTCTATGTCACCAACTCCATTACGACTGCTGAATTCATAGAGATGTCCAGCGATCAATTCAAATCTACTTATCTTGCTCCTCTTGATCACGCTCTTAGGAAGTCTAACATCAGTGTCAAGTTACTGGTAGAACAATATTATTATCCATTCGGGAACGCTGAGCAGGTGGAAGGTGATGTACAAAAATATTTCGATGAAAAAGTAGCTGACTCAATCAAGATACTTTATCGTCAGATGTACGGTAGAAGCCACGAATTTGGTAGATCGTGGTCAATATTAAGGCCTCCCTTGAATAGGAGTTCCATAATAAAGCCTGACATGGTTCATCTCTAGACAGCTGAATCAGCACTTAATTTCCATTCTCCGGATGTCTGCTTTGCAATAGGTGACTACAAAAAAGAAAACTACTATTTAATCCTGGGCTTTTAACAATTGAAAATGGCTATTGCTGAATATAAACAAAATTTATCCAACCGGAGGACGTTGAGGCTGCTTCCAACTGGTCCCCTATTTAATGACCGAGAATGGTCCCCTAGAATCCTATGTGCTTTGGTCCTAAGGAAATATATTTATCAAGCTTTTCTCTGTGGCACTGATAGAGTGTTTATTTCTGACCATCAATCCTTTTCTGGATTCTTCAAATATGAAATTGTGGATGGTGCAAGAATGGTCATAAATTACTATGTTATCAATGACTCCGAGAAAACCGAACGCGGATGCGCTTACTACGAAGCAGAGACTAAATGAAGTCCTCGAGGTAGCCAGCCAAACAAAAGGTTCTGACCCTTTCGCAAATGTACTTCCCAAACCTGTGGGAGAACCATCCGTAAACGCAAACGGAAATCATTTGGAAGTGCTCTCGGCAGTCAGTTGACTTCAATTGAGGAACATACCGACGACGACGACTTTGATGAAATCCACGGCAACACTTATTGTCGTATAGTCTACGACGCCCCCAAATGTTATCCTGGTCTCGCTTCTATCCTCCTTACTAATGTTTTCACTAAATTGTACAACTATCCGGACTTGGCATTTGAAAATTTTCCTGAGAAAGACGACTATTATGATATGTTTGTGAATGAACTTGAAATCAACAAGATTATTGCAAACTCACAATTTGCTTCAAATTTTCCGAAACTCATCGTATCTGGGTACTTAAATGGAATGCCAAGTAAGCCTATGCATATATTTGAAGATCTAGGAGAAGATGTGCCTATGTCTGAGTGGGATTATATTAAAGTATATGATGCTTTCAAATTAAGGCTTGAGGAGCTTCATCATTTGGGAATAAGCCATAATGATGTCAGACCAGCCAACATTGTTGTTTCTGAGACCGGTAAAATTTCATTGATAGACTTTGGATTATCAACCTGTCCAGCCAGTGAGAAACGTCAAGAAAGAGATTTCGAAGCGCTAGACCAAAGTTTTAGGAAGGGATCCTATGGTTTTCATAAAGGAAACGAAGACGATCTGGAAGTGAATGCTGAAAAGGCCGATACCAAAACTAACAGGTATGGAAGTGGTGGTTGCAACATGATTAGTTCTTCCAGCCAACGCATTTTTGACAAGGTAAGTAAAAGTCAAGATACAGGATCAACAAAGGGAGAGATTTCGTCGATGCGCAACGGGAAGATAACGAAAATTATAACCTCACAAACTAGCTCACAAACTTCATTCCACCTTCGCATAAGTTCTACAGAATTATGATCAAAAAAAAAAAAAAAAAGAAAGTCCCATTTATACAGAAGAGCTTACCTATGAAATACCCCAAAAAATTTTTAAAAGTTTCTTCATATCCTAAAAAGGTTGATTTCTTGGATTGCTCTAAAATCCGTAAGACAGATGCTGTATAGAAGACACATGTTTTTTGATTTTAGAATCATAATTTGGTTTTCTCGTTTGTGAAATGGACTCAACTGTAAATCTCATCGACTAAGGTGCTAATTTTCGTTCTTTCTGAGAGTAGTAAACCTGGAACGACATCAACTTTTTGCTTCTGACTAATCAATATTGAAAGGTTTAAAATTAAGGGAAAGATTCATGTGAACCAAAACTCCAGAAGAACCTAAGTCTCAGCTTATTCACTCTTTACGCCTTATATGTTTTCCGCTGGTTTGGCATTTTATAAGGACTGTAAACTTATAGACTGTAAACTTATACTTATACAAGCTTCCGGAGAGCATATTAAGACAGTATGGGTGATCAAGGAAGTTGCAAATCTTCTTCATTGTATTTCCCTTTTTTTTCGAAAACTGAAAACTTAGGGATTTAAAAACGTGTAAAGAAAAATTAGGTTCACGGTAACTGAAAGAATTCGGACAGTTTAGATGATTTATAGAACATTCAGATATTGTCAAATAGTGAGTAGGAAATTGCACTAGGAACATAAAAAGCTGCTAGAAAGCTTAAGTCTTGACTGTGCTCCGAGAAAGAGTTGCGTTGTGAGGAACGGGTGTAATCAGTACACCACATCAGTACACCGTATCATTTTTTCCACTTTTGAGAAGAATTGAAACAGTCCAAAACAATTAGTTCTAAGAAATATTGTATATATTACTCTATGAAACTAGATTCCTTTTTTTTTTTTCCTACAAGAAAACCACTTTCGAAGTAGAGTAGTGGTCATTTTTGTATATCTCTATCTATCAACTTTTATGCGGAAACCGGTAATTTTTCGTTTAGGTTAGAATTGAAAAAAAGTTCAAAGAGGATATATTAAGTTATACAACAAAGAACCAGATCTTTTCCCAAAAGTTCTTTGGTTGCCTTTCTGTGATTTGTCTAGTTTGAGCTTCAACAATGTCCAATTGATACTTTATTGGCATATCCTCAGGATTTTTAAACCTTACAGTTCCAAAATAAATGGCACCACCCACGAATAGGACAATGACAAAACCAACTGACACATATGAAACAAAGAAACCAGAAACTGCCCACTCTTTTGGAAAAAATATATTGTAGCCATTAGTAAAAGTTATTAAGATAAAAAAGAATATGGTAAAACAAGCTCCAAAGATTTGCAAGGGTGGCCTATATGGAACTGATTTATCGAGGCCATGGTATTTCAACGCTTTTCTATACCTCAAATATATTATACCAACAAAGATCCAGTTGATGAAACCTGAAATCGAGGTTACGCTGGACAAATCGCTGAAACCCTTCGCTCCACTATCTGAACAATTGATGTAAGCTAAAACTCCAAAGATTGCCAGAACACATTCACTATACACAGGCTTCCCTCTTTTGGTTATAGAGAAAAGCTTGGGAGCAAATCCCTTTATCGACATAGAATGTAGACTTCTAGACGAAGCATACATTTGAACAGTACCTGCCAGGTAGGCACTAATAATAATACAAGCATTAATTATATGTGGTAACACCTTAATACCTGCGCTGCTCACGCCCACAACGAATGGCGAAGATGCTGCGTTTGAGGTACCTTTATTAATCGCGTCATTTAATTCCTTGTTATCCCATGCAACCATAACAGTTACTGCAAGTATACAAAGCACATAAAAAAAAATTAAGCGGAAGACAAATCTATTGCCTGCTTTTGGCATGTCCCGTCTAGGGTTCCTTGATTCCGCCGCCGTAGTTGTGAGTGCTTCGGGTACCAATACAAATGCGTAAGCACTTTTAATTATTCCTGTCCAAGTAGCCAAGAACTTTCCGGTATTTCCTGGTACTAAGTACTCTTTGAAGGCACCGGGCAGTTTCCAATAATGGAAACCTAAGACCTCATGTTGATCAGGACCACCACCAAAAAAAAGCACTACACCCAATATAATGAGACCTGTACAACAACATATCTTTGCAAGCGAGGTCAAAAACTCACTTTCACCCAATATTCTCACTGACGAACAACTCACAGCGACAGAAGCCACCCAAAAGATAGAAATAAAGATAGCAACATTAGCCAGAGTCCAATACTTAATGCACATAGCACATGCAGTAATTTCAGTGGGTGACACAACTAACTGCGCAAAAAGAAGATTCCATCCTACCGTAAGAGCAAGCGGGCTATTGGTGTATTTCAATGCCAATGTAAACAGAGATGTTTCCCCTGAAAGCGGGATTAAATTAACCATTTCCATCAACTGGTTCATAATAGTCCAGACAAAGTAGCTTGTTATCAAGTAAGAAATCAATAGAGGTGCTGGTCCACAGGTCACCAAAGCTGTACCGCTACTTATGAACAATCCAGTCCCGATGGCTGCACCTAGGGCCATAAATTGAATATGTCTTGAACTCAAGTTTCGAGGGACCTTTCTATTACTCTCAATATCTTCATGAGAAGACTCTTTATCTTCCACCTCGTCTATGGTAATGACAGGCAGTTCCAGTGTCTTGCCTTTTTCCCATTTGAAATTAGAGTGGGAATTAAGTATGCCATCTGAGAGCATTTTTCACGGGAACTCACACACGATTTCAAAAAGACGGTCTTCTTTATACCCGAGCTTTAGAGAAGAATAATTTTCTTCATCTCTCGTTATGCGTCTTACCATATATATGTCTCGATGTCTTACGAGTGGAAAGACTATTTTAGTAAAAGATAAGATAGGAGCGAGCAGACACATCATATATGCAGCCTATATTTCTTTTTACCAATCATGATCATTAACTTCTTTTTTTTTTTTTTTTTCACATTTTGGGAGATAACAAGAAGTAATTTTGCGTTAGATATTCGCTAAATTCTTGTAAGTCGCAAACTACCCTTAAGAGCGAAAGAGCTATTTGTGGTGACTAAAGAAAGTAGATTCAAGGCAACTTTGGTATTGCACACACGATGATGACATTCTTAGATGAATTAGGCTGGCGTAGCCCATGCAAACAATAAAAAACAAGAAGACTTCCTAGTAAACCATCGTATTATCACTTATGCTAATTATATCTTCTAACTACTACTAAAAGATTTACGAGCATAGATGAAGTTAACGATAGAAGATTTAGCCTTCAAATTTTGTTTTCAATTCTAGGTATGTTTTGATCTAACGTATAGAAGATTTTTTTCAGTAAAAAAGAAGGTGAAGCGGCTGTATTATTGATATGGTATAGGCAACCTAAGTCGTAACGCATAGTATGAAAGCGATTCTGGTGTAACTATATTATCATAGAACATTTCTTTTTTTAAAAAAAAAAGAAGAATTTATCGCATTAACGTTGCCTATACCAGTGACAACAGTAATATACCGAAGAACACCTTTTTATCTACGTAAATATTAGTTCGAAATATGTTTTAAGATTTCCTATGCAGTTCACAAAAAGTACCCTCAGCCCCGCTTATTCCAATCACAAGTTCTATCCTATAAGCGCCGTATCGAAAGATTGAAAAAAATAATTAGCTTAATGTAGGGTCATCTTACGAAAGAAACTTAGTACCTCATTCTTGTGAAGAAATTGAGAATATTTGAAACGAACCCGAAGGATTTGAATTAGAGTATAACACGCAATTTCTACGGAAGCTTTTTCCTATTCTATGTGCTCTCAAATTGTGACTATACGTTTTTGGCAAAGAGACACTCACGTCTTCTATTATTTTGTCCCTCAATCTAAAATATGCAATTTTTAAAAACACCCCTTCTGAGATGTTTGGAGTCCATTTAGTTTAGATATGCGACATTCTTGTTGGCGCTTTTTATCTTTATTTTTATTTTTATTTTTAAACTAGCACAACAAATGGTTTTACTGAACATTCTTTGCTAAGGGTATACCAATAACTATGCGAAACGCCATATTCTACTTACTCTTTATAGTAATATCCGCGCCAAACTGTCTCGGCCTTCTTGTAAGCGAACGTGAATATATGGAAGTAGGTACTAAACTTAAAATTACCCGAATGAAAGCATTACCAGTTATAGTATTCACTCCTATACCTTTCTAACCTCGTCGGTTAAAGCAAAGCCTAAGTGCTGATTAAATATCTTACTTACAGGCTTGATATGTCAAGTTTATCCGGTCAAGGATAGTAAGTTTTGAGCCTTCGAACTCGTCATGAGACGATTTGCTTCATATGCATTTCCTAATTGGCTGTTCTGTCATAACATTTATATTCTTCCTCCTCGATCTGTTCTGTAACTTTAGGAAGAAGGCGCTTCAAATTTAGGTTTAGAGCGTTGGATTTTCGCTGATAAAATACCTCTGGTAACTTCGAGCTTTGAATAGGACAAGATGAACTGAAAAAATATAGGCCTTCGTTGGAAAGTGAATACACAAACAGAATTAGCAATTTGACGAGGAAGATAAAAAGTTTGCCTAAGACACCCAGAGGACTGATTTATCATGAAAACACTTCATTGGAGAAAACCAATGAAAAAAAAAAAAAAAGGCAGATGTATGAAAAGTTTCTCTTATAAGCACCACAAGTTTACTAGTTTCAAATACAATGAAAGGCGCAAGAGTTTAGAATATTGAATTTAACAGGATGAACTTATTCTCTTTCCTTTTTTCTTTTTTTTTTTTTTTTTTTTTTTTTTTTTAGTGAAAACGGCGAGAGATGCATAGAAATATATTTCTTACTAATAAATTTGACCAACATACATCATGATTTAGTATTAATAAGCTATTTCATATAAGCCGGCATTACTTAAACGAAACTTGAGAATGACAACCATTTTGTTACTAAAAAGATGACAGGAATTAAAATCACACCGTTGAGGGATACCAATGCTTTCCAGCCACTAAAAGTTGGTAGAAATACGCTTTCGAATAGAATAGTATTCGCACCAAGTACGAGATTTAGAGCTATGGAAGATCATACCCCATCGGATTTACAGTTTGAATATTATGATAAGAGATCGCAATACCCTGGTTCTCTAATTACTACGGAGGCTACATTTGTATCAGAGCAAGGTGGAGGATATCCTCAAATTCCTGGAATCTGGAACGAGAAACATGCACAGGCATGGAAGAAGATTACGGACAGAGTCCACCAAAATGGTTCCTTCATAGCTTGTCAGTTTTGGTATTTAGGTAGAGTCGCATTTCCTGACTTTCTTAAAGAACACGGCTTGGACTTAATTGCTCCATCTGTTGTGTATGAACATGAGCAGGCAGAAAAAACAGCGAAGGCAGCCGGAAATCCCTTGAGGGAGATGAAGGACGAGGAGATTGATAAGCTCATTGACGAAGAGTATCCTAATGCCGCTAGCCAGGCTCTCGCAGCTGGATTTGACTACATTGAGATTCACTCTGCACATGGTTATTTGGTAGATCAATTTTTACAGCCAGTGACTAACAGAAGAAGCGGAAAGTATGGTGGTAGCATTGAGAATAGGGCTAGGCTTGTATTAGCACTTGTTGACCGGTTAACGGAAATAGTAGGCGCGCATAGATTGGGTATTAGAATTTCACCTTGGGCGAAGTTTCAGGGTATGAAAGCTGATGAAGATTCTGTACATCCTTTAGCCACTTTTTCATATTTGGTGCACGAGCTTCAAAAGAGAGCCAACGAGGGCAGGGAATTGGCATATATATCACTTGTGGAGCCAAGAGTCCAAGGTGGTTCATCTATTGAAGAGTCGAAACAAGTCGGTAATAATACCTTTGTTAGACAAATTTGGAAAGGTAATCTTATAAGGGCCGGGGCTTACTCAAGTGATGCACCAGATTTGAATATATTGCGCAGAGACATCGAAGATAAGAAAACACTAATTGGTTTTTCAAGATATTACATCTCTAATCCCGATCTTGTCAATAGATTAAAGGAAGGTTATGAGTTGACTCCATACGACAGACCTACTTTTTACACTCGTAACAATTGGGGTTATAACACCTATTCAAACTATGGAGAAGAAAATACTTCAAAGAAGGAGATAGAGGTCAATAGGCTTGCTAAGGAATTAAGTCGGTTGTAATGGGCTCCTGATAAACAGAGATTAGAAAGATATTTAAAGTAGCTAGTTTTAAGGTGTGAATTCAGAAAAGGAGATCAACAATGTATTGCGAATTTAGAAGTTTTGTTATTTGACATCAATAAGTTACAATATATTTGTTTGAAGTAATATGGTTAGTCATGTATACTTCATACTGTTTCTGTAGGCTAAGTCATTTGGAGTTTTTATAATTGAAAGGTACATTAGCCACATGGTGTTAAGTTGTGCAAGCAGTATTACTTCTACAAGTTATTCAGGTATGCTGAGTAAGCGGCTTGGATAGGTAAAGATTCGGTGTTCCTTGATAAGAATTTGAGTCCTTTCAGAAGAGGGTTGCGAAAAGATTTGTTATTTATGACGAGGACAGAAACGACGTCGCATATGACGTGGAATCGCATTTAGGAGATTTGCAACCTGGTCTGCGACGATACTCTTAATTCACTCTGTACTTTAAACACTATGCGACTAAAGTTTTTCTAAACAAAGGATCGTATTATGTGTGACGATGCTAGACGAAATAATTTAAAGGCTCAAAAAAGGCCATGGCTCTCTCTTCTACGAAACCAAGACTTTGTAAAACGAGAATACATCTCAAACTCTTAGAAAGACCAATGGTCACGTCTTATCATGACAAGTAGCGGACTAAAGTAAAAAAAAAAAATTAGAATCACCAAGTTTACTAAACATGTAGTTGTAAACTCACATATAGTGTTTTCTATGAAAGTTAAGACGAAGCAACCAAGAATTTAGAAAAAGAAGCAGATTGATTAACTTCAGCTGAATAGGATGGAAGCATCAAATGTAGTACTGATCAAGTCTATTAGTCCTACTTTATTCTCTACCATCTTTGCTTGTGAGGGTTATGAACAGAACGGCAATAATGTGTGCTACCCATCTACTAGCCAGTACTTCTCCTTGTCAATGTTGCCTAATATTTCTATATAATTTGATAACCATGGGCCAATAATGACAAGTTAAAGCTAATTACTCTAATACTAGAGTCGTAGAAAACAACAAGAAAACCACACCCATGCTTTTGCAACAAAAATAGTACGCAATATATTTCCTCTTCTCTTTTCAAAAGCTTAAGATAACTCGTATCAAACTTGCCTCGTCAAGACTGGCTCATAGTTTTGCCGAAGTATCCCAGTAATCTAACCTTTTACTCAATAAGTCACCTCCTCTGTAAATAGATAAAAAGATTAACGTGATCGCTGTTCATTAATTTTATCTGCTCAACAGACTTCAATGGATCCATCCTTCCTTGGTTGGATTAAATATTATTATCATTAGTTAAAGGATAGAAGCTAAGGAAGTCTCGTCGTCTCGAGCGCTACCCACATTTGTTTTTGGACCTTACGGAGGAACTGGTCTATGTTCCATGAACTTTCCGAACTTATTATGCCTTCTGTTAAAATGCTGACGTATCCTTCCACCGCGTTAAGTTTTTGGCTAAAATATCTTTTAAAAAGATCAATACCACTCCTCTCTAAAGGACGTATTACTAATAGTAAGCTGCCGGTTCTCGTACCATTATCATTATCATTAGAAGTACTGTACCCTTTCTCTACAATGGAAATAGTCATTGACGTACCTTACAGTCTGTTGTACATCCTGATACATATTGGTTCATGCATATTTAATCTTCAGATGGTAATTGCAGATTCCAAATCGTACTCCTCCGTATTCGATAATACAAGCTCGCAAAAATTTCTTGCGACTTACACATACTGGCAATTTATTAATGAAGTTCGTGTAGTATAGAATGGCTACGATAGCGTGCTCATCCGTATATTAGTCTCTAGTGTTGCTTCGTCTACAAATATCACCGGGGACCATTATTCTCATTTTTCTGTCTATCAGATTTTCATTTTTTGACTTTGAAAACAGCTCATCAAGAGAAAAGAAGAAAGAAAATCAAAAATATTAAAATAGTTTCTTTAGCCCTTTTTTATTTCCAGTTGTCCACCAACTCAAAGAGGATCGATTTTAACTCTCCCACAATTCCCAAGTTTTAAATCACATACAGATTCCACTTAGTAACTCAGTTATAATTTCCAAAGTTTTACAGCACATATGGAACATGATCAAAATTTAGATAACTTCCAAAAATATCACGTTCACTTGTGTTGTGTAAATTTTGTTTAAATTAATGTGGCAAAAAATTTTACAGTTAATTCCCTTTCAAGCTATTTTTGATGCGGTAAGGTTAAATCAACCAGGATGTAAATATATAGTCAATGAAAATGTTAAGTGGTCATTTTTTTGTCTAGTACATAAGTTCGATGATTAACATATGAATGGGAAACATAGTTTATATTTCCTATGTAAACTCTTTTTTTTTTTTTTTTTTTTGAAACAATACATGACTAACTTCTCCCTCGTGTGTGATGTTGTGTCTACTTTGAGGTTGAATATGCTTCTGCGTGAAATTTTTTCTATTATGAATTCTTTTTATCTTAATGCACGAGGTATTAGTCATGTTATACACACATCGGTACACCCACGTATTCTCTTCGGATTCTGTTATACCGGCTAACCAAGAAGATAAAGCCATCAAATGAAAAACATTTCTTTCGAAGATTGTACCAAAGTACTTATCTGTAGCCGTCAGCAAGTGCGAGAATCCTTACTGAACTGAGGCCCTTAGTCGATTAATGGAATCCTTACTGTCAACGCTTGAATCACGAAGGGCTACGCTCGAATCTGTTTCTTTTGATCTGAATTTCCCATATAGTGGCTGTTCCGTGAGAGGAATCCCGAATGAAGAGGAAGCTAAAAGAGATGAGAATGAAAATTCTGAACTAGAACTTTCAAAAACTGTTAGCCAAAAGATTACCAACTCAGAGGTAGTGATCAGACATACCGCAAGAACTTCCGAGAAATTGCCATCTATGGGTGCAGGAAGAGACTATCCTCCCAATCTACCGGATGGTTTTGATCAATACATGGTAGTTTTTGATGGAGACACTGACAAAATGTGCCCTTTCAACTGGTCAACTAGAAAAAAGATTATAAACAGTATTCCTATATTACTCTTGCCTATGGCTGTTCAAGTTGGCTCAGCAATAACCTCTCCTAGTATAGCAACAATGTCGAAAGTATTTGGTGTGGGCCATACTGTTTCTGTTTTAAGCACCTCGTTGTATATCTTTGGCTTCGCGGGTGGCCCGGTTGTATGGGGACCTCTTTCTGAAGTATATGGACGAAAGCCTGTGTTCTTTGCTTCTTCTTTCGGCTTCTTATGCTTTTCATTTGCTACTGCAACTGCAAAGGATATCCAGACACTCATGATATGTCGATTTTTTTGCGGCTTTATCGGGGCGGCTGGTGCAGTCGCGACTCCGTCATCTTTGTCTGATATGTTTTTGAAGACTGCAAGAGGCAAGTCCATGACTGCGTTTGGTTTCGTGTTATTTGGAGCTCCATTTCTAGCTCCTATATGGGGTGGTTTTACCATGAAAAATAGCAGTTTAAGTTGGCGCTGGCCTCTTTATTTTACAGGTTTTTGGTCCTGTGTTTCATTTGTCGCGCTTGTCTTTTTCTACCATGAAACCCATCATCCCACCATATTAGTTTGTAAGGCTGAAGAATTACGAAGAAGGACAGGTAATAGAGCCATATTTGCTGCACATGAAGAAGTCAGTCTAAGCTTTTATGAGATTGGCCGCTACAATATTTTGAGGCCCCTAATAATGTTAATAACTGAGCCTATTCTCTTCCTAATGAGCTTGTACAATGCCTTCGTGTATGGAATCTTATATCTCTTGTTAACCGCTATAACACTTGTTTTTGGCGACAGATACAGGTTTTCGCAGGGTGTCGCAGAGTTGCCCTACTTGTCCCTTTTCATTGGAGTCTTTATAGGGGGTGCTATAATTCTTTTTTTTGATAGATTTTGTATAAAGAAGATGAAGGCCGGGGTGTCTGTCTTTCCTGAGGATAGAGTACCGCCGATGATTATAGGCTCCGTTCTCTTTCCTATGGGTATGTTTTGGTTTGGTTGGTCAGGGGACTTTCCTGAAAAAGTACACTGGATAGTCCCTACAATTGGATCTTCGTTAATCGGTTCCGGTCTAATCACTATTTTCCTTCCGTGCCTCACTTACATTGTTGACTCATATACTCCGATAGCTGCTTCCGCTTTAGCTCTGAATGCATTTTTAAGGGCTAGTTTTGGTGGTGCTTTTCCGCTTTTCGCTACACAAATGTTCAATAATATGGGCATCAAGTGGGCAACTACATTGATAGGCTGCTTCTCTTCTTTAATGATACCTGTTCCGTTTATTTTTTATAAATTTGGTCCTTTAATTAGAAAAAAGTCAAAAAACGCTGTTTAGATCATGAATGATGAAACTCATAGTATTTTAATATTAGGACAAGACACCGTTTATGTTTGGGAAAAAAATATTAACATGCAGAATCGCTAAGTTGGGTTACTGTTTATGAAAGGAAGTTTTCTAAAAAATAGAATAGTGAATTAATTTTGTTTTTCTCTCGAAATTGCTAGAGTGTCACAGAATGGTTTTCTGTTTAGAACTTATGTAAAAATATCCAATTGTGTCGCTTGATATTCACACATAAAAAGTATCTCTAAAAGACCAACATTAATTATTTAACCCAAAATGGGTTATTCACGAAGATACGTATATAATAAGTTATTTTATATTAAATTTCCGCTAAATGAATGCTAATTTAGAAGATGGCCCTAAAATTATATAAATTAGACAAATAGATAGAGAAAAAAAAAAAAAAAAAAGAAAGAAGAACCTCAACCCTTAAGAATACATTTCCATATGGATGTTTTTTTCTAGTTTATACTTCTACAATATGCTGGGCTGCAATAGTCATTATAAAGTACGTAAAACTAAGTATGGCTCAGTCACGTCGCGTGAGATTTGAGCATTTTGCAGCCACTTAATTTTTTTTTTTTTTTTTTTTTTTTTTTTTTTTTTTTTTTTTTTTTTTATAAGAGAGTTTCCGATGACAATATTGTTTCTACCCTTTGTTGCGTTTTTACGCGTTCAGATATGCTTCTCTTCTCAGTCTCCATCTCAGAGATTAGAATTTGCAAGTGATAATAAGAATGGTTCTTTACGATTACAGGTAGCTTTATTTTCAATGTTTGCCGTAGACTGTCAAGAGAGAAAAACTATTTTAAGAATGATATCGAGTCACTTCTTTCTTAGTAGAGGTGCGATTTTCTAATTTTCCTGACTGCTACGATGAGTTGAGAAAACTAACTTGATTTGTTTTACTTGCTTTTCGTTCCATAGAGCGCTAAATATACAAATTTGTAAATCCGCAAATACTGAATACAAGCAGAAGTGATAATCTAAATCTCATTTAGATAAGATATCGATTAACTTTATTAATAATTTACATAATAATTTCCTACTTGCGTTGGAGAATGAAGAATCTAGGGGAAAAATATTTTAGTTAACTGTTAGAAGAAAAGTTTGATGGATTACAGTTTAAAGTTTTCCAAACATTTTTAACCAAAGCAAATTTATTGAAGAAATCAAATGTTTATGAAAGGTATATAGACGGATATGACACATAAAATAGATGTAAACGAAAAAGTCAACAAAGATTTTTCGAGGCTCGTAACGCCTTGGATGTTACCGCAACCAAAGAAACTCTGTTTCAAGGATTGTGCTATTGTGGATGTAATTAATGGGAAGTTGAAAAGACATGCTGCGGTGTTCACAGAGAATGGAATCATCACTTCTGTAAAGGACTCGGACGCAGCTATACCGGATGATGTTTTTCAAGTTGACTGTAAACACAAGTATCTATGTCCCGGGCTATTTGACAATCATATACATTTGCTGTCTGTTCCAGGGGAGGTAGATTTATCAAAACAATTGCTTATGGCCAAGGACAAAGCTATGGTAAGAGTTGGTAATAATAGCAAAACCATGCTAAAAAGGGGATTCACTTCTGCAAGGGATTGCGGAGGAACGAGTGGTTTTGTGAAGGATGCTATCAAAGAAGGCGCGCTAAATGGTCCCCGTCTCTTCATTTCAGGGCATGCAATTTCGCAAACTGGTGGCCATGGTCACTTGGTTCCAGCTGACTTACCGGGTGAAAGTTTCGACAGCTGTGCATGCCATATGAATATGTTGGGTGTAGTAGCAGATGGTGTTGATGAATGCTACAGAGTAGCGAGAGAGGAGCTTAGACTGGGTGCTGACTTTATAAAGATAATGGCTGGAGGGGGCGTGACATCTCCTACTGACAGAATCGAAAATTTACAATATTGTGAAGACGAAATTAAGGCTTTAGTAAGAATTTCTGAGAACAGTGGAACATATGTCTCTGCTCATGCTTACACTGCTGCAAGCATTAAAAGATGTGTTGAAAATGGCGTAAAGGGAATAGAACACGGAAATTTATTGGACGCCGAAACTGCGAATTTGATTGCTCAAAGGGGTTGCTACTTAACACCTACGTTAGTTACTTATAAGATCATGGCTTCTCAGCAGTTTAAAGGCTTCTTGGACAAAAGTTCTCAAGAAAAAAATTATCAGGTATTGAGTAGAGGTCTTGATTCTTTACAGCTAGCCAAAGACTATGGAGTTAAATTATGCTTCGGAACGGACTTGTTGGGATCTTTGGTGGGTTATCAAACCCAAGAATTTTTTATTAGGAGCAAGGTTTTAACTCCTCAGGAAATTTTGTTATCTGCTACAGTAACGCCTGCAGAAATGAACGGCGTCGGTGATCGATTGGGACAAATAAAAGAAGGATACACTGCAGATATTCTATTACTTCAGTCGGATCCTCTTGAAAATATAGAAGTTTTAGACGAACCCGATAAGGAATTACTTATGGTGATGAAAGACGGCTTGGTATATTCCAGTAAGTTGCAGGAGATACCAGTAGATATTCAAGAGTAGGAATTCTTGGAGTGCCTCGATTGATGCAATCGGATTTTATCTAAACTTCATTGACTCTTCTTTGAGCTCCTTATTGACTTCAAAGCGCTTTTACTGCAAAAAGAAAAAAACAAAAAAACACAATACAAGCAAGTTTGTTAGTAAAGAACAAATACTAATAATATGAATTCAATTGAATGTTCCATAAAATTTCATAACGCTTTGTTGATGTCACAGTGCTGTTTCCGTACTAAGAATTAGAAAGTTTTCCGTAGTAATGAAAGGGTAGATGATAACGTTCAACTCCTCTAAGGAAGAAACACTTAAGTATCGTAAAAGGCTCGTTTATGGGAAATCTATATTCAAAACTTTATTTAAACTCTAAGGGAAAACCTGAAATTCCTAGGAATTAAATCATAGCTACTTAGTGGTAAACAGTATCGTGATATCAGTCAAACACATAACAAAGTATGATTACTATGATTGAAAATTGTAATATAGAAAGTCTCGATCTTATTGCATACGCAATGCTATAATTCGATGATATTCAAGCCAAAAAGAAGTTAGATGTCCGCCAAAATGTAATTCTACTTTTACATGGATTTGGGAGTCTAATAGTACAAAAGGCCATTGAAAAAATGAGGCCTTATGTTTTTGCTTTTTTTTAATACTCTAAAGAATTGCTAGACTGACATTTGAGTCTTATTTAGTCTCACTTGGTATTAGAACTAGATAGTGTATTATTTTCAACTATCGAAATATACGAACGAATATTTTTGCTATGACTTGTAAATGATATTTCTCTTCACCAACCTAATTATCCACCCTAAAACTCCAGCAATTGTTATAAAAAAAAAAGAACCTCGCTACATCCTGCTAGCTGTGCTGAGCCTCTCATACCAAAACAATATTCAATTCCTATATCAATAAAAACCTAGAAGTAAAAGAGCCGACATTTAGGGTCATTCATAGGCTATTTTATTTTGTTGGTCTTGTCGAAATTTTTAATAAGTGAGCTATTAATAATTTCGTGAACTGTTGAAGCGAATGCTCTGTTTCGAGTCAACTGGATAGCAAGTTGTCGTTTGGGATTTTCGTGAGGGCCTTGACTCTCCACGATCTCCCCACAATTTGAAAGTGAAAAATGTATGTACCCTAATTTTTGAAAGTATCTATTGGCTAATAAGCTTCATGGATACCGCGACTGTATCTCGAATCGAAGGTTTTATATAGGACAGGATCTTCGCACACCCAATCCTTCTTACTGCGGATATTCTCTATGGTCATCTATTCTATTTTGGAAAGAAAAGGTAGCTTTATTCAAGAACCCTGTCGAATCAGAAAAAAATTTTAGGATGCGTACATGAATTGTGTTTCCTATTAGTAAAAAAGCTGTTTTGTTGAGAAGCTATGTTGAAGTATTTAGTAGAGGCAATTTCTCATCTCCGTACAAGACAAAAAAAAGGGCCATCATGAGTAGCCAGCAAGACAAGGATGAAGATACAGCAAAGCGTGGGACGGCGGCAATTTCCTTGGAAAATAGTGAAACACAAAATACGACAAAGGATATTGTGTTAGAGGGCGTAAGGGAACATAATGAAAAAATTATTAGACCGCCTTCTTTTTCGTGGATTTCTATAAGTCGATACCTCAAAACAAGAGTAACGACATTAGTTGTACCTAAAGAAGAATGGAAGCTGCATTCTTTGAGCGATGTATTTAACCCTTTTGGTGCACTTAGTGAGTTGAGCTTGAAACAGTGGAATTTTTTCTTCGTTGGTTTTTGGGCTTGGACGTTAGATTCTTTTGACTTTTTTTCTGTCTCACTAAATGCTGACTCCATTGCAAAGGACTTAGATACTAAAGTAAAGAATGTCACTTGGGGAGTGACAGTGGTTCTCATGTTAAGGTCAGTAGGAAGTATCGCATTTGGTATATGGTGTGATCGAAGTGGAAGAAGGTGGCCTTATATTGTAAATCTCTTTCTAATTATCGTCATCCAAATAGGCACTGGATTTATCAATACATATAAGCAGTTTTTAGCGGTCAGAGCCTTGTTTGGATTAGTTATGGGTGGCGTTTATGGCACATGTTATGCAATTGCTTCTGAAGATTGTCCCCCTAGAGCTAGAGGAATCGTTAGCGGTATGTTTCAACAAGGGTACGCTTTTGGATATCTTTTAGCGGTGGTCTTTACCCGAGCTCTTGTGGACACAACACCAAAGGGTTGGAGATCTATCTTCTGGTTTAGCGCTGGACCCGCTGCAGTTTTTATCGTGTGGAGGTTTTTTACCCCAGAAACAGCTACTTTTCTTCACCAAAAAAAAGTCTTGGAAAGAGATTCTGGACCGAAAGAGAAAAAGAACAAGATCTTTATTGAGCAAGCAAAAGATTCACTCAAACGGTACTGGTTAATGATCATATATTGCGTCCTAATGATGTCCGGGTTTAATTTTCTGTCTCATGGTTCTCAGGATTTATATCCTACTTTATTAACAAAACAATATGGTTTTAGTAGTGATAGATCTACAGTAACGAATTCAGTAGCAAACTTAGGAGCTATATTTGGAGGAATAATGGTAGGGCATTGGTCTACTTTTCTTGGAAGGAGGTTGTCTATTATTTTAGCTTGCATTGCTGGAGGTGCTTTGATATATCCGTGGGCATTTATAAGAGGATCTGGTATAAATGCTGGTGCCTTTTTTCTTCAAGCATGCGTTCAAGGTGCGTGGGGTGTTGTTCCAATTCATTTGGCTGAGCTCTCACCGCCACAATTCAAAGCCTTTGTAACTGGCACTTCGTATCAACTAGGAAACTTGTGCTCTTCAGCATCTATGACTATTGAGGCTACTATAGGAGAAAGTTTTCCATTAAGTGGGTCGGGAGACGACCAAATTTATGATTATGCAAAGACTATGAGCATATTTATGGGATGTGTGTTCGCCTATTTAATAATAATTATATTTTTAGGACCGGAGAACAAAGGTGCTGATTTAAGTGTTGATAGGGACATGTTTATAAATGAAGACACACAAGATGAGGTTACCAATGAGCCTGTCAACGAAAAGGTCTAGTCAAAAGAGCATTTTTAAATAATTGTGAAGAAACTTAGGTGCAAAGCACAGTAAATCATATACGAGATCTTTTTTAGAGTCTCAAGGATTCTTTCCTCTTCCTTTTTTTTAATTTTTTATTTTATTTTTTTTTTTGTGATTATATTTTGTTCTTAGTCAAGGGGATTACCCCATGAACAATGCGTCCCTATGCAAGCACAATCATAGTATTCGCAGACGACATACATAAGCAAAACTTTTTTGGAAAGAAACTTAATGAATGGTTCATTCATCATTATAGCATATACTAAAACGTTGTTCATGAAGTTTTTATGAAGAAAATGTAAGGCTAGAAATTTGAAATAACTCGTGTTAGCGACAAAACTTTTATCATACATTGACAAATAAAGAGCAATTTTTACCGTAGAGGGACTAGGTAAAGGAACTGGGGGACTTGGAAGTGTGATGGGGCCTTTTTGGTACTATAATGCAGTCAGCAGCTTTTTGGAGATGACAGGGGTAGCCTAAAGTCCATCTCTACTATTTGTCATTATAGTAACTAGAAAGCTCAGTCATGTCATATACGCGCGTTTTTGATGAGTTATCTTGTTCTTACGCAAGCTCATTGACGGCATTTTATGAGATTCTTTTCTCCGCGCTTTTCTCCGCGTCGGGGATTAAGCCTTTTTGCCATGACACCTCTAGTCAGATCTCATATCAGTTTAGAAGTGCCCGTGGACCAATAAGTTGCAATTAATTCAGCTCGAGTCAAGATATCTGTACAGGATGAAGGCGATGTGTCATATTTTGAAGAGGTTGTTAATAGGTTTTGCTGCAATGCTTTGTCGTAAGGAGAGGTAAAGGCGCTAGGGGTAACAAAATACTTAAAGGTGGAATATGTTAATATTTTTTACTCCCTTTGGGGCTCGAGCTATTTTGTCCCTTTAATTTATTGCTTTTCTTACCTTTGGAAAGTCTGGGGATGTCATTCAGCGAAAGTAAGAGGCGAAAGTCCAATGAAAGCCTAGTGGACAATAATAAGATAAAATCTTTTGTAAATGAGGAAACGGGTACTTCCAAGAGAACAATCCTACCGGTGGTGGCCAGAAAATCTAACAAGGCTATTGGTCCACCTTCTTTTACGTGGATTTCTATAAAACAGTATCTTAAAACAAGAATAACAACACTACTTGTGCCGAAAGAGGACTGGAGTCTGCATTCTTTGAGCGAAATATTTAATCCTTTTAGTACTCTTAGAGAGTTGAGCTTGAAACAATGGAATTTTTTCTTTGTGGGTTACTGGGCTTGGACAGTGGATTCCTTTGACTATTTTTCTGTTTCACTAAATGTTAGCGAAATTGCGAAGGATCTCAATAGTAAGGTAAAGGACATCACATGGGGTATGACAGTAGTGCTTATGTTAAGGTCAGTAGGAAGTATCGCATTTGGTATATGGTGTGATCGAAGTGGAAGAAGATGGCCTTATATGGTGAATCTCTTTTTAATTGTTGTTATCCAAATAGGCACTGGATTCATTAGTACTTATAAGCAGTTTTTAGCGGTCAGAGCCTTGTTTGGATTGGTTATGGGAGGGTTGTATGGCACATGTTATGCAATTGCTTCTGAAGATTGCCCTCCTAGAGCCAGAGGAATCGTTAGCGGTATGTTTCAACAGGCATATGCCTTTGGATATCTTTTAGCGGTGGTCTTTACCCGAGCTCTTGTGGACACAACACCAAAGGGTTGGAGATCTATCTTCTGGTTTAGCGCTGGACCCGCTGCTGTTTTTATTCTATGGGGATTTTTTACTCCAGAAACAGATACTTTTCTTTACCAAAAAAGCGTTTTGGAAAGTGGAGCTGGCCTGAGAGAGAAGAAAAACAAGGTGTTTATTGAACAAGCAAAAGAATCTTTAAAAAGGTACTGGTTAATGATCATATATTGCGTCCTAATGATGTCCGGGTTTAATTTTCTGTCTCATGGTTCTCAGGATTTATATCCTACTTTATTAACAAAACAATATGGTTTTAGTAGTGATAGATCTACAGTAACGAATTCAGTAGCAAACTTAGGAGCTATATTTGGAGGAATAATAGGTGGGCATTTGTCTACTTTCCTAGGTAGAAGGTTGACTATTATTTTAGCTTGCATTGCTGGAGGTGCTTTGATATATCCGTGGGCATTCATAAGAGGATCTGGTATAAATGCTGGTGCTTTTTTCTTTCAAGCTAGTGTTCAAGCAGCTTGGGGTGTTGTTCCAATTCATTTGGCTGAGCTCTCCCCAGCGCAATTTAAAGCCCTTGTAACTGGCACTTCATATCAACTAGGAAACTTGTGCTCTTCAGCTTCTAGTACTATTGAAGCTACTATCGGGGAAAGTTTTCCATTGCATGGATCTGGAAACAGTGGTACCTATAACTATGCAAAAACTATGAGCATATTTATGGGAAGCGTATTCGCTTATATAATAATCGTTATTTTCTTTGGGCCAGAGAACAAAGGTGCTGATATGAGTATTGATAGAGATATGAACGCAGATGCATCCAACAAACCCTTGGAGAAACGGTCCACGATTAGCTCTGAGGAAAAAGTTTGAATGCTTCTCTATATATATATACGTTGTAAAAGTTGAGGAAGTTTTTTTGATATATCGGTTTACTTATATTTATTTTATGTTATTGCCTGGAGAGCGTCCTACAGGTAATGACAATAAAAGTTTAGTAACGGAACAACAGCATTATTTCTTATGCAATTTTTCGGCACTCCTTCAGAAAGACTGGAAGTTTCTTAGGATTCGCGAAGGAAAAGGATTTATAGTCAAAGCCCTTGTTTGTTATTCATGAATTATTCAATCGAACAGATTGGCTTATGCACGTACTTGTAAATATTTAGGCAACATTCATTTAAACTAAGTCTACATGAATTTGCTAAAAGGCAAGAAAGGCTATCGTTATTTAAAATAACGTCTAAGAAGTCCTTGCCAATATTTTTTTTCGCCTAAAAGATGAACGTTGTAAGATGGCAAAATTTTTAGCCGGGTGCATAGCTATGATAGATGAAGTGAACTTGTTTATTCATAGAATGATTGTACGTTTTCATGTAATTAGTTCTAAAGTATTACTGAATTAAAAGCTTGTCAATATTAGTTGAAACCAAACGAGAAATTGACTCCGCTAATTAGGAAAAGATCACAATACTAATCTTCCAGTGAAGAAATTCTTTCATTAGAATAAGAAAAACTTTATATAATTATTGCTAATAATACGATGATAATTATTCGAAGTCACAACGAATTGCAAAAAAATAATTTCTATTTCACCAAGACGAAAGATGCCACAATTTATTTAGCGATTTCGCAACTAAACATATAAGAAAAGCGATGTTGCCAAGAAGAAAAAAAAAAAAAAAAAGGATCTCAGTGGTTTGATGAAAATGACTATTACGAAGGGACCCAAAGAATGGACAACTCCTGACAAGACCAAATATAACTTGGACTGGGCTGATCTAAGCGTTGTAGATTTAGGTATATTTGAAAAACCAGGGGGGAAGGAAAAGCTTGCTGAAGATTTAAAAACAGCTGTAAGCAATGATGGATTTTGGGCAGTGGTTGGCGGTGACATCACCAAAAGTGACATGGATAAGGCTTTTTCATTCGGCCAATATTTTTTTGAGAACTATACGGATGAAGAGAAAAAAAGGTTGGAGGTTGATTTTTCTAATGGAAATTATTTTGGTTACAAAGTTAAAGGAAATAAAAACATCTTTGGAACGGATGTGGTAGATAATGTTGAAACTTTAAATATTGCAAAATTCACACAAGATAATAGGTACCAAGAATACTTAAAACATAAGTTTGTTCAAGTGTACAGGAATGAGTTAGAAGCAATCTCGAGGAAATCTTTCGAAGTCGTCAAAAAATTGCTCATTCTTTTCGCGATAATACTTGAGCTTGATGAAAACTACTTTTTGGATAGACACAAATATGACGACCCAAGTGACGATCACCTTAGGTTTATGAAATACCATCCAAGAACGGAAGAAGATGACGCAAAAATTGAAAACATATGGGCAAGAGCACACACAGACTTTGGCAGCTTGACCTTGTTGTTCAATCAGGTAGTTAGTGGCCTTCAAATAAAAGTTTCGGACGGCCAATGGAAATACATCCCTCCTGTGGATGGGGGTATTATTTGTAACATTGGGGATACTCTAAGCTTCTGGAGTGGTGGTTATTTTAAGTCGACAGTCCACCGCGTTGTTCGCCCTCCTCCAGATCAATTAAACGCTCCCCGTATTGGTGCCTTCTACTTTGTTCGACCAGGAGATTTTTCTAAAGTAGAAATAGCACCATCACCTTTGTTGAAAAGGGAGGGCCTTTGTAGGAAAGTAGAACCTGTGATTGGTACAGATTATGTGAGGGCCAGAGTAAAAAATTATCATGACACAAAAGAATATCTTAAGCAGAACGATGTCAATTTTAAAATTGGTCATTTCGAGATTAGAGATGGTTATGACTGACATATTTATAGTTATTAACTATGAATACTTATCTACACAGTAGAGCTTCTCACACCTATATTAGAAAAAGGATATCATTTACGTATTTCTTAGATTATTTATAGAACTTTTTTTTTAACTACTTTGAATGGTACAAATATTGCAAAAATTTTAAAACTCGATAAATAAAGTTTTTAGGATAATCTGATAGTCCTTGTTAACCGGCAAAATTATTTTGAAAAGTATGATTTAGTTAATTTAGTTAATTTAGCCGCGTTTACTAGCAGCAGAAATTTCGCAACTAAACAAAAAAAAAAAAAAAAAAAAAAAAAAAAAAAAAAAAAAAAAAAAAAAAAAAAAAAAAAAAAAAAAAAAAAAAAAAAAAAAAAAAAAAAAGAAAGAGATAGAGAGAGAGAGAGAGAGATAGATAGAGAGGTTTCCCCACTTTTTAAACCGAAAGGATCAGAGAAAAAGTCAAAATCACCCACTAACTCTTATTCATCCAAATGGAATGTTTCTGGCTCTTTTTTAAAGATGAATGGCAAAGCTATTTAGCTGACATACCATTTCCGGTGTTAACTCATCAAGAGGTACTTTGACTTGGCTATTAATCCTCAAAATATCATTTCTCATGATTTTGAAGTAAAACACGTGACTTTTAGAAACGTAACATGAATAATAATAGCGTAATTTTAAGCTGGATATAGCACTCATATCGAAGCTGGAACGTACTTCTAAGTCTCCCGCTACTCCTTCCACAGACAACAGCTTTGATTCACCTTGAACTTAACTAACGTAGCCAATAGGATATCAATTGCGTTATCCATAGCAGACCGCATTTCAGGATTTATATAACATCCGTCTCCAGCCCAAAGACTGTCTTACTTTTGAAAAGAATTGGTAAAAAGACAGCCATGAATCCTGAAAAGATTAATACAAAGGGTATTTTTTTAAAAAAAGAAGACCAAGACAAGTCCCCCTTGTTTTGATCGTACAAATGAATTCATTAATAATAATAATAAAAAAAAAAAAACCTCCAGATAGACCAAAATTTTGAACCGTATAGTCTTCTCGTGAAAATCTCCTTCAACGTTGTATGAACAGTTTATAGAATCCCTAGGGACACAATAAAAGTCCACTCTACTATTTTCCGCAACTTGAAGTCAAGAAAGGAATTCACGGTAGCATCTACAAAACACAAAAAAAAGTAGCTCTGACATTTGTAATAAAAAATTTTTTAGAATCGTAAACTTTGCTACTGATAGTAGGATATTTTGTATCGTAAAGTTTCCTCAATTATAAAAAGCATGGAACATATATTGCCGCCAGAATTGTGTCATATAGCAAGAGGTGGTGCCACACTCTTAATCTTAAATTGGCTTCCTTTTTACACTCCGTCGACTTTCTACTGTCAGGTCTTTATTTAGGCCTTTAGAATAGGCCAGTTTTACCAAAATACTGTAAATAATAAGCAAAGCATCCCCGTTTGATCCATTTCCTTTTTTTGGATCATAGATAAAATTCAAATGCAAATAGAAGACATTGAATTACTCGCAAATTAGATTTTTTGAAAACATGAAATCTCCCAAAAAATCTCATAATGAGACCAATTAAATCGCTTTTTTGTCTGGTATTTCTTTTTGCTATGATCCACTTGTCCTACCTTTCCTGTTAGCGTTGTCAAGTGTTTCCGAATACAATCCTTATTCGAATACGACGACAAATAGCTCAATCTCAAGACAACAAAGAAAGTCCCTATCACTACAAAGTCTTCCTCGGGACCGATATTTATATGCTGCGCAGGACCCACAGTAGAAGAAACTTGTTAAATAGCTTCTTTAAATCATTTTTGAAGGTTTCCTCATCAATAAATGACAAAGCAGGATAAAGCAACCGGAAAAACAGTTTGACATAGAAGGAAACTATCTAATTCCGGCAAACCGGCGTGTATTTTTGTTCTGCGCAAAGACACCGTCATTGCTAACATGACCATGACCACGTTGTTTTCGAAAAAATAAATTACCAATGGGCTCAAACGAGAGACTCTGAAAAAAAGGATTCTCGCTTGCTTTAAACTATTCCCAAATATCCTTCAGCTCTTTGTAAAACTAGGTCCTTCATGTACAGCTATCTTGTAATGAATTATCCTGTCCATTATCCTTAAATGTGCACTTTTTTAAGACAAATATTGGTCTTTTGAAAATAAAGAGGACCAAGAAAATGGTGTAGTAAAATGCTCATTGGCTTCTGAAAAAGAAGGCACTGAAAACTTACTATGTCACCGTCAGAGACCGTTGGATCGTATTCTTTGCTTTTTTTTTTTTTTTACTTTCTTTTTAAATAGTATTAAACATTTCTCTATTTCTTTCATAGAGGGGTAACAAAAGAAGGAATGCCATTATCTTTTTGCTTCAAGGCCTCACTCAACCTGTTTATTTTACTTCGCACTCGTCGCATCACTTTATTTGTTTTCGTTCATTTTTCAATACATCTTCTCCAGTATGTAGTCGACCGGAGAAATTTCTTTGCTGCCCATCAGCTGCCTTCCTACTTTAATCTGCCAATTCAAATATTGTATCGTCTGATTCTCTCACATTCAAGAAAAGAAATACACGGTAAATTTTTTTTTTCTTTACATGTCAGCTTGGACTGCGTGTTCCCCATTTACCGTTTTCCATTAAGGGCAACTGTCCGCGATTCAGTGTTTAAAGTATGCGGTACAAGAACCCCTTCTATCGCAATTAACTTTTCTAACCTTGCATGAGGTGCAACAACGACAGGTCGTATTTTTCTTTCATTTTTCCTTAACATCTTCAATTTAATTTAGTTCATGAAATATCAAAGGGCTGAACTGGATTTGATTTAAAATGTAACTGCTATTGTTAAACTAGATCTGTGTTTAGGATTGACTTAAAAAATACAGAAAAATCGGATTTCAAATGTTGAGTAACTTTTTTATGTCTTATAGGAAGAGAGTTCTTTCGAGCGAGCTTGCTTTTGTCATAAAAACTCAGCCAAAGGCAAAATAAGGTAGCTGAGGACAAAAAAGAAAAATCCTTAGGGCCTTATACTTATACTATCCTAGGTTTATATGTTTTTCGTGAATCTGAGTCTTAATGGTAATGTATTTTGTGTAATATAATATGCTAAGATAAGATAATGTCGAGAAACAACGGTAACATTTTAGGTTTCTAAATTCGTTTTTTAAAGACCATTCATTGTATATATCATGGATAGAAAAGGCATTCAAGTTTCCATAGACAGGGGAGGAACCTTCTGCGATGTGATTGCAAAAATTACTGGGGAAGAAGATTATGTGTTCAAGTTATTATCGAATGATCCTTTGAATTACAGAGATGCTCCTACTGAAGGTATAAGAAGAGTATTGGAAAAATTTTATGGTCGGTCGATTCCCAAGGATCAAAAACTAAGCCTTGATGCGATTGATAGCATTAGGATGGGTACAACAGTAGCTACTAATGCTTTACTCGAAAGAAAGGGTGCGAAAGTGTGTTTGCTCACAACTAAGGGATTCGGAGACGTCTTAAAGATTGGCAATCAAACGAGACCTAATATTTTCGATTTGAGTGCCAAAAAATTGAGTCAGTTATATCTGAAGGTGATAGAGATCGACGAAAGGGTTACTGTGGTGGGTTTCACTGAAGGAGGAGGTAGTAAGCTCAAATTAGAAGAGGTTGACGAAAAAGTTGTAACGGGGACTACCGGGGAGCTGGTTAGAATTATTCGCGAACCAGACTATGAGCAGATAGAAAAGCTTCTTTCTGAACTTTATGCCACTGGTGAAATCGAATGTATCGCTTTGAGCTTAGTGCATGCGTATATCTACCCAGAACATGAAAAAAAAATCGCACTGATATGTAGAAAGATAGGTTTTACTGTATCTGCAGGCCATGAATTGCAACCTATGATTGGCATGGTCAATAGGACCTCCTCAGTTGTCGCGGATGCTTATTTGGCTCCGATTTTAGGATCTTACATCCAGGCTTTCGGTTCTGGGTTTGAAGGAGGTCTTGAGGCCTTCGGAAATAAGTTGTTGTTCATGCAGAGTAACGGCGGTTTGTGTCCGTGGTATAACTTTTTCGGAATTAAAGCAATCCTTTCCGGTCCTGCTGGAGGTTTGGTCGGTTTTGGTTATACGTGTTTTGACAGTGACAATGGAAAAGCAACTATTGGTTTCGATGCTGGCGGTACATCTACGGATGTAAGTCGCTATAGTGGAAAATTGGAACACATATACGAGACAGTTGTTAACCAGGTCAGCTTACAGACACCTCAATTAGACATTTCCACAGTCGCTGCAGGTGGAGGCAGTATGCTTTTTTGGAGAAATGGAATGTTTGTTTCCGGACCTGAGTCAGCTGGATCCGATCCAGGACCAGCGTGCTATCGTAAGGGAGGTCCTTTGACTGTAACAGATGCTAATTTGATCCTTGGAAGACTAGTTCCTGAATATTTCCCAAAAATATTTGGTAAAAATCAAGACATGCCATTAGATGAAGAAAAAACAGGAGAAAAATTTGAGGCCTTAACCAAAGAAATCAATGATACAAAACTGGAAAATACGTCTTCCTTAACAGTCGAACAAGTCGCTTGCGGTTTCCTAAAAGTAGCGATAGAATCCATGTGCAGACCAATTAGAACTTTAACTGAAGCTAAAGGATACAACATTTCGGATCATAATCTTGCCTGCTTTGGTGGTTCAGGAGGGCAATTTGCTGTTGCATTGGCGAGAAATTTAGGTATTGAATACGTAGCCATCCATAAGTATTCGTCCCTATTATCCGCCTATGGTATCTATTTAGCTGATATAGTGATAGAAAAACAGCGTCCTCTTTCGTACGATTATTGTGAAGAGAATTTTGGTGTCATAGACAAAATATCCAACGAGCTTACGGATGACGCATACAATGACTACGCAAAGCAAAATTTAAAAGGCTACCCGACAACATTGCAAGTATATCTTAATATGCACTTTGCAGGCTCAGATACTTGCTTGTTAATCGAAAAAGGCGGAGGAGATTATTCTTGTGATTTGAAGTTTCGTGAAAGACACCAAAGAGAGTTTGGGTTCAAGTTGGAGAGAAGCGTTATAGTCGAAGATGTTCAAGTGATACTTCTGGTTCATACCGAAGAAAGAAAAGTGCATAATCCATTTAGCGAATACTCCCAACTACTCGCTAGTAATGCGATTGTGACAACAAATTCTGACAAGAGAAGTCCCATCTATTTTGAAGAAGAGGGATGGATCGATACCCCTGTGTTTTTCTTACCCCACATAAAAATAGGACATGTTGTAGAAGGCCCGGCTATTATTTTAGATAATACCCAAACGATTTTGGTTGAACCCAGATCAAGAGCTGCAATTTTGTTTGAGCATGTTTTGCTTCAAGTCGATAAAAAGGAGAAGCAGGAGATATCAACCAAATGGATTGATCCTATCCAGCTTTCTGTCTTTGGGCACAGATTTATGTCCATAGCGGAGCAGATGGGAAGAACCTTACAACAAACTGCTATTTCGACAAATATCAAAGAACGTTTGGATTTTTCTTGTGCAATCTTTGATCAGAGAGGTGATTTAATTGCAAATGCACCACATATACCCATACATTTGGGAGCTATGTCTTTCGCTGTAAAGGCCCAGATGAACATGTGGGAAGGTCAACTTGCTCCGGGAGATGTCTTGGTCTCTAATCACCCACGCGCAGGTGGATCACATTTGCCGGATATTACCGTCATTACCCCAATATTTGCAAAAGACACAACCGAACCAGTATTTTGGGCAGCGTCCAGAGGACATCATGCTGATATTGGATCTATCTCTGCAGGAAGTATGCCCTCGAATTCTAAAACAATCTATCAAGAAGGTGCAGCTATTGTTACTTTTAAACTTTGTAGCAAGGGAAACTTTGAGGAGGAAGGCATTACTAGACTATTAGTGGAGGAGCCTGCGAAATATCCCGGGTCTTCTGGCACTCGTGCACTTTCGGATAATATATCTGATTTAAAGGCCCAAGTCTCAGCTAACCACAAAGGATTATCTTTACTAGAAAATTTGACCGAAGCTTATACTCTACCAGTTATCCAGACTTATCTGTCTGCAATTCAAAGTGCGGCTGATTTAGCTGTGAGGAATTTATTGAAGAAAGTTTATTCAAATTCACATGGTCAAAAATTAAGAGCAGTAGACTTTTTGGATGATGGAACTCCTATTTCACTCGAAATCCTGATAGACCCTGAGCTGGGTGAGGCAGTGTTTGATTTCAGTGAAACAGGCGATGAAGTATACGCAAATCTCAATACGCCAAAAGCAATTTTGTATTCCGCGGTATTATATGTTCTAAGGTGTCTAATAAATTTGGATATGCCGTTGAATAACGGCTGTTTAGTTCCCATCAAAATAATAACTAGAGAGGGATCTATTGTTGACCCATCATATGAAGCAGCTGTAGTTGGTGGAAATGTGGAAACTTCTCAGAGAATTGTGGATGTTATTTTAAAGACATTTGGAGCAGCAGCAGATTCTCAGGGCACTTCTAATAATCTTACATTTGGTATTACTGATGAGAAAAATAGTATTGCGTTTGGATATTATGAGAGTATTTGTGGCGGAGCAGGGGCAGGTCCAAATTGGAATGGACAATCTGCTGTTCACTGTCATATTACCAACACTAGAATGACTGATGTGGAGGTCTTCGAAAAACGCTATCCGGTTATCGTGCACCAATACAAAGTGCGCGAGAACTCTGGTGGTGACGGTGCCTACAGGGGAGGGGATGGTATTCTTAGAGAAATCGAATTTACCTACGGAGGTCTTGATGTTTCATTTCTTATGGAGCGCCGTTCCCTTGCACCTCATGGAATTTTTGGAGGTAAAGATGGCGTCAGAGGGGTTAACACATGGCTCAAGACAGAGTACAGCCAAGAGAAGAAAGCTTTGATTACGCGAAAGATATATTTAGGCGGCAAAGCTAGTATTAAAGTAGCAAAAGGAGATAGGATTGTAATAATGACGCCGGGTGGTGGTGGATATGGCCTCCCAGGCTCTGAAGTTGCAGATGAGGAAGAAAAAGAACACAGAAAAACTACATTGGGGTCCGGTTCAATTGGTATGAGAAGCGCTATAATGGAAAGTAATTAAGCTAAGCTTGGATTTTTGTTGTATGTGTCGTAGTGCATGGACATCCTTTAAAATAAAAAACTTTCAGTATATAACTATTCTCAAGTCTCATGGTATCAATGATGGAGTACGTCTAATCACTAATACACGAACTTATGAACCAGTTCTTGGCTGGAAAAAGCCACTTGTATTTTTCATGCCCTTATTACTTAAGTCCTTTCATCTCTGTAGTTTTATTAAGAGCTTCTCACAAATTTAATCAACCGTGTTAATTTCGAAAAATACTTCGTTGATAATAATTGTCTCCCCTTCGACGATGTCATTGAAATTGTTGCCGAGCTCTAGTGCCTAATGAGTCGACGGAACATTAACTATTAAAAAAAAAAAAAAAAGGCTAATAAAACAATGTGCTACTCGTTTTTATCTGAGAGTACTAATGTCATATACCGTTATTAGCTTAAAACTGAGTATAATAACACTATTTTCACATAATACTAAAAATCTTTTTCTCCTTGTGATAATTAAAACAGAGAAATCTCTCGTATATTTCGTTCATTTTGTCAATAGTCCATTTGACTTCTACACTAAGGACTCTAATATTTACGGAAGCAAATCCCTTTTGAGTTATTGATTTAACAATTTAACAAAGAAAAACAAAAAAATGCTACACACCAAATAACCAACGAAACATATGCTTCTCGTTCTTCAGCTGAGCACCTGTAAACCTGAAATAATACCGTAAATACCATAAGCACCTGGATCTGGAGGAAACTCTGTCATTTTGTCAACTCCTCCTACATAGGCAGCACGCCCCAACTTTGGACGTAATTTAGTGGTATGTTCTGCCGCTCTATGTGAAACACTGATCGCATGACTTAAATTTCTCAGGCTGGCATAAGTGTTGCAAAATGGTATTAACACATCCATTAACGACCTATGTCCTTCTCTAGCTTTTGTAAATTTTTCTAGTGTTTCGAGAGCATGCAGCAAAGAATCGGCAAAGTTTTCCTGTGTGCTCTTGGTACCATGCTCAAGATTATTTTGTAAACTATTGATTAAGGATTTCGTAAAAATGAAGAGAATAGCTCCCAAAGTGCCTCCCATGTCATCTCTAACGACACTTAGAACCGCATAAAGAGTGGTGAAAACAGAACCTTCGTCAGCAACCCCTTTATCCAAAGCTTTTAAAACCTGTTGTGCCGCAAACTCAAGAGTAGTACCACAATCGCCATCTCCCATTTTTGTATCCCATTCGGTAAGCTTTGGTTCTAACTCGATAACGTTTTTCGCAGCCGTCGTCACTACCTTTTTAAGCAAATTAGAATCTATGACTATGTCATTGGAAAACTTCATTGTATCCCCCTCTTCATACCCACTAAAATTAGAAATAAGTCTATGTCTGGTATTTAGTGGAGTGATAGAAGTGTGTCTTCTAGTAGGAAAGCTGGTCGCCTCCGTTCGAGTGTCAAACAACTCAAAGATTTCTTCTTCAGTAAACCTATCATCACATGACCTTGTAACATTAAAGAGAGATATAGTAAATATGGGCGCATTGATAGAGGTAATAAAAGTCCCCGAAGTAACTCTACTAGGCACAATTCCATATCTTTTCTCAAGTACTTCAACAACTGTATGTGTCAACGCTCTCTCCTCTATAATGGGCAAACCAGCCAAATTATTTATTAATAGCATGAACTTATCCCCTGGGGTATAATCCATAAAGCCCCGTTCCTTATCTTTTTTATCCAATATCATATCTAACAACTGAGGAACTAGCTTTTCGTTACGGGGAACATTATCTATCCTGTGGGCACCCGGCTCATTGTGGATCCCAAGTCCAATCTCCATCTGATTGTCCCCCAACTTACCGTAATCCGCATTTGCGTCATGTCCTGGAACATGGACGTGATCCAACCCAGCATTTACTGAGGCAATATTCTCATTAATATACTCCCCTAACCTAAAAATAGTGTCGATATCATAGCCCTTTTGGCTAGCCGCCCCCAAAATTTTCATCACAAATACACACCCAGCTAATGTTCTTCGGCCAACAAGACTACTGTTACTTTTCCCTATCGAAACATCATCCGTGACTCTAAGAATTCGAACTTTGTCCTGACCAAACTTGCTTATGAGCTCTTGCGCGGCCATACCGAAATAAAGATTGTCTCCTGTATAGTTGGTTATGAGAAAAATTACCCCAGCATTCGAATGCGTCGCCTTTTCTGCGTCCTTAATATTCTTGTAGTTGGGACTTGCAAAAATATCTCCCTGGCACGTCGCTGTAAGCATTCCTGGTCCAACAAATCCTGCCCATCCTGGCTCATGACCCGATCCTCCACCGCTGATCAACGTCACTTTCCCCGCGTCGTATTTGTTGTTGAATACTACTCTCTGTCTTTCTAAAAGAGATAAGTCTTCATTTTCGTATACATAGGATCTTAAACAGTGAAGAACAAGATCTTCCGTCTTCTCTGGGAGAAAATGCTTAACCATAATGTCGACTTTTCACCCTAAAAAATTATTTGTCATAGCGATTAGCCGAACTTATATAAGGCGCATACATACAAGGCGGCAAATTTTTTAAGCAAAAGATGACTGCTCACTTACCCAGATGATCAATTTTGCATAAACGTGTTTTTGTAATATGCTGAAAAAGGCTTTACTAAGTAGCAAAGGTACGGTCATTTCTGGAGAGGGCAACCCCACAAAGCCACCTGAGGCTCGTAGTATAAAAGGCAAGATCGTTCCATTTGTAGAAATAGTAGATTTTGTTAGTTTAGAGTAAAGAAAAATTGGAGTAACTATGGGTGGAAAACTTAGAATTGCAGTTGGCAGCGATCAAGCAGGATTTGAGTATAAGGAAACAATCAAGAATACCCTTAAAACTAGTCCATACGTGGCAGAAGTAATCGATTTAGGAGTAGACAGTAACCAAAACAGCAAGCCTTATCCATACATAGGGATTAAAGCAGGAGAATGTATTAGTCTAGGAGAAGTGGATAGGGCAGTGCTTATTTGTGGAACCGGTTTAGGAGTCGGGATGTCAGCGGGTAAAGTTCCAGGCATCCGAGCGGTAACAGCACATGACTCTTTCAGTGTCGAAAGAAGCATACTTTCTAATAATTGTCATGTTTTGAGTATGGGACAACGAGTCGTGGGGATTGAACTCGCTAAAAGACTTGCGCTCGAGTGGGTGAGCTATACCTTCGACGAAAAGAGTCCTTCGGCGGAGAAAGTTAAAGTACTCAGAGAGTACGAAAGAAAATTATTAGATGGCAATTTTTAAAGTATTAGTGGTAGTTATTTAATTATTCTAATGAAAATAAGCTAAATTTATTGATTTAATTTCGACTGTAAGTTGCTTCTAGAAAAGATTCTCTATTTAAATAAAAAGTTGAAGCAAATCTGATAAATTTGCTATATGTAAAGCGAAGTGTTTACTAATTTTTAGTAAGTTTATAGTTTCATTAAATGACTTAAAAACCATAGCATAAGAAGTATTCAAAATCTCTCTAAATCGGACCTTTTGCTATAATTTAAAAGAATACAACATTAGCAGCATATACTATCCTTTGGGGCATAGAGGGTCCTTGCAATATACAGTTATTTGAATAAGTTGCTCCCAAATGGTTGCGAAATGTCGCGCATTAAAAATCAACGTCGTCTATAATCATTACCTTAATTGTGGGCGTGTGTGGATCCACAACTGCGTTCAACGCTTCCTTTGCTTCTGTCAAGGGAAACCTATGGGTCACAAATTTATCCACATTCAATTTCCCTGAGCTAATCAAATTAATCACTGCAGGCCAGGTGTCAGTATATCTGTTGATGAATCTCACGTCAACTTCACCCAAAGAAAGCGTCATAAAAGGAAAGCCATCGAGCTCATTTTTACCAGAGACACCCAAAATAGTCAAGACCCCATTTCTTCTGACCACGTAGCAACTAGTGTTAATGCAAAGAGAATTACCGGTGCATTCTAATACTATCGAAGGCATAAAGTATTCCTTGTTTCCGTACATGGCCCTGATACCTTCTGCATTCTCTTTAGCGCTCAACTTAGGATCACTCTTATAGGTACGTACTGATGGCACTATTTCTTTTGCAAATTCAAGCCTTGCTTCGGAAATGTCTGACACAACTATAGGATATGCTCCTGATACGTCTGCTAGTAACAACGTCGCTAATCCAATAGGACCGCATCCACTGATCATACATGGTTTTCCTGGCTGGATTCCACCTGCTTTTCTGATTCCATGCATAGCTACTGAGAGGACCTCTGCGAGTGCTCCTTGTTCATATGTCATGTTATCTGGCAATTTGTGCACAAACCTGTGATCAATACAAAGGTATCTTTGCATGGAACCGTTGGTAGGTGGCACCCCCAAGAATTTCACGTTTTGACACAAGTTGTAGTGACCATCCCTACACAAATAGCACTCTCCGCAGGGATCTTGTGGTTCTATTGCTACCCTGTCCCCTACTTGAAAGTCCTCTTTAACCTTCGAACCAATCTCAGTGATCACTCCCGACGTTTCATGTCCCAATATTAAGTTGTCCGTAACAACTAAATCTCCAATCTGACCTGACTTCCAAAGGTGAATATCAGAACCACATATTCCTGTACATTTAATATGCACTTTGACCTCATGAGGCTCACATTCCAAATTAGGTGCGGTCCCTGGAACAAGTTTGTGCGAGGGGGTCACCAATAAGCAAGGGTTGACTTTCTGTAATTCTTCGTTCGTTAAATCAAAAGGAATAGGTGTCATCTTTTACTGCTAAGTAGCGAAATATCTTAAATTTTCACTCTTTCTCTTCCCGATATATATATACTCTTATATATATATTTATATATCGGAAGACAGAATATTTGTATATGCTATTTCTGTCATGTAAAATCCTTCGTCGGTCTTTAGATAGTCCGCCTGAAGGCGGCATAATTCTCGGTACCAGGTCATCACTTCTCACCCTATCACGCTTTTCACACAGATGGGTGTTAGCTAACGTACTTACAGGAAGCATAATATACATCCGATGAACTGCCAATGGTTAGGGCTCAGCACGACATATTTCCGTATTCAAGTGAAAAAGGAAAGTCCAGAACTGGCCTTGCTGCGCTTTGTCCTCCGTACATAGGTTGTTGGAATATTTTTTGTCTGCGAGCTTCCTTTCTGGTAATATTCCGCCAAAAGAAAAGAGACTCGCCATTGTTAAGATGTGGGGTAAATTTTTCTTTGAATCGGAACACACAAAATTGAATAATGTCAAGATTGTTTTGCAGGTGTCTAAGCTGAAGCTTGAACGGCTGAGTATCTTCTTACCCTTTACTATGTACTCTCTACTTTCTATTCGATCAAAAAAAAACAACTCAATGGCTTACTTTTGTAGCATAATCGCGCTTTAGGAATCTTCTTTCAAAGCCTATTGTATGGGCCCAGGTAGACAGAAACACATAAATGAGGAGAAAAAGAAATTCAGCCCACGTTTCCGAGGAATGTTAACTTTCTACATATCTTTTTGAGCCCCTGCATTACCGCCTTTGCATTACTTTTTGCGTGAATTAGCGGTCATCTCTATCCTTTCTTTTTCCAACCCCAGGATACGCAGAATATGCAGTCTAGAAAAAGGAAAGTTTTTGAAAAAAGGAAGTCATCCCCCCGCCCTGGCGACTACGGGGTTAACTATAGATCTACTAAGCGAAGAAACTGCTCCAATCGAATGTGTGTAATTTTGGCGTCACTGCTTCGACACCTTTGTAAAGTAACATACGAGGTTGTGTGACCAAAAGAAATTGCCAATGTTTTGTGGGATCCGGGGAAAATCCACAAAGCATGGACCTGCATATAATTTACATCTATTTTTTTAATAGATCTAAATGTCGACTAAGGGCCTAATGATATAGTTAAGGCTCTTTGGGGGCTTTTGGTTTTACTATATACGGATAATACTAGCAAACTACATCATTAAAAAAAATTTTTTTGAAAGGCTCGAGTTTTTTGTAGAGAGTTCTAATGACTTGCTAATGTGCATTGAGTAGATTCAAGCTAAGATTACATAAGTTGGCTAAGATTACATAAGTTGGCTAAGATTACATAAGTTGGCTAAATATCTTGAAGTTTGCTATCGCAGCAAAATTAATTTTATTGTAGACGACGAAGAAAGGCTTTGGAAAGATGGATGTATGTTCTAACTTTTTTAAACAAATATTCACAGGAGGGATCTCCTATAAGAGACCTGTTTTAACTTGTGATAGCAGAAATTGGGAAAAAGATGCACAGGAAAGACTTCCTAAGGATTCTATAGGGTATGTTTGCGGCTCGGCTGGTACCTGCGAAACTTATAATAAGAATTTGGAAGCATTTAAGAAATGGTCCATTTTGCCTTCAAGATTAGTTAAGTCAGAGGCAGACTATCCCCTGACTGAAACAGAGATTTTCGGGAAGAAATATAAGTATCCCGTTGGATTAGCCCCTATCGGAGTGCAGACGATATTCAACCCACAGGGAGAATTGGGAGCAGCAGCAGGCGCAAAAGAAACAGAAGTACCCTTTTTAATGAGTACGGCTTCTTCGCATAGTATTGAAGAAGTTGCTCAAGCAAATGGGAACGGCGACAGATGGTATCAATTGTACTGGCCAACTAATGAGGATAATGATATCACAGCAAGTATATTACAAAGGGCAAAATCGAGTGGTTTTAGTGTCCTAGTTGTTACACTAGACACTTATACTTTGGGATGGCGACCAAGTGACTTAGATAACGCTTACAATCCTTTCGTACACCCTGATTCCACAGGCTGTGCCATTGGGTTTTCAGATCCTGCATTTAGGAAGTCTTTTAAGGATGAACACGGAGTTGAAGTTGAAGATAATTTACAAGCAGCCGCTTTAAGATGGACACGGACTGCTTTTCCTGGGATTAATCACTCTTGGGAAGACCTTCAATTCCTTAAGAAACATTGGGATGGACCGATTGTTTTGAAAGGTATCCAAACAGTTAATGATGCCAAAAAGGCTTTAGAATTTGGTATGAGTGGTATAATTGTCTCCAACCACGGGGGTAGGCAGCAGGACGGCGGAATAGGTTCTCTTAAAGTTCTCCCAAGAATTGTTGAAACAGTGGGTGACAAATTGACGGTTATGTTCGATTCTGGTATCCGAGGTGGTGCAGATATTGTAAAAGCTCTAGCCTTGGGTGCAAAGATGGTCTTTATTGGAAGACCATATGTTTATGGCTTAGCACTTGGCGGAAAAGATGGTGTTGTTCATGTTGTTAGGTGTCTATTATCTGAATTCGCTCTTACCCTTCATTTATCTGGTATTCCTTCCGCATCAAAGCATATCTTAAATAAGGATGTTTTAGAATATGAGGGTTGACTATTTTTTGTAGAGGACCTTTTTTAGTCTACTCTATAGGGAAGAATATTGAATTTGAGAAACGAAAACAATGTAGTTAAAAAAAAATGACAATAAGCAGTAAAGTATAATTTGGCTAGAAGTCTCCTTAATGTATGACGCAGGATAAAGTTGGAAATTTGCTGTATGCTCTCAATTCGTTCAGCTCTCTTTGGATAACTGCTCATATCTCTGAAAGCCCTCTTCCCCCGACAGCAAATGGCACATTGAAAAATTGGCTACTTTAAAATTGTTATTTGCTAGAAAAAAAATTAATCTAACTTGCTTTATTCAATTACTAGTTATATTTTGTCCTTTCACTTTTAGTACCATTTTCATTGTATACAACGAAGCCTTAACCTTGAATAAAATTATTATAAAGGCTTTTTCAAAATTTAAATAGATCTTCTGCTTCCTAGAGCCATAGTTTTCTCTACAATTTTTTTGAGAAATTATTATTTCGAAATTACAAAATTTCCCATAAATAATAATTGATTTAGCACAGAGTCTCTAAAAATGTCTACAGCAGTTTGGCCTTCACAATTTTCTTACAATTTTCCAATAAACTCCAAATCTCTGAATACATAGCTTCTAAAACTAGCAGTCTTAAAAAATTTACGGTTGCTAAAGATATTCCTCATGATTTATCTTTCTGCATTGTTTTATATCCTAATTTGACTACTAAAGAAAAACCTCAACCTGTATTCTTTTTAGGATTTATACTAGAAATATTCAAACTTACCTGACCTTCACCGGGGGAAAGTAGTTCCGTCAAAGTCACAATTGCAACCATTGCATCATGTCCGTCGTCGTCATCATAATGGCCCTTGATATCAAGTAAGGGTAATTCTTCTCATCAGAGTCTTCTCCTAATTTCTTCAAAAAAGCAGAAGAAAGCAGAAGAATTCCTAAATTTTTACCAAGTTATAAAAGTTTTTCAAGTCTGGTATACGAATTCGGGGAGACAGATGGTCTTTGAAAAAAACACTTTCAGCGTATAGTCGATTCGTGTGTCCAACAAAACCACTCTGGATGGTTAGAAGATGACATCGGAGAAGAAGTTGGAAAAGATATGTCACAATTTCTATTTAAGCCGCAAGTATTCATTGCCATCGGCCTCGTCGGTAGCATCTTCCTTTATGAGGAAACACCAGAAGCGATTTATTATGCTCAATGATTGGACTTTCAAAATCTTTAAACATTGTAGCATCCATAAGTATATATTTTACACTTTTAGGAGCGTACGTTAGACAAATAAAATTACGCAATACCTAATAAAAAATGTCATTAGAAGCGAATGTGAGTCTAAAGAAACACAAAAGATATCAAACTTTTACCTCCAGATTCGCAATCGGTGTATTAACTTTTTAAAGCTAGAAACATTCTTTAAAGCAGCTTTAAAACGTCAACTCATAATATATTTCATTATCCAGAACTATAAAACCAATCAATTCTTTACAGAGGAAAACTTATGATTCATTAAAAAAAAAGGTGTCATGGCTACTTCCTTCTTTCGCAGCCTAATTTTAGAAAATCATAAATAGTTCAAACAAAAATAAAAAAAAAATATGAGTGCACAATCTATCCAAATAAGATGGAAATAAACTAAAAATGTAATACAGTTCATTCTAAATGTTCAATTTCAGGCTTTTCGTCATCCCAGTCGCTGCCAATAAGAGCCAACCTTTCGTGTTTATATAAGGGCGGCAAAGGATCAATTTTGCGACGCAATATGTGTCTCAGGAAGCCATTAAAGAAGCTTTTTGTTTGCCAAATTGCGTGCTCAGTCGTACTTACCGAAAAAACTTCATCCAATTCTTCTAGAGTTAGCCCTTTTGTCTCAGGTAAGAACCATAAAACGAGAAAGAAGCCTACTATGTTCCACCCGGCGTACCAACCGAATGCTCCCGTCGCGGTAAACGCTTTCATCATCATTGGAAAAGTAAAAGCTAAAATGAAATTAAAAAACCAACAAGTAGCGGTCGCAAAACCCATTCCTAGATCACGAATGTACAAAGGAAAGGCTTCCGCAGAATAGGTAAAAGGAACAGGACCTTCTCCTGCAGAGTAGACGCACGAGAAAAAATAAATTCCACTTGCAACAATACCTATCTTAGTATCCTTATTAGTGGCCAAAAATCCAAATCCAGCCCATAGTAAAAAGACAGCCATCAAAGGAAAAGTGATTAATAACAATTGTCGCCTTCCGGCTTTATCAATTGTGACGAACGTAGGAATTGCAAAAAGAAAGTTAATCATACCAAAACCCCAAGAAGCAGTTAAAGCATCTACTTGCAGAAAACCGCTCTCAATAAAAATCGTTGAGTTATAGTAAACAATAGCGTTGATGCCACAGAATTGTTGCATGAACATAACTATCCAAGCACCAAAGGCACCGTTACGATTTCTGCGTATAGTAAACATTTCTATCATCCTTTTCCATGTTGGAATTCCTTTGTAGGAACCTTCTTCTTTTAACAATGTATACTGATAAAAACAGTCTCTAGCCGCCGCTAGCCTCTCAAAACGTAACCTACACAAGGCCTCAAATGCTTTATTATGTTGTTCTTGTCCCATTAACCAACGAGGAGACTCAGGGACGAAAGGTATTTGTAAAAGAACTATAAGGGCTGGAAGACCGGCAGATCCGAGCATTAACCTCCAATTAAGACCATAAGCTATCCCGCGGCTGGGAACATAATAAAATGCCAAACAAGCGACATAACCAAACATGATACCAACAGCCGTAAAAAACTGCCACAACATTACCAATGCACCTCTTATATGCTTAGGTGTACATTCAGCTGCATACGCAGGCACAGTAGCCGACTTGATACCAATACCGAAACCCAAAAAAAAACGGGCTAGGAAAAGATGCCACCAATTATTGACGAAGCCTTGCCAGAAACATGTCACTGCTGATATGACACATGTCCAGAAAATGGTCCATCTTCTTCCTAGTTTGTGATTCCAGTAGTCTGACATCCAGCATGCGATACAAGAAGCACACAAATAAGGGGCCCCATTTACCAAACCCTCAAGCTTCAGCTCGTCCGCTCTATCTTGGATCCCGAATCCCGTAGGATAGAACAAAAGTGCCCCGTTAATCACACTTTCGTCCATACCCTGCACTGCTGCTGACATTGATCCCAAGGCAATTACTGCTACTAAAAGCCTTGGTATATGCCATTTTCTTGTCATCTCTCTTTCCAAACCTTTTTTTTCCTCCTCACTAAGGAAAGGCATAGAATAGAAATCTTTTGGCGACCTGGCCAAGGCTGCACCTTTAGAGAATAATTCGGGATCTAATCCATGCTCTGTTGCATAATCTCTCCCCATTTGCATCACGTCTTCCTCAGAGTACTGAGCCAACACATTTCCTCTTTCCCCCTTTCCTGTTTGTGCATTCTTAAGATGGCGACTTTCGAGGTCGGAAATGATGGTCGATTTGCTTTGACCTTCCGAGGTACGCTTGAAATCACTTTCTTTACTAGAATATTCTGACATCTTTCATTTCTGATTTTTTCTAGTCCTACCCTGAACCTGGCTTTTTATAACATCATGCTTTCTTAATTTTCTATTTTACAAGATATGAGAACATGCTTTTTTTAGCCTGTGTCGTCATAAACCAAGAGATCTTCGTCTTGTTTAGGAAATCTCCTCCATTTGAACATGTCTTGATACTAGAGACGTACGAATAACTTAGATTGTGTGCCAAAAGGTTTGTGACCAAATTAGTTCACTTGCATTGTCTGAACGGAAATCGCAATGCTCATTCGCAGCCTTTTTCCCTTTTGGCAGTTTTCGACGCATCTCCAGATTTCGTTTAACAAGCGCGCCCCGTTCTGTATCTTCCTCAAGTGTGACCAACCCCAAAAAGGATAGCCCCCTACCACACCAAATTCCTACAATTTTTACGAGAAGGTTTAGTCGTTGGCGTTAGTTGTTTCATCTGATTGTTCTAAATTTATATTTATATTTTTTTTGGGGGAGAAAGTCGAGTCGAAATAGACGCATCACAGTTTTATTCTATGATATCTAAACCAAAAATGACACTCCCTACAAAAGTGTAGCGAGATATCAAGATATTAAACCGTGTGAATAGAAGCGGGCTATATCTGGGTTTACTGGACCGGTTCCTAGCGGTACACTGAGGAGCGCGTTTATTTTCTAATACCAGGCCGTGACGTACCTGGAAGCGATAGTGAATATGCAGGATTAGATTTCTCGACGCTAAGAGATTAAAAGGCATCTCTGAAGAAAACTACCACTTAGAGTAAAAATGTAGACATCCAAAAGGTAAGAGTGGGGTAGAGAAAAAGTATGTGCACCCAAGAGGAGAGTGTAAGTGTCCAAAAGGTGGGAGAGGTGATTTTTATAATCTATATTTAAAAACTATAACCAGCGGTCAATTTTATCTTTGTCTCGTAAGTCACTCAACTCATATGTTGGTGGAGAGAGATATGAAGGGCCATCTCCAAATCACGTGATAACATTTGCAAATGCTGTAGCAAGTCAAGTTCAGGATAACAGAAGCACGTTTTGGTGTATAGGTTTCTCTACAACTATACCTACTTACGTATTTGCAAACATATTTTGTCTAGTGTTTCACTTTTGTCTCTCTATTCCTCCTTTTTCTTTTTCTTTTCTTTTTTTTTTTTTTATATATCTAAAAGCAGGGCATATTTATTGAATGGACTATTAAGAGCCATGGTTGAAGCTACCACAAAAAATAAAATATAGACAAATTATTGCTGATATTTTTACTAAAACTAGCTTTCTTAGGTGAAGGTGAAGTCAATTCTATAAAAAAATGACAGTCTAATACTCTTGCTTTTCCATTTTCGTATATGTGGATTCTTTTTCAAATAAGGACAACTATAACACCGTTCGACTCTTTAGATTTTTTTTTTCTTCCCACCAACTGACAGAGACGTCACAAGTTATCAATCATACTATTAAAGTGCTACGTACTTACTACACTAGGTATCTGATTGCATAAAGAGCCGTTGCCTTTACATGTAATAACTGTTGATGATCATAGTTCACCATGCTAGTAGCTCTTTTGGATTTTTTTGTTTTTTTACTTATTTACGATAAAACTTTCTTGGATTATCTAATATTCTAAATTATTCTCAAAGAAATCATTAACAGCTTGCGAGAGCCTCTTTCCAGCTGTAATAAGCTTTTTATCGTCATCCAAACTGGCAAAACACACTCTAATAAAGTTTAAATTATCCCTGCTAAATTCAACATCTGCAGCCATTTTGTAACCAAGAACAACGTTGACCCCATATTGTAGAAATTTAAAATTCAATAAATCAAGTTTCTTGATATAGTCTACTTCTTTAGGTAAATTAATTCTCAAAGCAGCGAACATACCAGTGTCACAAGAAATCAAAGAAATGAAACCTTTCTTATAGGCTTCCAGCTCCACAATCTCATAAATGAGGACATTCCTTCTATGGGTGTATACTGTTATCATTTTAGCTATCCATTCAAGCCATCCTTCGATTCCATTAAACTTTTGAGAAATAATATTATTTAATATTAACTGTGAAAGACCCGAAGCAGCACGATGAGTAACGCATGAATATTTATTTATCGCTTCGATATATGGCGACGGTGCCACAATAAAGCCTAATCTAATTCCTGGAGCAAAAACTTTGGAGAACGTCTCAATACGTATAACCCTACCCTCAGTGTCTAGATGCAAGTAGGAAGGAATTGTATATCTTTTAAAAAACTTTTCAGAAGTTATGACCTCATCGGACAAATTGCTGTCTTTAGGCTTGGATAAAGGAGGTAATGCCAAATAACCGTATGGGTCATCTTCTATTATGACAAAATTGTGCTTCGAAGCCAAAGCGTAAATCTTCTTGCGTGTCTCTAGAGATTGGGTTATACCAGTTGGATTTTGACCAGCCGGGATTGTATAGAAAGCTTTCGGCTTTTTTCCTTTATACTCAGGGTACTTTTCATCCCAGTTTTCAAGTAAATCATGCAAAAAATGGAGATCGATATCTGCATTTTTGTCAAAATCTAGTTTCACAGGAAGCGCAATCCCACCGTTATTGCTTATGCGACTAAAAAAAGGGGAAAAAGTAAACTCCTCCACAAGTACAATGTCACCTTCATTTATTAAAGTGTATGCAGCCTTACTCAATCCATCTGCCGAGCCATTATCGATAACTGTAGACCAATCCGGGTACACTGGCTTATGAATCTTTTCAACGAAATTTCTCACAAAACTAAGCAAGTCTTTATTACCCTCATCTCTCCCATACTGTAAGGCTAAATCCATCCCTTCATTATTAGGATACGTGGCCTCTCTTTCTATGATAACCTTGTTACCCTTATCTTCCTTCTCTGGAAAAAGATTACCTTGAAAAGGATAATCGTCTAATTCAATTATAATTCTTTTTGTGGGAAAATGTTGCGGATTAGGATTGCCTACTCCTAAGGAAAGAATGTCATCATGCTGTTTGAAATTCAGGGGAGCTCCCTTTGATGAAGTCTCACTAAAATGTTTAAAAGTTATCCTCTTAGTCTTCTCCGAAATCATATCATTAATTGAATAGTCTGAATTCACCATATTGAAAGCAGTATAATACAAGAAATTATGAAAGAGCGAATAGTAAACTTATAAATAACCCTATGGTGCTTTTACTAATCTAATGCAAGAGCCACACTATAGTACTTAGATGCGATATATGCAGGTGTGACAGATTACTCATGCATCTTCGCAAACTTTAAGTTTTTGGCAACTACTTTATGCGACTTACTACATTTACTCAGACAGCTACCTCATGAACTATCCCCTCATTGTTCTAAGAAATTACATTCTGATGCCTCTGTTTCATAACATGTGATCACTGGTAAGATTGTCCCTTACTATATCAACGTCTATACCGCTCGACTACTGTAGCTTCACTTCGTCGGTCGGCGCTGCTACGATAACACTTAGATTTATTTTCTTAAACTTGAGACTCCTCTATTAATTCAGAGAAACAGATAAAAATCCTAAATTGAATGGGCTAGATCTTTTTCTTTTTTTCTTTCTAGTTGGTCCGTACCTCGTTGGGCTAAATTTTTACACAATGAACGACCCTATTGATAAGGCTCTTCTCTTACTTTTCTTTTCTTTTTTTTTTTTTTTTTTTTTTTTTTTTTTTTTTTTTTTTTTTTTCTACAACAGCATCGCTAAAGTCCGTCATTGATACCATGCTCGTGACAGAAAAGTTGCTTAAGCTTAGAGAACTTTGAAAGGGATATCGTACATGGACCAAAGAAGCAATACAGAGGAGGAAGTGCATCCGACCGGTTCGAACATAAATGTGGATGAGATGAACATAAAGTCAGTCCTTTCAAGTCAAAAAGGGAAGATTATAATGGACCATGAGGTTGGTAAAGATGAAGCAACAATTTTAGCTTTAGGGTACAAACAAGAATTTAAGAGAGAGTTCTCACTTTGGACAATATTCTGTTTTTCTTTCAGTGTTTTGGGGTTGCTTCCTTCGGTAGCTTCCACTTTCAATTACCAACAATTAGTCATAGGCTTCTCACCAATTCCTTGGCTTTTGGGTCTTATATTTGTTTGTTTTGTCGCCTTCTCAATGGCCGAAATAGCAAGCGCTTTTCCTACATCCCTGGGTACGCCTTACGCAGTTTCACAATTAGCACCGCCTAAGTATGCAAAATTCTTAACTTGGATGACTTGTTTCAGCAATTGGTTATGTCAAATCACCGGTTCGCCTTCGATTGGCTACAGTGCTACTTGTATGATATTAGCAATTAGCAGCTTCAACTCTCCTGAATATTCACCAACTAATGCTGAAATTTACGGACTTGCTTCTGCTATAAGAGTTTTGCATGTTATAGTCTCTTGTTTACCTACTAGGTGGATAGCAAGAGTTAACACTACGACTACATTGTTAAACATTGCTTTTTTGGTAATTGTATTTGTAATGATTTTCGCTGGAGATACGAGACTGTCAATGAGGGAAGGAATTTCCAAATTCAATTCTAATTCTAAGGCATGGGGTCTAGATAATCAGTCGGACTTTCCTACGGGAATAGCTATGTTAGAAGCATTCTTGGGGATTGTCTGGGTAATGTCTGGTTATGATGCTCCCTTTCATCTTGCGGAAGAATGTTCAAACGCTAATACTGCAATTCCTAAAACCATTGTATTGACCGCAAGTTTTGGAGGAATGATAGGGTGGTTTTTTATGTTAGCAATAGCCTATACCGCTGCTAGCTTGAAAGACATCATAGAGGATCCCTTAGACTTAGGGCAACCATATGTTACTTATTTAACCCAAGTTATGAGCAAAAAACTTGTAAACACAGCAACCGCAATGACAATTATATCCTCAGTTTTTATGGGATGTTCTTCTGCAATTGCAGCATCTCGTGTGACTTATGCATATTCGAGAGACAATCTTTTCCCTTTATCGAGGTATTGGAAGATAATAGACAAAAGGACAAAAACTCCTATAAATGCTGTGTTGATTAATTTTGTTATTGGGCAACTATTGTTATTGTTGGTTTTTGCTGGTAGTACTGCAATAGGGGCTGCCTTCTCTGTAGGTGCAATTGCAGGCTTTATTTCTTTCACTATGCCAACGGTATTCAGAATAACTTATTCACGGAATACCTTCAAGCCAGGACCCTGGAACTTGGGTAAATTTTCTACCCCGGTTGGGATTGTGTCTATAGCATTTGTGCTTGTGATGATACCGATATTATGTCTCCCTAATGTGACTGGTTCCGACTTGACGTTAGATGAAATGAATTGGACGGTAGTAGTTTATTTTGGGCCTATGTTAATAGCATTTTTAGCATATGTCTTTGATGCTCACAAGTGGTACCAGGGACCTCAATGCAATATCGATCCTCATGCTATAACTTACGAAGATGACATTTCGCAACCTATTTCAGACGAAAAACGAAAAAATGCGATAGAAGTGGAAGCTAATGAGCTGAACGAAGTATAAGAATGATAAACAAAAAGAACTAGTCAAAGAAGAAGTTAGAATCAAACATTCCTAGAATGAAAATCAATAGACCCAATTAAGAAGCATATTCAGATTCAAGAATCGATTATGACCTCAAAAATATTTAGCCATTAGACGAGGTAACTGCTTTGCTCTCTGACTATTCTACTTATGAATGCCTGCTCTATGGTATATATATTTTCGGTGGGAGGAAGACGGGCGATAAGACTTCCACCCCCATGAAAGTTTTGTCTGCTTTAGATACAAAAAGACTGATTTAATTTCAAAAAGAATACACTTTTGTTATGTTATATCTATCTGCTATTGTCTTATGTATAGCCAGATCATCAACTAGTGGGAAAGAAGTATACGATTTTACCCAGTCCTGCACAATCAATAAGCGATCTCCAGGAGATGACAAGTGATCTCTGCCTTAACTCAAATTGAACCCCTATGTATAATTTTAATTAGCCTAGTACACACTGCCCTTAAAGCCCCTCCCGTCGTGTGTAAATTATTTGGTTCGCACACGTAGGAACTATTACTGGATTGTTCCCCTGCTTTATCAATTAACCCGCATGCAAGCTTATCGATAAAGTATTTTTTTTTCCTTTCTCTTGTAGTTCTCAGATAAAAATGCTCGACAGTTAAGAAGGAGTGATCGTCCTTGAAAATCCTCTCCGCGTCCAAGACTGGCTTGGAAAAAAAAAAAAGAAAAAAAAATTGGAGAAGCGAAGAAAATGAGCCAGAAAGACAATGTGGAGGATGGAGTACATCCGATTTCTTCGAATATCAATGTGAATGAGATGAATATTAAGTCGATACTTTCAAATCAAGGAGCTACCATCACAGTAGACCATGCTGTAAGTAAGGATGAAGCAACTATTTTAGCGTTGGGATACAAACAAGAGTTTAAGAGGGAGTTTTCACTTTGGACGGTGTTCTGTGTTTCTTTCAGTGTTCTAGGATTGCTACCTTCAGTTGCGTCAACTTTTGACTATCAGCAACTAGTCATAGGCTTCTCACCAATCCCTTGGCTTATAGGAGTTATTTTTGTCTGTTCAGTAGCCTTTTCAATGGCCGAAGTTGCGAGTGCTTTTCCTACATCTCTGGGAACACCATATGCAGTCTCACAATTAGCACCACCTAAGTGTGCCAGCCTCTTCACTTGGTTGACTTGTTTCAGTAATTGGTTATGCCAGATCACATCTGCGCCTTCAATTAACTACAGTGGTGCTTGTATGATATTAGCTTTGGGTAGCTTTAACTCATCCAACTATTCTCCTTCAAATGGTCAGATATATGGACTTACTGCTGCATTACAAGTTATACATGCCGTAATTTGTTGCCTTCCTACCAAGTGGCTTGCCCAATTTAATGTAGCGGGAACTTCTCTTAACATGATATTTTTAGTGGTAGTTTTTGTCATGATTTTCGCGGGAGATACAAGGCTGTCAATGAGGGAAGGAATTTCGAAATTCAATTCTAATTCGAAGGCGTGGGGCCTAGAAAATCAGACGGATTTCCCTACGGGAATAGCTATGTTGCAATCTTTTTTAGGTGTCATTTGGGCAATGTCTGGTTATGACTCTCCTTTTCATCTTTCGGAAGAATGTTCGAATGCCAGGACGGCAGCACCTAAGGCTATCGTACTTACCGCAACTTGTGGGGGGTTAATAGGATGGTTCTTCATGTTGGCGATTGCGTATACTGCTGTAAGTGTAAAAGAAATCTCTGATGATACTTTGGGTTTAGGACAGCCGTACGTAAGCTTTTTGACGCAAGTTATGACTAAGAAACTTGTGAATGCAGCGACGGCAATGACAATTGTATCATCGTTTTTCATGGGGTGTTCATGTATGTTGGCAGCATCTCGTGTGACTTATGCCTATGCAAGGGATGGTCTTTTCCCGTTATCGAGGTATTGGAAAATAGTAGATAAAAGGACAAAAACTCCTATAAATGCTGTGTTGATTAATTTTGTTATTGGTCAACTTTTATTGTTGTTGATTTTTGCCGGTGATACAGCTATTGGGGCTATTTTCTCCGTAGGTGGAATTGCAGGGTTTGTTTCTTTCACTATGCCAACAGTATTTAAAGTTACATATTCACGGAATACCTTCAAGCCGGGACCCTGGAACTTGGGTAAATTTTCTACCCCGATTGGGATTGTGTCTATAGCATTTGTGCTTGTGATGATACCGATATTATGTTTCCCTAATGTGACTGGTTCCGACTTGACGTTAGATGAAATGAATTGGACGGTAGTGGTTTACTTTGGGCCTATGTTGATAGCACTTTTAGCATATGTCTTTGATGCTCACAAGTGGTATCGAGGACCTCAATGCAATATCGATCCGCATGATATTACTTATCATGGTGGCATCCAGGATAGTGGTGTCTACGAAGGCGCTCAGATAGAATTGGGTACTTCAAGCAATGGGAAAGATGAGGCAAAAGAAAAGATAACTGAGGTATAATATGAATTCCATACAATAGATGGGGGTAGAGATTTAAAAATAAAAAAAAAATAAAACAAAACGATAAGAAGAGAAAAAAAAGAAAGGAGAAATAACGTGAATGTATCTTAAGAACGTCAAAAGAAAGACAACAGATGTTGTTGCAACGCGCACATCTTTTCCAGGGAATCAATTCAGTACGTCGCTTTGATCTTCAAAAATGTGAAGAAATTATAAAACTAGCTTTCTTTACAGATGCTTCTGAAGACATTAAGTAGGATTTTTTTCCTTTTCTGTGAACTTCAAGTAACTTATTTAAGATATTATAGAGATTAAATACACGACAGTAATTTGACAGAAACGCTCTCAATAACGATTGTTGAAAACACACAACAGCAGAAGGTAAGATTAACGGACAAGGTAACATATTAATAAATACCACGTAGGATACTGCATTGGTTTAAGAGATAATCGCTAAATTTTTGTCTTCTAGATACAGAATCTTATTTCGTCATTTATGATTAATTTAACCAATAACAAATATATTCGTAAAGGTGGGATAACGGTCCCTCCGATTGCGAACATTCCGTCGCATATGCTCTAAGATTCTTTCAAATTCGTTGACTATCATATTTTAACACAGCGTTTAGTAGCACCTTAAAACCAGCTTCTATTTCCTCCGGTTTGCTGTATTCCTCAGGGTTATGTGAAACTCCATCTTTTGAAGGAATAAATATCATCGATGTAGGACATCGGCTTGAAACAGGACAGCTATCATGACCAGCACCACTCGTCATTCTCATGCAGCTTTTCTGACCGTGTACCTCAGTCGCCGCGGACTCGACACATTTTATACATTGCTCATCAAACTTGACTGCTCGTTGCTCAATTACGGGTTGCATTTCCACCTCAAAATGTTTTCCAGTTACATCTAAAATTTTTCTCATTTCATTCTTATACTCTTCAAGAAAATTCTCCAAAGCAGAGTCTTCATGATGTCTGATATCTATTACAAACAGAACTTCTTCAGGAATAACATTGACTACTGCAGGACTCAATTGCAATATGCCGACTGAAAATAAGCCTTTGTGTTTGAAGGCAAGTTCATTCCCCTTGAGAACTAATTTGGAAGTTGCCAATAGACTGTCACTCCTCAGGCTCAAAGGCGTTGTACCCGTGTGTTGCGCTTTACCCTTAAGTGTTATTTTAATCCACTTATAAGCCTGAGCGCCTGTAACTATTCCGATAGTCTTATTCTGTTCTTCAAGAATAGGCCCTTGTTCAATATGAATTTCGAAATGAGCTGCAAAAGGGTTATCGGTGTACGAACAAGAAAATTTTCCCAAATAACCAATTCTTTCTAGTTCATCTTTTACTGAAACAGACTTCTCGTCAGTTACGGACATCATGTTATAAACAAATTCCTTCAGGCACTTATCTGACCATACAGAAGATGACATTGTACTCATGGAAAACCTAGCACCTTCCTCGTTAGTCCAGTTTACAACACAAACGGGGTATTTTGTGCTTATATTATTCTCCTTAAGAGTTCTCAATACTTCCAAACCGCTTAGAACGCCGTATACACCATCATAACGGCCTCCCAGAGGTTGTGTATCTAAATGTGATCCTATTGCAGTGGGGATTCCATCCTTCTCTCCACCGTAAGTAGCAAATATATTTCCTAGCTCATCTATTTTAATATGGCAACCCAACCCACTGGTTTCTTTAACAAACCAATCGCGAATGCCTTTGTCTGCGTCGGAAAGGGCCAACCTACAAACACCTGTATCATTCAAATTAGGCCCCCATCTTCCTTTTGGACCGAAGCTATTTGCGGTCTCATGTATAGTATCAATTAACCTATTTTTTTTAATCTCTATTTTCAGTAAAGCTGACAAGTCGCTTCCAATAAATTTAGAATTTGCCATATCTCTTAAAAATATCAATTCAACTTTTTGTTTTGACAAATTTTAGAAAAATTGCACCTTTTATATCAGTTGACGAGAAGTTCTTTTGTCCATAATACAAAGAGTTTATCGACATGACTGCCAATCAATACTAGTCCACGATTATCTTATCGAGCATTGTCAACGCGCTACTTACATACAGGTAGTGAAATTTTGCGGCTACTATACCTTTTACGGATAATGGTCGCAACGGGCCTCAGCAACTACAACAAGGACACCGGTTGATAAACAAGCGCAGTAGTTCAGTTAGACTAGTATTCATGAAGACAGACCGAGACCTTTTTTTTTTTTCCTTTAGGAAGATAAATTTTCGGTGCTCCTTCAACGAACAAACAAACAAACAAAAAAAAAAAAAAACAACTAATAGAAGTCTACCCTAATCTGCCACGAAAGGAGAGATGCCACTACGTGAAACCTTGTGCTGTAGCCAAATATCTTCCACCATCTCAGGAAACTAAGTAGGAGATATGCTAATTATTTACCGCATAATTTTAACTCTACGTATCTTAATCCTGGATAAGACACGCACGTAAACGCTATACAAAGGAAAAAACCAATGTCGCCGCCGTAATTTCCAATTTTCCTAGCAATTGGACCTTGCCAATAAACTTGGTTCATACCGACAACGGCACCCGCAACACCTGCAAGAAAAGCAATTATAGAAGCAAATCCGAAAGTTATTACACGGGGATTGTTATAGCCTTCCCAATTATATAATTGTCTTTTGTCACATACCAAGTCCTGACACTCTTTATCCAAACCAAACTCCCTATAATACAACCGACGAAAGGTAGAAAAAAACCTGAATAGTAAATTCTCTTCAATCAATAAAGCAATGTAAATTGAAGTCCAATAACCCAACATGGGCAAGAAATTACTCAAGATTTCAGACAAATGCTCTCTGCCAGCTAAAGAAACAACTAAATAAATGATGGTAACTAGAATCGCCCAACACCATCTGGGTATTATCGAGAGTCTGTAGTCAATCAACTGGAATTCAAAAGCACAAGAGTAGGTGTTCATGATGTTGTTACAAATCAAAGAGATATAATAGAAGACGACAATAAGTTTACCCCAGTTACCCCATGGCTTTGCAGCTTCAAATATTAGTCCACCCACGCCACCTTTGTCATAAGCGTTGCCCCATGGTTGATAGCTATAAGCTATAGCACCACATATTACACTTATTATCCCGACAAAAGCAGTGGGGAGAGAAGTGGCAAAAAAAGTTACGCAAAAAGTCTGCCACCAGGGTGTCTCTTCTGGAAACAATATGTAATAATCGGATGCTCCAGAGCCCCACGTAGCCGTAACAGAATACCCAATTGTGAAAAAAGATAGCCAATTTCCCCTTATTGTATTGGCATCGATATTTTTTTCTGCGATTGTTGTATTAGTTTCGTGGATGTAGCTATATCTCTTGCAAACAACAACATAAAACATTATAGAAATAATGATCAAAGGAATTGCAAGTATATTTTGAAAATATAGGACTATTTTAATACCAAAGACTGCAATAACCAAACTAATTATTGAAATGATGACAATCCCAACAGCCAAAGACACATCCGAAAAAGCAGCAAGTACTTCACCACCTACGACGCAGTTGATTACCGACCATCCAAGTCCACTGATAATTACAATAAGCGCAACTATCCTGACAGCCCACCATCCAAAAAGAAACCGTGCTGTAACCATTTGTCTACAGCCAGATTTGGGACCCATTGTTGAACAAAATGCAGGTATCACACAACCTAAGCACATAGATATTAGTCCGCTTACAAGGGAGTCTTTGAAATTCAAATTGTACTGGAGACTAGGTAAAAAGAAAGACGACATTGAAGTTAGGCCACCACAGGCAGACACCCACAACCCAATTACACTAATGAAAAGCCTCAATTTAGAGTGTTTCTTTTTGTCATTCATTATAGCTCTTTCCTCTGGCGATATCCTTTCAATTCCTCTTGTCTCCACACCTAGAGCGTCTAATTTATAGGCCCATGAAAACCACTTTGACCTTTTAATGGGGTTAGGTTCCACCTCGTTAACTGATTGACCTGAGGAAGGGCAACCATTATCAAAGGAAACTATCTTTTGTTCTTTTTTCTCTAGATCTGACTTGTCGATGTCGCTATTCATAAAGTCACCTTATTAGAAGCCTTTCGTGTTGACCAACCTTTGCTCAATTCTTTTACTTTTGAAATGTTTGCTTCCTTTCAGTGCCATGGCTGGAATCCTATTATTGCATGCTTTGTAATATGCGCATAGAAAGCGCTCTTTTAATACTACAAAAAAAAAATATATATATATATATATACGGAAAGCGACAGCACCTAGTGATTCGCCTTTAGTGGCACAATGCACCACAAGTTGCATAAGAGAAATAATTGAGAGCACTCATTGAAAAAGATTATTTACATATTTGAAGGATTTTCATTTCTAGCGTTTACTTAATTTGAAGTACCAGCTATAGCATATGCAATAATCTTAAAACATGCGACGTACTTTAGTACTGGCATGAATGTACATAAAGAAAGCTTTTTTTTTTTTTTTTTTCCTCTCCTATCAGCAATTTTCCTTTATTCTCTAATTTCGTAGCATCAAGGAGTCAAGAGATAGTCAAAGGGACCGGATAAGAGTTCTTTTCGGTTTAGTAGCACTTGAATTCTTGCGACATTACGTGTAAATCTTTGTAAGAAAAGACTTTCTGACAGACACAAAATTGCCATCTACCAAATTTTTCCTTCATGTCAGTATAAGTGCAAATGCAAGGGCTCCAATAGCATTAGCATTCGACTCTCAGACACTTCCCCCCCCCGCCCCCCTCAGAAAAGACAAAAATTTTTTACGAGAGATAACCATACAAGTAGTACGGTTGCAAGAGTGATTTAACTGTTGATAACAAATTCGTGCAAGAAACAATAGTTTTAAGTAAAAAAATGTGCGTGTTCGCTATAATTGACAAGACATCTTAAATTTGTCACGAATTGGGAGAACGGAGTAGCGGTCTTAGTCGTATATATTATGACAACAGAATTAAAAAGGAAAGACCATGTTGAGAAATTAACATACAGCTTAAGTCTAGACGTGCCATTTGAAACTAACGAGCAAGCTCTTATAGCTTGTAGAACCTTGTCTCCCGATCTTACCTTAAATACCAATGATATTGAAGCTAAATGTGTCCCGGTGGGAAAAAAATTTACTTGCGAAGTCAAAGGTACTAGTGACCGGGTAATAAGAGTCGCAATCAGTAGCATTATTGACAGTTTAAAAACAATCGTAGAATGCATGGATGAATTTTCTTGAAGAAAGTGTTAGTAACAGGGTAAGAGGTACGAATCCAACTTTTTTGGTCCAGCACATTGTGTAGTAGTCAGCATTATATAGTGTGTTTTTTTTTTTTTTTTTTAATTTTGTGTAATATATCATTATACTTATGTCTTAATGGAAAACCATATTGCAAAGAGGCATTTCGTGTTTTCGTTTCAATGTATAGAGTCAGACTTCGTGCATCGACTTTCAAAAGCAGTTCGGTGAATTTCCTTGATTGTAATTGTGTGAGGTCCTTTAGCCAGAGGTCCCTTCATCAAAATGAGGAAAAGGAAGTCTTTCATCATGAGTATTCTATGAGACCAGATCAATTTGTTTTTAAGGTTGGAAAACGGGAAATTGCTGATTTCTCTCGAAACGAAGGGATAAATGACTCCTCCAGTAACTCTGGAACCTCCCTTCCGGTCCAAGGATACTCCAATGGTTTCATGACAAACTGGTTTCAGTATATATATAAGCATTCTACAAATTACCCATTCAAAGAAGAAAAACCTCAACAGGTATTCGATAAGTACCCATTAACGAATTCCAAAAAGTTGGCCAGACAAAAAATTCGACCTAAGAAAGTAAAAATGACAACGTGTGATTTTATCGATGATGCATTGTATAATCCTCACTATGGCTACTTCTCTAAGGAAGTGGAGATATTTCAGCCTGCGGTTCCTTTCGATTATCAAAATATCCGAGATATAGAAGAGTTTTATGACAATTGGAAAAGTGAATACCGAAAGATGGAGGCACCTTCTCTTCTGCCTTCTTCTAAGGTCGAAGATAAGAAAAAAAAAGAAGAGTCAGTAAATTCACAATACGTTAAAAGGGCGGCTACGTTCAAAGAAAGGGAAGCAAAGTTTAATCACATGTTACCAAAAGCAAATAATTTGCAGGTCTGGCATACACCAACTAGTCTTTTTCAGCCATATTATGGTGAAGCAATAGCAAGACACTTGCTAGTCAATTATAAATTAAATGGCAGCTACCCATATAACGACTTGATTATATTCGAGGTTGGTGGTGGTAATGGCACCTTGATGTGTAATATTTTAAATTATATTAAGTTGAATGAGCCCGACGTGTATGAAAAAACTCATTACAACATAATAGAAATTCTGAGCAAATTAGCCGAAAAACAAACCAAAAATGCTATGAATATTAAGTTACAAGAACAAGGATTGGATCCTCATAAATTTCAAATTATTAATAAGTCAATATTTGATTGGGAGGAGGAGGTTACCGAACCTTGCTTTTTTATTTCTTTAGAAGTTTTCGATAACTTCGCACATGACCTTATTCGTTATGACAATCTGACGGGACAGCCTTATCAAGGTCATGTATTGATAGACCGAGAGGGCGATTTTTTTGAATTTTTTACTCCTGAATTGGATTACTATGTTAATGCTTTCCTTCATTTGAGAGAAAAGGGAACTAAAAGTGTATTGAAAAAGATGAATACACTAGAAGGAAGTATTCAAAGGTTGAAAAGTATGCTACCTTTTTTGACGGACAAAGGTAGCATACATCCTTTATTACATTCTTCACTGGCTATCTCTCTTAAGAACTCTTTTCATCCGTTCAGAGATAACTTAACCACAGGAGAGTTTATCCCTACTAAATTACTCCAGTTCTTCCATATATTAAAAACTAAATTCCCTCAGCATTCTCTCATTAGCTCGGACTTTAATTCCCTTCCTAAAACTATTCCTGGATATTATAATGGTCCTGTCGTTCAGACAGTGCTTCAGAATGAAATGGTTGACGTAACTACATACCTTTGTCTTCAGGGTTATTTTGACATAATGTTTCCTACCGATTTTGATCTCGCAGGAGACCTTTATAGACAGATAACAGGAAAAGTTCCTCGTATTGAACTGCACGGTGACTTTTTAAGGCAATGGGCCAATATAGAAGCCACTACGACTAAGAAAGGAGAAAATCCCATGCTTGACCTATATCAAAATGCCAGTTTCTTGATTAGTTGAGGTTAAAACTATTTCAATTGTACAAGTCAAATAGCTCGCCTTTAAAAGCCTAGTGGGTCACCATATTTTTAAAATATGCCGCATGGAATCATGAAAGCTGAATACTCAGAGAGAAAAGCTATTCTCGACTGAAAAAGTTAGAATAAGACTAAGATCTCATTAAACTATAAACTAAACCTTTTAATAGCATATATACTTAATAAGAAGACTTTCACTATTAAGATTAGTCATGAGTAAAAAGTAGGTAGACTACGTAGGAGTGTGAACTTCTTGGTGTACCTTCCATCCTTTTCAGTAGACCCCAAAAAAAGGCTTGCGCATTTCACGATCGATATATCCTTTTTACAGATTATAAAGAAATCAAAGCAAAGCCCTCTTAAGTTCATCTTTGACACCAGTATTACAACCGGTAGCTTTATTCCTAACACAGAAGTACCTTAGAGTTTTAGGGGACTTAAATTCGTAGTCACATTCATCATTTATTTGAGCACAATTATTAGCACAGTCATTAGCCATTTGACGCATAATCGTTGGAGTTAGGTAACCGCCACTCTCAAAATATTGATCCCAACATACACATACTTGATCGCTATTTTCCTTCCAGCAATAAGACCTGGGAGCAGAGTCAGTTTTATGAGACAAGTCCTTCCATAGAGTATATATTAAAGTACCCATACTAGATGTGCTCCCAATCAAAGCAGCAGCATTTCCAAAGCCATTCAGTCGTACACAACGGCCTAGCCAAGAATTATGACCATCGTTTCCACTCCTAATGCCACCATCTGTCAGTACGTCTGAGATTAAGTTCACTCCTTTCGTTTCATCTTCACTTGACAGATTTAAAATCAGTTGACGAAACAAGTATTTAATACTCTCCATTTCTTCTTTAATATAATCTTCAGATGTGTAATCTAAAGATTCACGTCTATTTGTGGGCACCCTATATAAAGCCTGAGATTCATTATTAACGTATACCTCGAATAAATCGGTCGTCTGGTTCATAAAGATACCTCTTTGTGATAGACATCAATGGCGGCACCACAGATACATACACTCCCCATCAATAGGAACGCAAAAAAAGCAATAAACATACTTTGTCGAAAGAATTCTTGTAAAGAAAAACAACTTCCAGCTCATGAACATATCTTGGTAATAAGTAGCAATTTAGGGTAGTGTGAAGAAAACCGGAGCTTCGTTGACAAACCTAAAATAGTACTTTAATAGAGACGAAAAAGGAAACCGGCCCTTGGGATAACATACTTTAAGTAGTAAAGTTGTGTCACCAGAACGAAACCGGAAACCAGCCTATCGTGGATAAACCAATTGTGTTCCTAATAGCAGAGTTGCATGAGTCCTCTCTACGACGTATTCTTCTCGAAAATTTGTTCACAGTAGAATCCTCCCTAAAGGATCCAAGAATATTATTGCTAACTTTTCTTGAAAGACAAATCACAGCAACCAATATAACTTTATCGAATTACCCAAAATTAAAACTTTAAGCGACATTATATAGTTCATTTCAATAAAGTTTATCTTCAAACTTCATCTATGAGAATTATCGCAAGGTCAAATTACAATTATTGGACAGGTGCTTATCTCAGAAATAAGTGTATTACTCAAGAGTAAAGAAAAGAAAAATCATGTATATGCATGTATGTGTTTATGTATGCAAGTTTGTACGCATAATATCCTTCGACATAAAATCTCTTCTTTCTTTATTTTCTATGTAATCGAGCATTTTCGACAATAGATCGCATAGAATCCCAATAGAATCCCAATAGAGTCATTATACTTAGGTTTGTATCGAAGTACAATTTTATCTCTTCCAGATTCCGACTCTTTGTGCCTCCCTCACAAAGAAAGAGCGAAAAGCAAAGCTTCTCAGACACGCCATAATTTCCAAATTCGCCAGCACCAACTGCTTTTTCCCAGTAAAGAGGAGATCAAGAGAGCAAGTTAAACTAGGCTTAATCAGCTACCCACCAAAAGCATTAAATATTCTACCGACGACAACAACGTCAGCGATCTGCTGGCTTGTACGATTACCGGATTATCTAATGTGTGAAAAGAACTAGAGCTCAAAGAACGAGCGTGGTAATGTATTTAAAAAAACTTCGTTCGATATGTCATGACAACAAGGCTTTGGGATAAAGCCAATGATATCCACCAATGGTTAATTACGATGAGGATGAGCAACTAATGTTGGAATTGAAATTCTTTTCTTCCGGAGTTGGAGTTAACGACACTCTAAGTGAGGAGGAATATCATTTGGAAGAAAATCACAGTTTATAAAATTAGTTTATCTTGCTTCGAATGAGATGACAAGTGATCTCTGCCCAGGAGTAGATTTTAAGACTCCTACTGGAAATAAAAGTACCAGAATATGAAAAGTGGAATTTAGTATTAATGCAGGCAAGGTCAAGAATTTTACTGCAGCTGACGACGAAAAATCGACAAGAAGACATGTGACAAGTTGCATTGCTTTTTCCTTGCGTAATATCTATACACAAAGGACAGGGTCAGACTATTGACAGTCTACGGATAGATGTAGGAAAAATATTTGAGAAAGACCAGGTCTATGCTTTATCTAGAGCAACCAAAAATCATCTCAAAGATTTTAAATTTTGATACTAGAAGAATAATGATTGCTGCTGAAGTCAAAGGGTTTTATAAGTGATTGGAAAAAGGAAAAAAGAAAACCTCACAAGTTCTGTATAACAGTTTCTCATAATGTAGAATGGTTTCTTTTTTCTTTTCTTTAAAATTTTTTGAAGGTTATATGAAGTTCATCCTACCTTAAGCTTCAAAATCATTTGCCTTTATAGCTGGATTAAGAAGCTACTTGCACCCACTCGTTCTTGTTCTTGACCTCTGCGTATACTTGATGTCTCATCACATAGCTCGTAACGTTGTCAATTATAGCACGGGCAGGTACACCCTGACTGAAAGGATCAGGACATGATATCCTAATCTCTGCTCCTGTTACTCGCCCTCCACAATCTTCTTCCAAACGCTCTATAAATGAACCAAGGGCAAATTGGACGTCCTGAAATGTAAGGTTGAAAATTACCGAGAAGTTCAAAAATATATGGTTTAAATCAGAATTTGAGGTATCAATAACCTCCAAGGCATCCGAAATATCGGTGATCTACGGTCTGCCTCAGTTATCAAGTACTCCCCAATGTCAACATTGTCAAGGACGACCCCTGTTTTTACTATGCCTCTTGCAAAAAAACGTTTGTCCTAGGCGGAGTCCCTTTCTTGACTGATCACCAGGTCGAGGACAGATTAGTATTCAGCGTTTCCTTGGTTCATTTAATTATTTTTCGGCGGTGCTAGACATATCATCTTTACCAAATTCTAATTTGACAATTCTATTTAAGCCTTTATTATAAAGAGATATTGTCACCAAGAAAAAATCCGATAAAAAGAATACTTGCAGTTGTACAGGACTTAAGCAGTGACTCTGTTATAGAAGATGAGGTCTTCATTTTATCACGGGTTATAGTAAAACATGTCGACTTCTGTCACCATTCCAACTATACAGAACAGAATTTCATGTAGAGCCATACCTCAGATACTATCTATGTAACGCCTACATATTATTCCTAACACAATAATATTGTAAAGCCGTTGGGGACTTAAACCTGAAGTCACACCCTGCATTAATTTGAGCACAAATATTTGTACAGTTCTCAGCCATTTGATACATAGTATCCGGAGTTACATCGCTCTCATCCTGAAAGTAATGATCCCAACGTACGCATACTTGGTCCCTTTTTTTCCAACAATAAGACATACGTGCTGGGTATGCCTTTCTAGATCTTCCATTATACAAATTAGATACTGATGACGCCAAAGCATATAAGCGAACAGTTAATCCAGAAACAACTGGGAAGCCATTCAGTCGTACACAACCCCCTAAGCAGGTGTTAGCACCATGGTTAGTGCTCCTAATGTCACCATCTTTCTGCGTCTCTGGTATTAAGCTCACTCCTCTCGTCTCATTTCCGCTTGTCAGATTTAAAACCAGTTGAGAATACAAGTTTTTGATGCTTTCCTTTTCTTGTTGAATATAATCTTCAAATGTGTAATTGAAAACTTTATCCGTGCTCGTGGGCACCCAATATAAAGCTTGTGATTCATTCTTTACATATACCTCAAATAAATCGCTCGTCCGATTCATAAAAGTGTCTCTTTTTCTGTGATATACATTAATATCAGCATTACAGACAATTATCAATATGGTTATAAGAAGAAATTTAATCATCTTAAGTCGGACGTTACCAGAAAATTTTATTTCGAAGATGCTTTGGTGGTAACCCTGCTGTGTCGTGGGAAGGAAAACAGTAGCATTTGCGAACAAGCCTGTTTTATTTATTAAAAGCTTGATACTACTCTTTTTATGGGATGCTCAAGAATGCATGAATTCCAACTACAGGGATAGTATTATAGCACTTACGGTAAGCTTAACTTCAATCCTCGTACTCGTATTAGCCAAGCCGAATAATTATTTGGAAGAACCATTTCAGATTTCTTGCATCTAAATATACGTAAGATAAATTTGTATCGTAAAAAATGAGCCCAGCCAATATATCAGACATTTAAATATATTTTTGATAACAAGATGAGGGATCACCGAATGCCTGGAGCATACGCATGCTTCTTTTCTGAGCTTCTTACGGTTGGTATTGCAAGAGAATAAATTAACTAATAGATTATCTAATCATAACACCGGAAACGGAAAAATTCAAGTACATCATCAGGTAGTATTAAGACTGGTTACGAGGTTTGTTTGTAAACACACAGAATGGGTGTACCGGCATTGTTTAGATGGCTTTCTCGAAAGTATCCAAAAATTATCTCACCAGTTATTGAAGATCCTTTGAACGAGGATTATGCTAGTTTTTATGAGAAACCTAACCCAAACGGTGAACTAGACAACTTGTACTTGGACATGAACGGTATAGTTCATCCTTGTTCACATCCCGAAAATAAACCTCCTCCTGAAACAGAGGATGACATGTTTCTTGAAATTTTTAGATACACTGACCGAATATTAATGATTTCACGACCTCGAAAAGTTTTAATGATAGCAGTAGATGGAGTAGCCCCAAGAGCAAAGATGAATCAGCAGAGAGCAAGGCGTTTCAGGTCTGCTCAGGATGCTAAAATTGCACAGGCAGAGAAAGAACGACAAATAGAGGAGCGTGAGCTTCGCGGTGAGTTGATTGATGATGCAATTAAGGGCAAAAAGTCGTGGGACAGTAATGCAATTACACCTGGTACTCCTTTTATGGATAAATTGGCCATAGCTCTTAAGTACTGGGTTGCCTACAAATTATCATATGACCCTGGTTGGACTGATTTGCAAGTAATTATTAGCGATGCGACTGTTCCGGGTGAAGGAGAACATAAAATTATGAATTTTATAAGGCTGCAGAGACTGGACCCAGAGTACAATCCCAACACCAGACACTGTATATATGGTTTGGATGCAGATTTAATATTTTTGGGACTAGCAACACATGAACCGCACTTCAGGGTGTTAAGAGAAGACGTTTTTGCCGAGCAAAAAAATAATTTAAAAATCTCCGACCAGCTATCGCTTACAGAGGAGAAGAAAAAAGAATTATCCGAAAGAGATTCGCAGAGACCTTTCCTATGGCTCAATGTGCATATATTACGAGAGTACCTAGAAGTGGAGTTATATAGTCCTCGTGTGCCTTTTCCGTTTGACTTGGAAAGAGCTATAGATGATTGGGTTTTCATCTGTTTCTTTGCAGGTAATGATTTTTTACCTCATTTACCATGCTTAGATGTAAGGGATAATGCAATAGACACATTAATTGGTTGTTGGAAAAGAGTAATCCCAAGTCTTAGGGATTATATTACTTGTGATGGTAACATTAACTTAGATAGTGTGGAAAAATTATTATCTAATTTGGCTACTCGTGAAGACGAAATGTTTAGGCGGAAGCACGAAGCTGAATTAAGGAAAGAAGAAAATTCGAAAAGGCGTAAAATCGCGGACGAACAGGACAACGCACTAAAAGCGCAGTATAAACCTCACGTTTCAAAAGGCAAAGACAGTGCACCTCTTGTTGCTGACAGCAATATGCCTTTGTTAACTACTGGCGGTGAAATGGTAGAAGGCTACGCAAAATTTTCTAATAAGGACATGGTAGAAAATAAAGAGATCATTACGAAGGCAAATATGGCTAATGACTCGGCTGCTGCGGCTTTGAAAAAACTAATAGACAGCAAAAGTGGAAGGCAGTCAGATGATGGAACAACAGAGGACTCGAATGAGACTTCAGAAGAGCCCTCGAATAAAAAAAGACTCTTTGAAGAAGTTTCTAAAAACCCCGACGAAAGCAACGAAGATGTAAGCGATAATGTTCGGACTTGGGAACCTGGATATCGTACTCGCTATTATCAAAATAAGTTCAAGATAAGTTCTGACCAGGAAATCGAAGATTATCGCCGAATGTTGGTGAGAGCATATATTGGAGGGATTTCATGGGCTCTTTTGTACTATTATCAAGGTTGTCCTTCATGGCAATGGTATTACCCCTTTCACTATGCACCATTTGCTGCAGATTTTTTCGGTTTAGAAGAACTCATCGGTCCAGAAGGAGTCCTGTTCAATAAGGGGAAACCTTTTAAACCATATGAACAGCTAATGTCAGTTTTGCCAGCGGCATCAGGAATACACCTTCCTGAAATTTTTAGGAGTCTTATGGTTGATAAAGATAGCGAAATTATAGACTTTTATCCGGAAGAATTTGATATCGATATGAATGGGGCTAAAATGAGTTGGCAAGGTGTTGCGCTATTGCCCTTTATTGATGAAAATAGGCTATTAGAAGTAGTCCAGAAGAAATACCAGTACCTCACGGAAGAGGAAAAGGAAAGGAACACTCTAAGAGGAGAGGAGCTTTTTATAACAAAGCGAAATAAGAACTACAGGAGTTTCGTTCAGCAGCTCTATGACAATAATATAAAGGAATATACGTTTCAAAATGCAACAACCGGTTTGGCGGGTGTGGCGAGTAAAGTAGAAGATTTTGCTCCCGGTCTAACGACGAGCTATCCCTTGCAAATAGGCGAAATGCCCGATTTGCAAAATAGTGAGTATCTTCGTGTACACTATGAAAATCCCTTTACAAGAAAAGGGAAATCTATGCTTTTACATGGTTATATTTCCCATGTAAGGGCATTAACGCAAGAGGATAGAGACAATATTATTTATGGAAATCAAAGGGGTCAGGGCTATAATAGGTTCCGTCAACAAATTGACAATACGGCAGCTCCGTATGGGCCTTGTGGGAACAAGGAATACTTTATGTACTCTATGCGTAAAGGAGGCTATCGCTCTTTTTCTGAATACTTGAAAAGCAGATCTCAGAATAATAATTACTATCCCAGAAAAAATAACTATAGAGAGCAATCTTATTACGGGAACAATTCATATAATTTTATGAGACAGAATCGCGGTCCAAATAACTATAATAATCACAATAACTACAATAACTACAATAACTATAATAACTATGGTAATCATAATCAACAAACCTACTATAGAAATAGTGCTCGCTACCAGTCAACTGGTTATAGACATTCCAGTAATGACAGTCCCTATTCTTATCGTGCTCAGCATGATCACGGTTATTCAGGGGAATATCCTAATAATTTCAAGAGCAATGGACCGCATTCCCAAAGAACATCAAAAAATCAGCACATGAGATATCACTAAAATTGCGCGAAAGTAACCACCGTTTCTACTTTAGTATGTAATATAATATATACATTATGTCTTTTTTTGTTAAAAGTGTAACTGACTAAGATCTATGAATACAGTGAAATTTGTTGCCGAGCCATACAAAAAATTCGTTAGTATCCGAGATGAGGAGAGTAAATTCAAGTTGGAAATCTTACCTTTTGAATTTGTGCAAGATGAAAAGGTTAAAATAATCAATATCGAACATAGTATACTTCGAAAGAGTCGCAACTTGATAATCGACTCAATTGGTTCTGGAACTGGGAGAGTTAAGAGTCACAATATCTATACAGAAGTGATTCAGCCTTTGTTTGAAGACTTTGGCGTCCAATATGACTATTTCATGACAAAACATGAGAACTCAATTAAGGAGATAGCATCTTCTGTTGAACAAAGACTGAATTTGAATGTTATTTTCTTAAGTGGCGACACTTCAATTAATGAATTCATTAATAATTTAGCTCCTACGGATAAGAACTTGAAGCTTACAATTTTACCTATACCTTGTGGGACTGGTAACAGTTTGTCATTTTCAGTGGGAATTGAAAGCAAGTTGGCTTCTGTAGAGAAATTATTCTACAGCAAGGAGGAACCGCTTTTTTTGTATCAAGCTGAATTGCCAAGAAAATCCAAATTTTTTCGACAAGGTAAAGAAGTGGAGATAAAGAGACCTTTACAGTTCTTAGTTGTAATTTCATGGGCTTTTCATGCCGCAATAGTGGCTGACAGTGATACCGAAGAAATGAGGAGACATGGAATTGAAAGATTCAAAATGGCTGCCATAAGAAATTTGGAGAAAAAGACAATCTACGAAGGTGATACTAAACTTACCTCGAAGCTTATTCAAGGGCCTTATGCGTACTGGTTGTTAACTCCAGCAACAAAATTTGAGCCTACTTTCGAGATCCTGCCAAAAGGAAGTATCAGAGAGAATTCCTTGTATTTAGTAGCTGTTGAGGCATCATATATTGACAACTTGATGGAAATTATGTATGAAGTATACGATAAAGGAAACCATGTTAACGACAAGAGGGTCATCTACGAAAAGATTGACCAAGACAGCGAAGTTACTTTGGAAATGAAAAGCCCATCAAAAAGGATATGTTTAGATGGTGACGTTATTTGCCTTCCCGATGAAACATGCCAAATAAGAGTTACCCCTAGAGCAAATAAGTATAATGGTTGGTCAACATTTATATTGGATTAAAGAATTTCCAAAATTAATTTACAGTATTATTTATTATGTAGATCTATAATGAAATTTTTCAAAAAAAGTCATGACTGGTCATGATTATTCTTTTGGTTTTTTGCTAGGAGACAGACTTCTATCCACCATTGGCCGCTTCTGGCCAGATGTTGCGTCACCTGCGTCCTTTTCTTCCTCAGCAACTTTATTTGTCGTTTCCGTTCTATCAACGGCGGGACGATGAACAGTTAAGGTGGAATCATTATAAGGATGACCTGGACTTTTTGGGGCTTCTTCTTTTGTTGGCGCGCTTCCGCCTGCTCCGGAGGGAGCTTCATCGCCTTTTTTATTTGAAGATGAAGGTTCTATGGTAAGAGGTTTTTGATCCTGCGTCTTCACTTTCTCTGGTGCTTTATCATCTCTGGAAGTGCCTGAATTATTTTGCTCTAGCTTCTCCATTTTCTTATTTAGAATTCTTAGTTTTATTTCGAATTTCTTTTCTGTCATATTTTTTACATCCTCTTTTTCCTTAGCCAATTGAGATTCGAAATCCATTTTTAAGTTGGAGATTGTTTCTTCAAGATGTCTGACCTTTTCTTGGTCGGCACCAATCTTCTCCATTTCTTCTGAAAGCCTCTTGGAAACTTCCTTTTCGAGCTTTTCAGTAAACTCCTTATAGATGTCTTCCCGAATTTCTCCACTTATATCCTGTCGTATTCTTTCAAGCTCACTACCAGCTTCCTCTCTCTTACCATTAAACGCTTGATCAACACTTATTTTCGCAGTCTCTTCAGAAAGTTTTCTTTCAAAATCTTTCTGGAGCTCCGATATTAATTTACCTTTTTCTTCTTCAAAACGGTCCCTTGTTTTCTCTAGCTCAGCACGTACCGACCCCAATTCGGTTTCGAAACTACGATCATCAGATCTCGCTATCTCAGCTTCAAGCGAATTTATCTTGTTTTGTAAAAATATTTTCTGAGAAGACCAGTCATCACTTTCCTTCTTCGTCTGGTTCTTAAGATTCTCTATCTCATTCGAAAACTGGTCTCTTTCATTTTTCATTAAGCTCAATTGGTTTGAATAAGATGACTCAATATTTTTCTCATGGGACTGGCCACTTTCCAACTTATTCTGTGCGTCAAGAAGCTGGCTTTTTGTATCCTCTAGTTGGGTCCTCAAGGATTCTAAAGTTTTCTCCAACTCCTTTGCCTTGCTTCTATGGCCCAGCAATTTCGTTTGGAATTCGTTTTTTAGATTTGTAAACCTCTGTTTCATAGTATTGATCTCCTCCGTTTTTTCAGTGTTGGTATCCGAATTTAACTTTTCTTTGTATTTCGAATTTTCTTCCTGTAGAAGCTTAGCTGTTTGTTCTTTAAGATCAACTTGCAAAGAGATCTCTCGATTTTGGTCTCTTAAAAACTCAATCTGTGAATTCAAGTTATCAATCTGGGAACCCATCTCAAGCATTTTACTACGGTTTGAAGCAGATTCGTTGTTCAACTTCTGATTCTCTTCCCTCAAGCTATTTAACAGCAGCAATTTTTCCATCAAGACATTATGTTCTTTGGTCATTTGCCCCATGTCATCACCAAGGGGTTTAGTTTTTTCTATTTCTGACTTCAAAGTCCCTAATTCTGACTGAACCACATAATACTGATTTTGCAAATCCTGGTAGTTTTGCGAAAAGGAGTTGAGCTTGTTTTCAACAATTTCCTTCTCCTTCCTCAAGTAAGAAATGACCTTTAGGTATTCATCTGATGATTTAGGTGATGATTCTTCTGAGAACTCTATTTCATTTAGTAAGATGTCATTTTTTTCTTGGTCGTCTTTTAGTCTTTTTTGCAATAACATAAGCTCTTCTTGCATATTACGCTTTTCATCATCAAATAAGTCATGTTCTCTCCATGCCTTCTCCTTTAGGGAGATATATTCGTTTTTCAATGAGTCCATTTCAGATGTAATTTGTTTAACTTTTTCACGTAATTTTTCGTTCTCTTTGTTCTCATTGAAGTACTTATTATCTATGTCAACGAGCTTTTGAAGTTGTTCTCGAAAATTTTGGTTTTCCTGTTGTAAACTGGAATACGAATTAAGTAAAGACTGGTAATTCGATGTCTTGTTTTCTAAGTCATTCAACTTTAGTTGCAATTGTTTTATCATCCCCTCATCCCTTCTCTTCTCTTCTGAAAAGTTTGAATCTTTTCTTTTCAAAACATCAACTTCATTGGAAAGAAGTGCTTTTTCTTCGTTGAGAGCCTCTAATTTCACTGATTGTTCTGTCTGAAGCTTCTCTAAATCTTTATTCCTCTGTCTGCTTTCTTCCAAAACTTTATGCTGGTCTATAGAAACTTGACTGTATTCTTTTGTCTCATCACTTGCTTTCGATGCACCAGCCATAGAATCTGTATCAACCACATTTATTCCTTCAGGTTTACCGAGGTCTTTTTTGGTGGTAATAAGTTCTTCATAAAGCTGTCTTACCTTATCGTTGAGTAATTCCACCTCTTTAGCTTTCTCATTTAACTTCCCTTTGCAGTCATAGAGGTTCATAGTCAAATCATTTAATTGCTCCAACTTGGAATTCTGTGCTTTGAGAGAAATTTCTGATTGGGTAGACAACAACGATGACTTTTCGTCTTTTTCGTGAAGCTTTTCCTGTAATGACTCACACTTCTCCATCATTTGACTTAATTTATCAACAACAGCACCATTTGCTTTTTCTTTTTCATAAAGCAGGACTTTCAATGAACTCACGTCTTCTCTTAGGTTAATATTATCCTGCTTAAAGTGCTCAACCTCCTTTAATAAATTATTATGGTTTGCAGTCAAAATATTTTTCTCTACTTCAGAATTATTAATCATTGTTCTCATTCTCTCTACTTGACTCTCCGCTTGCCGTAATTCTTCGATTTTTGACGAAATAAGATCTTCATGTTTTCTAGATTGTCTTTTCCAGACCTCGACATCGCTTCTCAGCTGCTCGAGTTGATTTTCCATAAAAGCTAGCGACTTTTGTGAGTTAGAAAACTTAACCTCTTCAAGCTGCACAGAATGTTTCAAATGCACGATTGTTATCGACATCGAAGAGTTTTCTTCGTTTAGACGTTCAATTTTTTCTGTTAAAGCTTTGATAGCCTTTTCTGAGTCAGTTCGAACATCTTCCAATATCTTCTCAGTCTCAGATAGTTTGTAATCCAATTCTTCCTTCGACTCACTTAAGAACATGTTTTGTTTAGTCAGATCAGGCTTATTTGAAGGCCCTGCAATAAGTTTCAAGTTATCTCTCTCCTTAGTAATTAAGTCTAACTTAATTTGGGTATTTTGCAACTCACTCTCCAAAGTCAAAATCGCATCTTTAGCGTCGTCAACTATTGATTCATCAACACCATCTTTTTGTGAACTATCTTTCAATTCAAGTTGCCTCGTCATATGCCGAACAATAGTTAATAATTCCTCATTTTTTTTTTGTAAGCCAATTATACTTTGGAATCTGACTAACCTTTCGGAAATAATTTTATCCGAATCGAACTCATCTTCGCCCTTGTCAGAATTTTCTAGGATGTTTTCTATTGCTTTTTTCTCGGCTAAAGATAAAGGTTCGTCATTGTTTTCTCTGATACTTGAATGGATTAAATAATAGCACAACTGACGACCCAAGTCCTTGCACAATTTTTTCAAAGAACTCGTTTCTTTCACGAGTTCGGAAATTTTATTAGTTGACCTATTAAGTCTCTTCTCGTTCTCTAACTTCTCGGAGTTCAAATTATCCAATTTTTCGATCCATTCCTTCTTCGCATTTTCATAAATATTAATTTGATCTATGTAACTAGCGATAAGTGGCTTTCTAGCCTCAAGCTCAAGGACAAAGGTCTCCAATTGATTTCTTAATTTCTCTTTTTGGGATCTTTCTAATACAAAACGCTTTTTAAGATCATTATAATCGGAAGTTATGGATACCCCCGAGACCCCGTCCCTTAAATTTCTTGATGATAAAGACAAATTCGTGGTATCTTTGTCGTCCTTGACATCGGCCTCCAAAGCTTCTTCAGCACTGCGTAATTTATCTTCCAATTCTAAAACTTGTTCACTTTTTTGAGTAAGCTGTTTTTCTAAAGAAGCAATGGCATCGCCCAAGTTTGATTTTAACTCGTCCACATAAGTCTCTAGCTGTTGAACTCTTTCATTTCGTTGAGTTGATTGTAGCTGTATAAGCTTTAATAATTCCTCTTTACTTCTCATTTCCTTCCCAAACCTGGTAGTCTCAAGTTCTAAATTGAATCCTGCCGTAGATGATTTCGAAACTTCAGCTTCAAGTTTTTGCTGCAACTCGGAAACTGTGTTCTGGAGACTGCTGTTGAGACGCTTCAAAGACTCTATCTTAGACGACATACTCTCAATCTTCGTAGCATCAGAAATACTTTTAGACTCCAAATCCCTGCTTATTTGGCTATATTTATTTTGAGTATCTGTGAGTAAGTTTTGATACCACTCATTATTGCTTTTCAAAAAAGTGGCCATATTATTTGACTTATTTAACTCTAGTCTTAAAGCAAACGCTTCATCCTTGACGGTGTCAATCTCATTCGAAAGATTATTAATTTTTTCGTTACTTTCGACGGCTGCTTTCGTCATCTTACTGAGCAGCTCATTCAATTTTATTATTTCGCGCTCTCGCTCGTCAAGTTGCTCAGTAGAAGTTTCATTATTTATTCGAATCTTTTCGCGTAACTGCTCATTTTCCTTACTTAATGCTATTTTCTCATCATCGGTATTTTTTATCTGAGTGTTCTTTTTGACCAATTCTTCTGTTAAAGTGTCTTTTTCGCCGGTCGGAATGACTCTTTGGGACTCACGTATTTTCCTTGCCACCGCATCCTGAGACAAGTTAGACTCACCAGGGTCAGGTAAGCCACCAGCTCTAATAGAATTTACTTTCGAGAATATTTTATACATTATGTTCTCATTAATAGAATCCAATTCCTTTGAATTAGTCTGAAAAAATGCTGCCACTTGTTCTTTGATTGTTTGTTGGTTCGGTATTTTGTCCTTCGAAAGGTTATCCAAGTTTACTGGGTCTCTGAAATAACCAGAGTTAGTTGCATGCAATAACGGTGAACTAGCTTCCAATGCATTCTCATCATCTCGTGCTATTGTTATCGTCTTAGGCGTGACAATTGGATCTATGTCTTTCAATGGAGGCAACGCTTTCAGAGGTGTCGCAAAATGTTGTTGCGAAGGTATTGGCTGTAATGAAGACGAGCTCGTTTCCTCTTCATTTGGTAGAGTGTCTCTTCGACTATTGAATTCTTCGCCAGTCAGGTTTTGATGGCCTCTTTGAATATCCTGACTTTCATTAGCTTCTCGAATCCTATTCTCATCATTGTGCTGCTGGATTGATTTCTCCTTAGATGCTTCTTGGTCATGCTGGTCTTTTGAGGAGGCACCACTTTCTACGATTGAATTCTGTTTAGAATTCTCTGCTCTTAGTAGCCGTTCATTAGAGCAGCTATTTGATTCCTGTCCATCCCCATGTGCATTTGTATTCTGCTTAGGTTCAGTCGAGGAATTCCCAGAAGTCCCTTGGGGAACAACATTCTCTTCTATTCCTTGCCTTTCCTGACTGGGAGAATTGCCTCTTGACTGACTTCCATGTTGAGGTCTACTACCCTCTAAATGATTTGAATCCTGATCCATCGCCACTCAAGTCCTACACTAAAACATATACAATATAGCACAATCACTTAGCGCTTTTGTAGCCAGCACCCCGTACGTGATATCTGAAGACATTTTAAGACATTGTCGCAAGTTTGATTTAGGGTTCTAACCCTGCTGGAGAGTCACGGTGTGCATATAAATAATTGAACGATGCTCACTACTTCATAAAATTTTCGTCTGTCAAAACTATCTAGCTATAACGTTTGGTAGTATTATTACATCGTTGAAGTTAAGATGATTGAACCATCATTGAAGGCTTTGGCTTCAAAGTACAACTGTGAGAAGTCTATCTGCCGTGTGTGTTATGCTAGATTGCCACCAAAGGCCACTAACTGTCGTAAGAGAAAGTGTGGTCATTCAAGCCAATTAAGGCCAAAGAAGAAGTTGAAATAATTTACTTATTTTCATGTTGGATATTGGTCTGTTGGTTGCGTTTTGCTTCTCTTTGCTGGTTTAACGTGTTGAAAGAAGTCACTGGAGATGGCATAATGTCGACCGCATCTTAATTACATGTTTATGAGAGTTATAGTTAATAAAAGTGTACTGTTGACTTCATTTTTTAATGTGTTTTTTCTCAACGGCTTCTGTTGGATTGGCGCCAAAAATATCGGATACAATCTTCTTGTCTGTGTTGGCGTTGGTCCTACTGTGTCGGGAGAAACCGAATTGTAGTTTTTAGCAATATAACAGAGTCCAATTTTTAATAAGAAAAACTTCTCTGATTGACTAGTGTGAGTGTTTTTGCATATTTGCATTACTAGTTTGTATATTTGCTATAGATATTTGCCGTAGCTTGTGGTGCCATCGCTGGTAGGAGTGTTGGCCGTTAAGAATCAAGGGTAGTGTGCACATGCCAAATGTAACTAGTTTCGTAGTGAAGGAGACCTAAGCTAAGGAGAAATAGCACATACTTGGGACTCAACTGCTTGGCATCTTGATCGGAACGATCATATATTATGAATAATAGGAGTATTAATCATTATACGGATCAAGAGGTGGATGTAAATTCCTTTCCTTATAGGGTGGGAAACAGCAAGGGGGATTTTTTGGTACCTTCCCAACAAAGAACAGTGCCGACGAATCGTACGAACTACAAGGCGACCAAAGCAGGAATGGATCCAGGATATCCAAATTTGGACAGCCAAAACATCAATGAGTTTTCTCCTGTGCACCAGCAACCAGCTTTTGATCCAGGCTTGAATATTCAAGGCAATTTCAAGCTAAATTCTAACGCACCCAATGCCCTGTTACCGAGGTATGGAAATAAGTTTTCATCAAGAGAGGTCTTGAGGAAGACAATGCTTCAAAATCAAAAATTTCAAATGTATAGCCAACCGGGAATGATGGGCGGCTTTAGGACACCCGCGCTTACCTATGATGTGCCTTCTAGTCCAAATGTCAATCCGATGTCAAGCGTGTCAATCAATAATAACTCAGATCTGTCGGATTCAAATTTATTGGACCAGCAGCATCAGCTGCAAGTTAGTTATCTTGCTGCACCAAGTCATGATGAACTTATAGAAGAAGCAAGTACGACTATGAGGGATGTTCCACAGGAAAAAAGTGTACATCAGAAACATATATCGAATGACTCACATCAAATTGAAAATCCTGGTTCCACACCTACAGCAGGAACTGGGAATCTGCAACCACCAGAGAAAACGAACGAGCAAACTCCAGAGGAGGTCCAGGGCGTTCAGCAAATTTCGCGTGAAGAACAGCATTTGGCTACAAAACTAAAAGATACTTATAGAAATATAGTGAATTTTGAGGAAATTATTCAAAGATCATGCATAGAAGTTTCAGTTCAAATCAACAATATAATTCATAGTGAAAGCAACAGTGGGATTCTGTTTGGCAGTCCTAATCTGGTTGTTCAACCATTATCGTCTAGGGTAAGTCCTGGATCAGCGGTTGCCTCTTTGAATTCGAAGACAACAGGCTTGCTGAATAGGTTATGGTCTCTTTACCATCATAATATAATACTTCTCGATAGCTATTTTGACTTTTTGATGACTGCTTTGAAACCAAAAGAGAATACAGAAACAAATTTTCGAATGGGAAAGAAGATTGTCGAGCTTTACAAAATACCTCGTAGAATGTGGGTTTACGGAATAGTTGGCTTTCTAGAAGTTCTAAAAAACGTACTAAACATATTCCAGGAACATGAAGTATGTCTGTGTTTCATTGCTTTCTGTTTTAATGTTATGTCTAATTTGACTGAGCCTTCTTTTGAAATGGAAGGGTGGTGGTCAGAAAAACTAGGAGATTTATCCAGGATGGCCATCGCTTTGTATACATCTAGTTTTATTGATTGGAAAATCAGCTCCGAGTATTGGTATTCGATTGCTATGAGATCATTGTATGGGCATGGGAAAACTTACTATCACATGAGCACAGTCCAGCAGGATAATCTTGAAGCATTAGTGAATATTAGTAAGTCGGTAGTGTGTCACGATCCTTTTGTTCCAACGCAGCAATACCTCAGATTGGTAGTTGAGAATATCTGCACTCAAAGAAATATATTATCTCTTCTTGAGTTACCCATAATTGATTTTATAAAAATTCATAAAGTTCTACTAAGCATCAATTCAAACTTCGGTGACTCTGGAAATGGCTCGTCCGATCTGATCAATGAAAGCCAAGTGCAATATGGCATAGATTTAGTTACCAGATACGGATTAACTTTCGGTTCAGATTCTAGTGGGTTTAATTTTTTCACGAAAAAATTATTTGATACAAATGGGGATCCAACCTTTAATGAGATGCAATCGTTCTACTCGCAGTATAATAATTCTGCATCTTTGGAAAAGATACATTTCTGGTTTAGTAGGGGCCCGTCCTTTGCTGTAGCAAATATTAACCATTTGATAGGTTTCGGAGACTCCAGAAACCCTTTTGCTAAACTCTTCAGATTACCTGAAGCCTTACGAGAGAGAAAAGTGAAAAAAGATCGGAAAAGAAAACCAACAAATATGCTGTATAACGACAATTCGACCGCGGGGGCGAACAATATGGGGGGAGAAATTCCTGACATGCAGTTGATCCTTTCATCTGAGCTTGATCCCCAGGAATGGTTTTACAGTCTCCATTATGTCAACAAATCTGTTCTAGAATTGTCATTCCGTATCCTTAACTTCTATCTTATTGGACCGAAACAGGCTTCTACTGCTCATGTTATTGTATGGCTCTATTTTCTTATTGCTGTGGGTTTGGCAATGGAGGAGAGTCCTAATTCAAAGCCTTTGTTTCTATGGTTATTTAGAAAATTATTCCCCTGGAACTCTTTCCTCAATTACTTGAATTCGGTTTTGATGATAATAAGGCAGAGTGAGAGATTGACCAAGATCTGCCGTTCGCGTCTCAGTAATCAGATTAATATTGACGATTTTAATAGCAATGAAACTCTAAGTGAAGTTTGGAAATGCTGGGGGACTGTGTGGTTTGATTTTATTGCTCCTAAAGCAGACTATACTAATTTTGAGGAGGCTGGTGTAAAGAACATAGATATTTTTGAGTTGCCGACTAGTGGAATTCTATCCAGCTTGGAGACTTCTATGGGTGGTAGTCGGAGAGCAAAATCAACTATTGAAAACGAGGAGCGGATTGTAAGGATATTTTTGTTAGCAAGGCATTTAGCGGATAATTTTGAGTTCGGATTGGTAAGGACAAAAGATGGGTTCCGTTTCGACGAGCAGGCTTATTTTACGACTGATGACATTGTCAGAGATACGAACGGAGAGGACGTTTATTCTTATCTTGAAATTTTTTTGTTAGGTGATAACAGGTTTCTTCAACATAACTTTTTACAGAGAATACTGCCGGACTTCTTAGTAAGAAGTAATGAGAGAGAACATGTTGCCCTCGAATTGGATGATGCTTGGTTTAATGTGCATGGAATACAGGAACAGCCGCTACCACTCTACGCAAGTGAACCTGTACATGAAGATGAACATGACTTCTTAGATTATGCTCCATCGGATTTAGAGGATGAAGAACTTGAATTAGGCGTCGATTTTCAAGATGTGGGACAAGGTCAACGCTATCAACAGTCCGCAAATGCTTACTATCCTCCACGAGAACAAGGTACTGACTACGGGCTTTATCCAGAAAGCTATAATGCTCCTTACAATTTATCTCCGGATCATGATGAAGTTATTCCGGGCGATTTAGGGGACGGTGTTGATACTAAGGTAACTTACATAACGTTAGATACTAATATGTGGTTGAAACACTGTGGAAGAATACTTAAGTGCGTTCAGGATGGTGTTATCAAAGTCCTGGTCCCTTTAATTGTATTTCAGGAACTAAGGTCACTCAGAAGAGCCAATGAAGTGACAATTGTTGACGCTGCCACTAGAGCTGTCATAATCATTCGGGTGTTGTATTATGCGGGTGATTTGCTACCATTGCGTTTTGATGGTACTATTGCCTCAGATATCAATGAGACTATGGAATTCGAAAATAATAGCACTTGGAGAACTACTGTTGATGATACTATCCTAAATTCTATTAATGAACATGATCATTTAGGTAAGAAGCTCTTGAAGGGGGTAAATCAGCCCATTGGAATCCTACCAAATAGACAGTTGTTAAGCCGAAGGTCATCCAAATCAGTCAAGTACTGCATTTTGGTGACCGATGACAGGAACATGAATCTTAAAGCGAAGACTATCGGTTTGTCATGTTTTTCAAGTAAATGGCTTTTTGCTCAGTTAGAAGCTAACTTTACCGACAGGTGTATTGACTAGAATACATATCTCTCCTACATATCTTACTTATATAGTGACTTGCATAAACAAAAGTAACATTTAAATGTTTGTCGTGTAGAAGCCCGTATTTTGTCTCCGAAGGATCCCTTTTCGCACTGACGTGGGCGCCCGTCCTTGAGAATCAAATTTTCTGCGGTTCACGCGCGTTAGAAACATAATACGCGAAATCTGAATTTTTCTTGTAACAGTAAGACTTCGTGATCTTCAAATCTTACTTGTTAGTGTATACGTATTACATGACGTGAACGATCTCATTTTCGCTCCTGTTTTTGGAAAAACCTTGATCCAGAGTGCGAAAAGAAACGAAAAATTTGTTTCATCTTTCAAATTGTGTGCCTTACATGAAGACACAACAACACCTTGTTACAATATACATATATATTATATATATATAATGAGACAATGACAAGTATCTAGATAAAGTCAATAATACAGAAAGTACTATCCTTAAAGCCTTCTGTACATTACAATGTACTTATCGCTCATTTTATCGTTAACAGCATTTTTCGTGCATCAGTCTTTGGGACTGCCACTTCCAGGAATGCAAACAGTCTATGAGACTCATTTTGTCACTGTTAGGCCAACGGTTATCGAAAGTGGTGGTAGTTTATCAACTATTGCCCCTTCGAAAACAAGTGGCGCTTCCAACGCCGCTACAGAAACTTCACCATCTACAACAAGCGTCCCGACTAGTCAAAGCTCGAGCCAACAAACTCTGCAGTCATCATTACCATCCTCGACTCAACAGGACTCAGCAACTTCAAGTTCTAGTCAGCCCTCCTCTTCTTCACTGGGATCATCAGGTGAATTTAAAGGCCAAGGGACCTACTATAACCCTGGGATGGGGGCATGTGGTAAAACTAGTACCGAAAATGATCACATTGTTGCAGTTTCTAAGCAGTTATATGAACAAAAAAACAAAAATGGTAACTCCAATAACAACCCTTTATGTGGTAAAAATATCAAAGTAAATTATAAAGGAAAATCAGTAACCGTGAAGGTGGTAGATAGTTGTCCTGGTTGCAAAATCCATGATTTGGATCTTTCCCCATCTGCGTTTTCACAAATTGCTGATAAATCTTTAGGAAGGATCGACATTACATGGACTTGGGAGTAGTCGATATTTTTATTATCCTTTCTATTATCATATATATAGTAATATATGCTTTTGTAAGGTCTTTCGCAACTTCGAATATTCTCTAAAAAGGTAATTTGAAATAAAAAAAAGAAAATGATTTCGCCCGGGATCGAACCGGGGACGTCCTGCGTGTTAAGCAGGTGCCATAACCAACTAGACCACGAAACCGTATTCTGCATCGAAAACAATACGTGACAATGAGAGCTACCTTGACAAGAGCGGTATTGTTAAGTTGCATAATTTGTCTTCTTATACCTTTTTTTCTTTTTTTTTCTTTTTTTTTTCGGGGAACTGTGTCACCTACATTTTGCTACTACGATAGTACAGCTGAGTATTAAACGTTTTAGACGTTTACTTTATATGCGAGACATCAAGCTGAGGTAAATTTTCGGTCTTTAAAAATATGCCTATAAAAAAAAAGTACAATCAAGAATTTAAGTTGTCTTCAACTCTATTTTTTTAGGGAAAAAAAAAAAAATCTCTCTGCAGAAGGAGGCTCATTATATTGGAACTTTATTATTCTATAAATAGTTTTTTATGGTCATGATTCCAGAGTTTCGTAATCGACTAAAGAGTATAACAAGACAACCAAGTCAGATAATTGTCTCAATCTGTCATTCCTATCCAGGTGCTGTGTTTGACTTAGTTGGTTCGATTCTACCAAATAGTCTCTCTTCATTACACCTAGAATTAACCTGTAGAAATGACTTAAAAAGTCTTTGGTTTGAAGACGGCTTGGTTTGTGAGAAGGTCCCATAGATAGAAGTATTGCTGCGACTAACTGAAAAATAGGAATAAAAAACTCGAATAAAGAAATTTCGTTTCTCGAGGTGTCTCCGTCAAAGTCCGTTGAATTCAGTAATGTGAGAGGTACGTCTAGTGAAAACATAAGGACTGCAGCATCCTTATCACTCAGATCATTAAAACGAAGCTTAACTCCTAGGTCAGGGTCAATAGATAAAAACCGCGATTCCTTCAAAACATTGAATACCTCATTTTGCGAAAGATGAGAAGCACCAACTCTGGTCTGTGCAACTCTTATCAAGAAGTACAATGTCGTCTTTAAAGCAGTTAATTCATAGATCAAAGTAGCCAAATCAGTCTTTGGGGTATTAGACCCTGAATTTAGAAACATGAATATAATCTCATCCGTTCTTTTTATCGATTTTATCAACATTGATAGTGTATTACTCTTGATCATTATTTCAAGAATATAATTACTTCTTCCTTCAGAGAACAAATTGACTAACGACTCCAACAAGACCAACGATGTAATACGAGGAGCACCCTCTGTATAGACAGAGTCCCCGCTTATAATATGAATGAGCTTGGGCTCAACCAGTTTAATAATTCCTAAGAAACGTTTTGATAAATTTTCCTCGCCAAGAGATTTCTGCAAAAACATATTCATCAAGACATATAAATCTGATCTTAATTCTGGTGTTGACTCTGAACGCAAAATACCACCGACACAAGATTTGAATAATGGCATCACCCGCTCGATAAAGTTCAGTATCTTCTCCTTATCGTTGCCTACTGTGCGACTTGTTTCTTCGTACAAGTCAACTAGTAAAACACATAAGGATATAAGTTCTTTAGAAAATGAAATGTCTTGTCCTAGATAGTCATCAATTCTGGGCAAAATTATTCGCAAAATTTCCAAAATCAAATTAGATTTAGATGCTGCACTCATGTCACTATCACTTACTAGTACCTGAACCAATTGTGTCCAAGATTGTAAACAATATAGTTGACATGTTTTCAATTCACTTGAAATGCTATACTTTATCAAAAACTCTGATATCCTGGCCCCATTCCGCACTAAATTTTCCGAAAAAGCAATACGGGATTCCTTGTTATGCAATTGAGGTGCCGCTTTTTTACAAGTTAACTTGAAGAGTTTTTCAAGAATAGACAAGTCCAAAAATCTGTAACCTGATTCGTTTCCTTTCGCGACAAAGTCCATAATAGGACCTATGTTAAAATTCTCTGATGTCAGTAAGTCTGCATAATTTTCAAGATTATAAAATTTAAAATTAAGAACATCAAGAAAGTTTAATATTTTCGGTACACCACTGATAAACTCGTTTGAATTGAGCAACAAATTAGCGTAGCGATTTTTTTTGACAATGGAACCATGTAGCGAAATAGTATGGAATTCTAATGACAAATACTGCAAAACCAAATTCCTGTGCTTAATAAACGATATCAACGCTGCTGAAGCAAACTTATTCAGCAAGAACTCATTTTCGCTTCCCAGAATTAAATTACCTTCGAATCTACTTGAACACCAAACAGTACAAGGATCGATTTTGGGCTGATATTCAACCAATTTTGCAAAAAAATCTTTCGAACCAACAGTTTGATTTCTCAAATATGCTAATGTGACCATTGAAGTAAGTGGGTTTCTGCATAATTTGACTAAAATTTCTAAAATCATAGACGCTAAAATTGCAGGTGCAGCATCTATTATTAATAGGTTACCATTCTCGTAGTCAGTAATCGATAGGCCATGTAAACAAGAGTCTAGCACAAGCAATAAAGACCTCAACAAAGAATTGGAGTGCGTGTTCTCACTTAGCAACAAATTATTCCCCCGGATTTGATACCCCAATAGATATTGACTTACAGATGGTTTATTTTGATCATTCAAATTATCAAGCAAAAATCGTAATAGGTTAACTTTGGTTTCTAAGTCTTTTTGCGAATCCACTGTCCTTTCTAACTGCAGGATAAAAGCAAATTGTATGTCTATTGAGTCCTCAGTCTTCTCAAAGATTGTCAAAAGCCTATTTCTACTCATCAAAGGATTAAGTGCTCCATTTACATCAGAGACGAAAAAGGTCGACTGACTCATACATTGGAGCAAAAGGATAGACAAATTGGCAATATCAACATCAGTGGAACCCACTAAATGAGCCAATTTAGCTACTGTAGGTAAATTGAATAATAATATCTCATAAAAGTTTGAGACCCCAATAGGACCAACTGTCTTCGGGTAGTAAATTCTTCTTCCTACAGTCTCGATCCTCGCAACCGCCAAGCTCATATCGTTTGGAGTGTTTCGATTCTTGCCTATCTGAATTTGTGATTCTTCATTTTTTAAAATAGGCAATAACCTCAAGAGAAAGGTATCTTGTTGTTCTAAGATCTTCAAAGTAACATTGAGAGCCTTCTTAACTAGAATGCTAATGGCTTCTGATGTAGCTAATGAATCCACATTAGTGTTCAATATCCTAAATAAAGCGGCATACACGTTTTCATCAAAGAAGTAATGCAAAACTGCTAGACTGTGGTGTAGCTTTACAAAAAGCTGGTAGGATAGTGGTTCTAGAGAACAATCAACCATGGCGTCAAAGTTTGAGATATTCTTAAGCATATGAGGCGCTAGATCATTAATAAAAACCCAGTCAACTTCATTTAGCGAAGTCTCTACAATACTGACCAACAAAAGCTGAAGATCAACTTGATTTCTTCCTTCCGGGAGATTTTTAGATTTTGCGAAGACTTCCAATAGCAAAAATTCAATGTAAGGCCATACACCAACCTGACCATTATATCTGTAATTTGACCCAAGATCTGCGGGATATAATAGCTTGTAAGGAGAAAAAGCTTTTTGGCTATCGCTAGGTAACGGAGTCAATAAAGTTAAAATTAGCCTAGTAAAACTCTGAACTAGTGAAAAACTGTTCACACTGTACTGAAACATCTGACTTATTGTGCCGTCCCATCTATTAAGAGCCTTTAGCTTCAATTGTGACTGGACCCCTGTCATTCCGCTTAACAATTTCAGGACATGGCTCAATGCACTACTTCCGCCTCCAGGGGTATTATTTATTTCTGTTTCTTTCATTGATTGAAATAACCACCTATCAATTACATCCCATACTTGATGTCTTCTCTCTAGGGTCTCATCGCCTACTATGAAGTCTCTTAATAAGTTGAGCAAAGCGTTCACAATGATAACCCTATTCTCTTCATTGATAAAAACATTAGGCAAATCTGATACCTTGGAAGAATTGGTTTCACCATTCACATAAGAGGTGCTCGACTGAACAGACCTATTAAGAGTGACAAAATTATCAAATTTAAAAAACGACTTCACCACTGGCATGAAATTATTGAATGCCATTCCTTTGATATAAGGTGACCTTCCTTCTTCATGGGCTAAATTCTTCACGATGGACGACACTAAATAGATGAAGCCTGAAATAAATACAATAGAATCTTCCGACAATTCTATTAAACTTGCATTCAGCTTATCGTTTCCATCAGGATTCTCTTCTGAATTAATAAAGGTTGAAGAAAATAATAATTCTTGTTTTCTATGATGAGTCTGTAAAGCCTCGACGATATTTTGCTCAAGATTGCTAGACAACGCATCAAAATAGTAATTCAAAGACTCAATAATTGAATTAATAGATATTTTTGAAAAGTCTGTTTTTCTTAAATCTTTAGAATCAGGCAAAACATTATTGCTTAACAAAATATCCCAGATTTTTGCTGCACCACTATTTCCTGCAGAAGCCAAAGAACCAAGGAGTAAGCAAAAAGTTGCAGTTATTAAAGGAGATGTATTATTACTTAATCCCCAAGAAATAAAACCTCCGATTTCACTGGAAGACTCATCATGAGACCAAAAAAGACTGCAGATTTCAGGACGGCTCGAATAATTATAAACAAATGCCATATAGAACCTTTCTAAATCCGCCCTTGGAGCAAGCTCTTGCAAATCGATATACTGGTCATTTCCATTATTTTGATTTTTCCTAGTAGTTGGAATCCCCTCATTAGTATTACTATCGAAATTCAAATCGAGCTCCTTGTCCTTTAGTTGCCTTCTATTTATTGATGAAAGTAAAAAATCCTCCTCGCTGTCCCTTAGTTGCATTAAAATGACAGCTGCGTTACAAATAAAACCCACAAAAAAAAGATGTAATAGAGGAGCTATAAGGTTATCATTAAAATCATCACTAATATGATAAGCCGATGTATCGAATAGTTTCCTCACATTCTCATCTTCTGTTGTGTTGGGATTTTGTATATCATTCTGATTGGGATATGTGAATTTTCGCGGCTGCATATCGGAAAAATAGTCCTTAAGAAGAGACCTAAAGTCATAGTAAACACCCTTTTCGAAATCCTCTCGAGCTTCAGTTTTTGACGTTTCTGCTGCATAGCACATTAATATCTCCGTGACACCACAACTTACGCATATCTCGCAGTATTTTAGTATATCGGAGTAGAAGTCAAAACGCTGACTACGAGATGGCTCTACCTTGCACCATGATATAAAACTCGTTAGCATCACAAAAGACAAAAATACTTCAAATCCCCTTATTTTCAATCTCGACAAGTCAACACCATCTTTGGAGGAAACCGCCTGATACTCAGTCGTCAATTGCGTCTTAATTTGTGAATGAAAGTTGCATACTTCTTCTTCCTTTAAAAGATTAACACAAGTGATAAATTTTAATAAACCAGGTAAGTAATGAATTACCAATATATCGTCGTCATTCAAGTTTTTCTTCATCAAGTCGATCACTTTATAGTAGTACACAAGCTTACCATAATTTTCGAAATAAAAGTCAATCAAACTGAAATAAACTTTGGCCAATAACTCGTGACAATCGAACAGCTGCTTTTTAATAAAATTTATACTAGCAACAAAAGTGGCGTCATTTATTCCACCAGTATACTTCTGTTTATCAATTATACCATTCAATTTACTAAGCATAGAATAGATTCGTTCGAAGCTCAACAAAATGTTGTTGAAAAATTCGTCATATTTATTTTTAAGAACCAAATGCAAACTTTTCGTCGAAATTAAGTGACCAAGTATGTTCAAAATACACTGTGATCGATTAAAAAATGCCAGCCTTCCACTGTCCACAAAACTTGTTCCTCTTTCAAAACATAAAGGCAGTGAGTAATACAATAGCTCTGCTGTTTGTATTTCATCTAGATCCAATTCCAGCGATAACTGAAGGCTCGCTTCCACAAATTCTCTGTTAAGGTTAAACAGCTCACCGTTAGAAAAGGTAGTTGGTTTATCTAGGTCTAGCAACTGATCTCTTGATGATGAATTCTTTGGCGGGACATTTAAAACTATAAATAAATCTTTTCTGATAGCATTCAAAAGTGCAGGACTCAAATACTCTTGGTACCTTATACAGTTGTAATTTTGCAAAAATATATCAGTAGACCATGTCAAGCTGTCCCCTGAGTCCTCCATTATTTATACGATCTAAGAAAGAGAGTCTGTTCTTTTGCTTCTTGGTATTTAACCAATTCGCTTTTTACACGCTATTTTTTTTTTTGTGACATATTAGCGTTGTTGATGCGCCCTTAGCTCAAGTTCTTCAGTAAATAGACGATCGTATATACAACTTACTGCTATAGAAATGCTCCTGAGTCTTTAAGTAAGCTCAACTGGCAAATATTACGAATTACAATTTATCTTAAACTTGATGACTCCTAGTGAAATTACAATATCTCCATGTTGGAACATATAAAACTCGATAAATATGGGCCCTCTCTTCCACATGTTTCTCTACTATAACTTCTTCTATCCCCAGAATTTTATAGTGTTTTTATTTGTATAGCATCTTTTTAGGTTTGCGCAAAAATTTCCTTTCGCTAACTTGGTCAACTACTTCTTGTCCCAATTCTAAGGGAGGTGGTCGTAGTTCCCTCTAGCTCACTAAAAATTGCTAGAATTGAACATACCCCATAAGAATAAACAAAAAATATAGTAAAAGAAGGCCTCTATCGTAATAAAACCGCTAAAAGAAAAAAGTATCAAGTCAGGGAAATTAGAACTCCTTTAAAAGAACGAGCCGTAAGCTGAGAATTCGTCCTTGGTGGATATTCATTGCCCATAACTTTGATGCTAGAAAACTCTTGCAAAATTCTCGTAAGCACATACGAAGCTTCTGTTAAAGCAAATTGCTGTCCTAAACAAATCCTTGGTCCTCCGTTGAAAGGTAAGTAAGCCCATCCAAGTCCTTTAGTTTCATCCAGGAGCCATCTTTCCGGCCTATAAATTTCCGCGTTCTTTCCATAATATTTAGGATTCCTTTGGACGCTACTTACGGCGTAAAAGACATTTTGTCCTTTCCTCACATACACTTTTTGATTTCCGTCTTTTCCTCCTCCTCTTGGTAAAGTCGTATCCTTCGCTGCTATTCGGTAATTCAAGGGTACACTTGGATGCAACCTTAAAGATTCGTTGATGACCGCTTTCAAATATTCACATCGTTTCAATGACTCAAAATTGATCTCATTGACTCTCGAGTTCTCACCAACACCAAATGTTCTCTCGATTTCGGCCCTAACCTTCATCCATATCAGTGGATTATGTGCTAATTCAAGTAAAGTAAATGATAACAACCCCGCAGTAGTGTCTCTTCCCGCCAAAAGAATATTCAACAGTTGATCACGCAATATTTTACGATCCCGAGTCATCTTAGCCAATTCATGCAAAAATACATAACCTTGAAGCTTTTCCTCTTCCTCTGCGCTAGTCTTTAATACCCTATCAACGCAGTTGTCGACAAACTTGTGAGTTGTATTATTCCACTTCTTGAACATAGATCCTCCTACTAAAAAATATAAGCTTTGCACAACAGCTCTACTTGCGAGGACCTCTTGGGCATTATCAAATGACATCGCAAAATCCTTCTTAAGTTGCCTGCTTTCATCCTCGGGGTTGACATCATCTACTAAAGTCTCTACTGATTCTCCAAATAAAAATTCCGTTGCAGAATCAAGCGTTAATCTGAAAAAATAGGGTTGAATATCAAATCCTTCTCCCTTGTAAGATTTTATATGTTCAAAGAGTCTTTGAATATGAGGTTCAAGAATCTGTACATGTTCAATTTGTTCACGAGCAAACTGAGGTCTTAACATACTTCTAGAGTGTTTCCACCCTTCTCCATCCAACGTAAATATCCCGTCTCCTAGAAGGGGCTTAAAGTGAGCATGCCTCTTCCCAAGACCAAAGTCCTGAAATTGTGTTGCCAAAAGTGCCTTTATATTTTCCGGATCCTTAGTGGAGATTGTGTAAGATGTAATCATATAAGCCGTAATTGTTGATGCATCAACTTTTTCGAACCTCGACTTTATTTCTTCAATTATTGTTCCATTCTTTTTAGCGTCCAAAAGAGTTTTTACACCCTTGAATCCCATACAGTTATCACTAACATTTGCATAAACATCGTACGCACCTAACTTTCTCTTTTTAATTGAATCATTAATCCATGAGACAACCCAATACAAAATAAATATACCTATTCCTACCCAATAGGTGCTGATTTCAACGCCCTTGAATTCCATTACTACAATAGACTCAAACAGAACTTGCTGATATCAGTTGATTTGAATTTCGATTTTTAAATCACATTGAAGAGGCCATGTGAATGCCTCTTAGGACTGCATATGCTATTAGATGTGAGAAAATGACATGCGGCGCAAGTTGCCGCATCGGTACAGCGGTGGAGATTCTCCTACCCCATTAGTAATCTTAAGTCCGAAGGGTTGCACGTTCTCCTAAATCACCGTGTTAGAAAGTTTATACTTTAGACTGATTCTCATCTAAGTCTGGATCTTCTTCGGCGGTTAGGTTCCTGCTTACGTTCTGTGCGCTTCTATGCTTGCTATATAGGTGTATTGCTCAAACACTAAAAGTCCTAGTCATAGTTGTATCCTTTGAATATGTAGGTCAATTTTTGCGATCATTCCTGTCCTTTCAAATGAAGCTTACAAGAGACTTCCCAAGACAAAAATGAAAACCGGTTATCCGGTTATTTCTATACTCTTCTCTCTGAGGCTTTTATCTGCAGATTAGGAAGACCTTTCTCCTCATGTCCTGCTCTAAGAATCTACTTGGCGCAAAGCCATCTTCGTCGTTACGATGTCTAATGTGTTCGCTATTAGCACACACAAGCCTCACACACGGACGGAACCAAAACTGATATCTCTCCTACTTTTGTTTACAGTTTAGTAACCCTGATACAATAGTATGTGGAGAAATGAAGTACGAGTCGTGGTCTGTTTCTGGTTTTCTATTCATCAAACCTACAAGATATATTAGATTCGAGTACATGCAGGTCACCAAAAATAGCATAAGGGACCACTTGGAAGGGAAGACTTTTGTTTTGTCAACTAGCTGGTACAGTTCCCGTGATGATATAGATGGCAAGAGAGATGGATGAATATAAATGCAGAGCTGTACTTGTTTTTTTTTTAAGTTCAACTATAAGTCTCTAGACTATAAGAATTCACATATATGCTATGGAGCGAGAGAGCAACTTCTAGAACGAAATCCAACCCTCTTTTGTACTTTATGAGGTGCTCATATTGTACACATTCCAGCTGCGAAGTTCTTTATACAATTGGATATTGTTTCCACCCCTTTACCAAAATGGAGTGATGAAGCTAAGAACCGGCTTCTTTATATGTGCCTTTTATTTAACTCGCTAGGAAAATATAATAATCTATTTAAGTCGTAAGCATCATAAGAATAACAAAGTACATAAAAAAGGATTAATCCAAACCAATGTGAACACCACTGAAAGGGCGAGCAGTTAACTGGGAATTCTTTCTTGGTGGATATTCATTGCCCATATCTTTGATGCTAGAAAACTCTTGCAAAATTCTCGTAAGCACATACGAAGCTTCTGTCAAAGCAAATTGTTGTCCTAAGCAAATCCTTGGTCCTCCGTTGAAAGGTAAGTAAGCCCATCCAAGTCCTTTAGTTTCATCCAGGAGCCATCTTTCCGGCCTATAAATTTCCGCGTCCTTTCCGTAATACTTAGTATCCCTTTGGAGGCTACTTACCGCGTAGTTGACTGTTTGTCCTTTTTTGATGTACACTCTCTGATTTCCATCTTTTCCTCCTCCTCTTGGTAAGGTGGTATCCTTTGTTGCTATCCGGAAGTTCAAGGGTACACTTGGATGCAACCTCAAAGATTCATTGATGACCGCTTTCAAATATTCGCATCGTTTCAATGACTCAAAATTGATCTCATTGACTCTCGAGTTCTCACCAACACCAAATGTTCTCTCGATTTCGGCTCTAACATTCATCCATATCAGTGGATTATGTGCTAATTCAAGTAAGGTAAATGATAACAACCCCGCAGTAGTGTCTCTTCCCGCCAAAAGAATATTCAACAGTTGATCACGCAATACTAGGCGATTCGAAGTAGTTTTTGCCAATTCATGCAAAAAAACGTAACCCTGAATCTTTCTCTCTTCCTCAGGAGTAGTTTTCAATACCTTATCAACGCAATTGTCAACAAATTTGTGAGCTATACGGATCCAATTCTTGAACTTAGACCCGCCTATAAGGAAATATAAATCTTGCACAACTGCCCTACTTGCAAGGACACGTTGCGCGTTATCAAATGCTGTAGCAAAATCTCTCTTTAGTTGCCTATTCTCGTCACTAGGATCGAAATCATCTACTAATGTCTCTACTGATTCTCCAAATAAAAATTCAGTAGCAGAATCGACTGTTAATCTGAAAAGATAGGGTTGAATATCAAATTCTTTCCCTTTGTAGGATCTTACATGAGATAAGAGCCTCTGAACATGTGGTTCAAGAATCTGTACATGTTCAATTTGTTCACGAGCAAACTGAGGTCTCAACATACTTCTAGAGTGTTTCCATCCTTCTCCATCCAATGTGAATATCCCATCTCCTAGAAGCGGTCTAAATTGAGCGTGTCGCTTCCCAAGCCCAAAATCTTGAAATTGAGTTGCCAAGATTGCCTTTATATTTTCTGGGTCTTTGGTACTAATCATGTGTGCGTGCCCCATCCTGATTTTAAAAGTTGCCGAGTTGGCCGACTTAAATCTTTCCTTCTGATCCTCAACTCGTGTCCCATTGTTTTTGGTTTTCAACAGGTGTTTGAGCCATTTAAGTCCTAGACAGTTATCACTGAGATCTATCTTAACATCGTATGCACCAAGTTTTCTCTTTTTGACAGCTTCATTAATCTTTGAGACAACGTAATACAATACCAAAACACCTACTGCAATCCAGTAAGCGCCAATATGTACACCTCCTACTTCCATAATTACTGAGAAATTGATTAAGTGTTCAATGAGCACGGCTACTTAAATTATATTGATAAAAAATATATGAGTTATTTGCTGGACCTGCATGTGTTAGAAGAATCCGCATAAACAAATCATGCATCTGTCAAACGAGGGGAGGCACTGGAGCTCTACATGCACGCAGCAAGGCACCGGACTTTCTTCCTGAGGAAGGACACATCAATTTCTACAATAATTCAAAGTTAATAATTCTTGCTTACTAACAAAAGCAAAGTAGTTCTTTCGTAAGCGCTATTTGCAGCAGAGACTATTTTATTACTTTAAACAACTAGTTATTACGAAGCCACCCCACAGTTTATCTAAAAATGGTTTGCTACATTAGAATATTCGAATAAGACAATATAGCCTTGGAATTTTTTTCGTTGGCCAAACAGAATTGAAAACCTACTGTTTTTAAGCCGAGAAGGTGACTATCTGGTATTTCGTTCTTGTCATATTTTACCCAAAGGTCGAATACTATCAGCAATACATTATTTTAGATTAATTATTCTAGTATTTTGCTTTGTTACATTTCAGAATGCATCTTTCGAGCCTTTTCTTAGATAGACTTGAGAGATTGTTTGCAACCGTGATGAGCACTACTTATCAAAGAAAAGTCTTATCGTAGGTCGTGCCTTTACAGTTAACTTGTGAAAATCGAAGTCGTCAGTTGTTGAAGAAGTTTAGTTTTGGGCATCTCAACATGCAAGAATTCCTTACGTCTCTCACTTCTGGTAGCTCAAAGAAGGGTAGATGATTCAACCTTCTACCGTGATACATGATAAGAGGTAATTGAGGTTCTTTTTCCCTGGTATTCCCCTCTGTGCCGACAAAAAGTAATCTAATCCAGAGGTAGACTAATAGGTCAAAATAGTTTATGACTCTAAGTTCCTCTTTCTCTTCGCCATAAAAAACAACCGCGTATGGCTTTAATAATTCTTGAGTTTAGATAAGTAATAAAGAAAGAAAAAAGTAAGGCGCTGCATAACAACTTTATGTTAATGCAAATTAGATGGAATCCATTCAATTCTCTTGAACTGCTATTTCCATTCCATAACTTCAAATAATAGCTTGTTATAATTTCAAGCTTTAGCATTGTGTACCTTTCACGTGTTTAGGCCAAATAGGACAATTAGTCTATTCCTCATACAACTTGGATCTTCGTTGAAGTACTTTCATATTATTTTAAAGAAGCATAAATGTTACAATATATTCTAGAGTGGTCATTCAGCAAGAATATTTCTGAAACCATTTATTTTCCTTGTTGGCCATTTTACTCTAGAGTACAAACTCATACTAAAGTGCTGAGTAGGTGGAAAACAAATAAGGATAACCATTTTTATCGATGTAGTATAAATAATAGTGCTTGAAAAGCCTTTCTTTTTTTATATCGCTTTAGTTGGTACCTAATTCTGTCCCTATTTCTAAATTAGACTTCGGAAGTATTCTAAGTTTACTGGAATAAGGAGATGTTATCTACATCTTTGGAGAAATAATACAGAATAGCATTCTTGTTCGAAACATCTGTCTATGTTTCATGTTTATCAATATCAATAGGACCGTAGCTTTGATTCGTGTATCCGCAAAGCTTCGAAATCTTATAAAGTAACCTACTGCCTAAAAAGAGATATATCAGCCTCCTGATAATAAGAATTAATTCAGGCCATCTTACCTTGAAATTTTGCAACCGTACGGATGAAGAAGGACAAAAAAAAAAAAAAAAAAAAAAAAGAAAAAGTAAAGACTGAAACTTGAAAATCTGTGTTGTAAAACTTTGTATAATATTACAAGCTTCTTTCTTTCTTAGGCAAAAGAAGTGGATTTCTTTTTTGCGATTGCTCTTGAATGTGGGTTTTGGTGCTTAACGCAAGAAATGGGACCACAAGATAACCTTATTTTTAAATAATGTCAAGTATACAAAGTGCATATATAATGCGAATCACATGTACTACTAATAAAATAACTAGACCAGCAAAATACTTAATGTGGATGAAGAATACGAAATCTTGACATATTTATTCCTATTAGCTACTAGTACTTTAGTTCTAAAAATACGTCTTCTATTCCTTTTTCCAAAAGCCTAATATGATAAGTTTCTTTTTTATTTCTTGAAATTTATTCATGAAAACATGTGTTCTACGTAGGTACTCCTAAAAAAATCTATAAAAAAACTATATAATTGGACCAAATTCATAATCAGAAAACCAATAACCTACCTAAAAAATACTTGTGTTAAGTATCAATATAGAAATCTCTTATGTATAGATGTTTAGTGGTAAATCATCATTGCTGTTTCCCTTGCATATAAAAAATTTAAACTTACTAGAATTAAGCTTACTCAGCAGTCCTCTAAGAATTCCATAGAACAATAGCACTCATAGTCCCCAAGATAAAAGTCGCCCTACCGATATATTACCCTATGACACCTTCGTAAGCACATAAGATAATATACCGCGCTCGAGAAGTATGCACCCCACAATGGTCAACACATTACGCCAGGGGTAACTTTCTGTGTAGCAAAGCGGAATACCTGTGGAGCCATCATTAGCAAAAATGTCTGCTAAATATAAGAATGATCCAACTTTAAGCAATGTCGAAGCTGTATGTTGATTGAAAGTTATTGTGCAACTTCCGGTAGCGGTTAATTGAGGATCGCCTATCAGTCCCTACTAACCGGTAGAAATTAGAAAAAACCAGTTATCCGCCATAAAATACTCAGAAAGTAAACTATATAAAAATAAGACCTGACTATGACCTATAAAGCTATTTCAACTGTTTCAAAAGCAAATTTATTTTCCAGATTCTAACATGGACGAGGAGTAATAAGAATCTTAATATGTCTACCTTTATGTTCGATGAGTTCTTTTATCCCACTTTCTACGCCTTTTTCCAAAGGCGCAATGTGTGTTATAAGCTTCTTCACTTCCTTAGGGTCTATTAGTCCAGCCTTATAGGCATCTATTACCTGTTCAAAATCTTTTCTGACATAGCCCATTGAGCCTGTCAATAACTTCTCATGTAAAGTTACTTCCATAGGATAAAACTTAACTGGCCTGTGTGCCCATATTGCGATATTAGTAGCAATTCCATTGCTATTTAGACCGTGAAAGGACATCGCAAAAGTATCTGGAACTCCAGAGCAATCATAACTATGCGTAAAACCAAAGCCAAATTCTGTTGATTTCTTCACTTCGTCAGTTGTCTCATCAGGTGTTTTACCCGTGGGGTCGAAAGTTTCAACATTTAGCAGCTGAGCTAATTCTCTTCGCGCTTTTGAGGGTTCTACAACAACCATTTTTTTCACTTGGTGACCTTTCAATGATAAAATGGTAGCCAAACCTATGGGTCCTGATCCCAAAATTAAGGCGGAACCTCCTTTTCCTATACCAGACTTTCTCACCGCATGCCAGGCTACTGATATCGGCTCCGTCAACGCAGCCACATCTTCCGGTATTAGATCTTTAGGATATGGAACTGCATGATGCTCTCCTATCACACAGTATTCAGCAAAACCACCATCTTCAAAACCAAGACCACTGAAAGCAACATAATCACAAGAATTGTAACAACCCTGAGAACAAGAGGCACATGGCTGTCTTTCAGAATGTGGACTTTCAGGAAATCTGTAACGATCCATACAAGTTCCTGTCGCTTCGACTGCGACTTTATCACCAACTTTTAAGTTCTTGACTTCCAGCCCTACCTCGACTATTTTTCCGCTCATCTCATGTCCCATACACTGCTTCTTTTTTGGAAGGTTAGATATTTCATTTCTGCTTCCTTCAAAAAAAATTGGACCATCTAAGTATTCATGTAGATCGCTCCCGCAAATTCCGCAATAGTCTACCTTTATCTTCACATCGGTGCGACTTCTTAATTGAGGTTCAGGATGCGAATTTTCAAACCTTATGTCACCTTTGCCGTAATAAGCCAACCCTCTCATTATGTACTCTTGAGTTCAATTTCAATATAATAGAAATTGGTTATCTTTGTTCCCCTATATATTGCCAACGCCGCTCCAATGATATCACATGTGGCAGGTGACGTGCTGCACCCACGGAAGATAGCGGAAAATGACAGGGATGTCGCCCGATAAAAGGATTAGCAATTCAATATAGGATTATTTAATTTTCACACTCCTCCCGGTCACTACTAGTATCTACTGTTGCTATATAAACGACTAAGAAGTAACTACAATGCATTTTTCCTCTTTCCTTTTCTTTTTTTTTTAAAAAAAAATAAGGAGACTATATAACGATTTCTATTTGAGTAAAATTGGCACATTTCTCGTTTACGCTTATAGTACTTACTGAATTTTGTTTGCTGTTCTCTCCACATAAACTTTACGCATTTTATATGTTCCATCCTTTTTGAAAACAAATAAAAATGAGTATATGCGTATGTTTATTCATTCTCCGTTAATAATTCGATGAAAGCGCTGAGTTTAGCACAGCGCAAGTTCAAAATCTCCTTTGACAATAGCTTTATAGTGGAGAAAGTATTGTAGACTTTTTTTTTTTTTTTGCCTCAAACGGCATTGAATTAAGCGAGTGTATCACTTTGACAAGTGTTCTAGATAAGATAATCATGTGAACAAGCGAAATCTATAAGTGAACACTTCGCTATTCATGGGGCTTCATATAAGTCTTTAAATTAGGATGATGGGCCTCGATCCCTAGGTGCCCATCTTTGTCATTTAATCTAAAACTCAAAGCTTTGATAATGGTCACGTATAGAACAAACCCTTAGCTTAAAACAGTCCCTTAGCTTAAAACTCTAGAGGAATATTTAGAATGGCTAGTCTAAATATTCACGAACTTCATTGTACTTTTTTTATTTTAGATGTTACTAGAATATATATATATATATCAATTTTGCACTAAAATAAAGATTTCCTTATACACGCTTTATTTAGGGCCGGCTTCCTGAACTTCAGATGTGGCCTGATCAGCGTACTTGGTGAAGTTTTGAGCAAATTTACTTGCCAAAGACTTAACCTCCTTTTCAAATGCAGCCTCACCATCAGTCCATGCGTTCTTAGGGTTTAATAAGTCAGATGGGACACCAGGGCATTCAACAGGAACATGCAAGTTGAAAGTTGGGAAAGTTTCGTATTTGGCCTTCGAGAGTTCACCGGAATGAATTGCATCCAAAATAGCTCTAGTGTACTTCAAAGGGCATCTCTTTCCCCCTTTTGCGGCTGAACTACCAACCCATCCTGTATTCAAGAGCCATGCATTAGCTTTATACTGAGAAATCTTATCGGACAATTGTTGCGCATATTTCATTGGGTGTAATACCAAGAAAGGTTGCCCGAAACATGCTGAAAAGGTTGCCTGAGGCTCAGTTACACCTTCTTCGGTACCCGCCATCTTAGAAGTGTAACCGCTAATAAAGTGATACATTACTTGCGCGTTTGTCAACTTGGAAATTGGAGGTAAAACACCTGAAGCATCACATGTCAACAAAATAATGTTAGAAGGATGTGTATCCTCTAAACATGGTATCTGTGCAGAAGGAATATAGTCAATAGGGTAGGCACATCTGGTATTCTCAGTAATAGAAGAGTCAGAATAGTCTACCTCTCTGGTTACAGGATCGCAGATAACGTTCTCAAGTATAGAACCAAATCTGATAGAATTGAAAATCTCAGGCTCCTTCTCGGCAGATAAGTCCAAACACTTAGCATAACATCCACCCTCGATGTTGAAAACACCGTTATCGGACCAGCAATGCTCATCATCACCAATCAATTTTCTGTGAGGGTCGGCCGACAAGGTAGTCTTACCAGTTCCCGACAATCCAAAAAACAAACTTATGTCTCCCTTTTCTATACCTTCATTACAAGAAGAGTGCAAAGTCAACACTTTGTGCTTGACAGGCATCAAGTAGAACATAACAGTGAAAATACCTTTTTTCATCTCACCTGCATATTCAGTTCCCAAAATAACCATTTCCATATCCTTGAAGTTAATCTCCACAGAAGTTGAAGAAGTCATACCCTTAGTATGAATATTAGCAGGGAATTCACCAGCATTGTAAATGGTGAAATCAGGCTCGCCAAACTCCTTCATTTCTTGCTCTGTTGGCCTGATCAACATATTTCTCATAAATAATGCATGGTAAGCCCTAGCACAGATAATTCTGACCTTGATCCTGTATCTTGGATCCCAACCGGCGAAGGCATCCACGACGAACAACTTCTCCCTAGTTCTCAAGTAATCCAATGCTCTTGCTCTCGAAATCTTCCATGTCAATTCATCAACTTGTTTGTTAACAGGTCCCCACCAGATATGTTGCGAAGAACTTGGTTCATCCACAATTCTCTTATCACCTGGTGATCTACCTGTTTTCCTACCGGAATAGGCCAACAATGCACCCGTAGAAGAAATGGTGGTTCCTTTCTCCAATAAACCATCCTCATACAATATTGGTGGTGGTGCATTGTGTCTGACAATAGTGTCTTCTCTTAAGCTTAATTGTTCCACCAATGGATCCTGCGAATATCCAATCGATGGATGACCACTAAAATTTAATGTAGTCTCAACTGCTGTTGGTGGTGTCATGTTTGTAATAGCTGCTAAATAAAGACGATTACGTGTTGATAATTGTTAACTTCTCAACCAACGTCAATGAATTAACCTAAACGTCAGGGTGCGAAGTCACCCAATTTATAACACTTTCTCAGTTATACTTCTTCTCTGACACCCGGGTAATGACGCTATTCTGGGCTAGGTTTAACGTAGAACTACGGAAAGTATCGGAAAGTTTGAAAAGCCCCCACTCATACGCGAGCAACTTTTCCTGTTTCACCCGATGTGCTCCTAGTTGCTCAATTGAAACGGCAACGTCATAGAGAACGATTACGTAATAGAAAACTAGAATTGAAGGAATCTCGGATTAAAGGATTTGTTTTTCGAGTTACTGTAGTGCGATTCTCTCCGACGGTTGGATGGAGGACCCCGCACGATAATCTTCCTTCTATTATTGGCTGATAGAATTTGGATCACTGGTGGTTTTGTGTAATGGGGTCTGTTTTGTTATGCGGGTTTACTTCACACGGGCTTCTACTACAAGAAGCAAACGTCCTTAACACTATCAACAGAGTAGGAGACATTAGAAATATATCCGAGATTATACAAAAAATAAAGTACACGAATTTTTGTTCACATGCTCTGAATCAAGTCTCTCATGTTGTGTAAATTGTGAACGAACCCTTTTTGTGTATGTCGCAGGGTCTTCATTAAGATATATAAATATATAATTTTTGTTTTTTTTTCCTTTTTGGCTCTAGAGAACATCTTCACCTACTACCCAGTATATTGTACACAAGTTGCATCATGATCTAGTTATGGGCACAGTTTAAAATATTGTAAAAGTCACAGTACAGTCTCCATTTCTTGAAGCCAATTTCTTCGACACCTTCAACGTGGCCAGTTTTGCTTTCATTAATACCGAGGATAGTGCATTTGCGCATGGGATTCTTTACTTTGCCATTGAAAGTATTTTTAAAGAATGTGATCCCACTGCAAATTAATCCGAAATTAATTATTTCACTTAAATTCGAGTAAGTGCTATCCACAACAGGACCGATTATACCACCTATTAGTGTGTTATCGCCGTCAGATGCCTCCGTACCTAGAATGTTTTCCATAAAGGGAAAAAATTTAGATATTTCTGACCTATTGGTAAACAAAATGACACTTCCAAGCACGTTTTGGCTCTTTGGTTCCAAAGCATAAACAATTTTAGTACCACTTATCGAATTCTCTTTAATATATTTAATACTTTCGAGATATAACATTTTTAAATTTATCTTCTCTCTGAAGCTGACCAAATTCGATTCTTCTTCATTCGGCTTCACCGTACAATTATTGTTGACTAATTTCATTATCTTATCAGCATGAGTGCACATGTCGAAGCGAACACCTACTACCATTAATTCCCGGAAAATTTTTTGCGGAACTCGCCATTCCAAGAAGTTGTCAAGCACCATAATTTGCTTCTTATTTGAAATTTGCCTATCGGAATAGATTCCTAAGCTCTTCGCAAAACGTATTGACTCCTTTGAAAACCTTATTTGTTTGGAAATTAAAAGAGGAAAAGAACAGCCCAACGATATATCCTTGCAATTCTCTTCGTCTTTTAAATAGCGCACTGCTCTTTTAAATAAATTTTTACCGATACTTTGAAGCCTCTGGGCTTTGTCAACCAAAAGTGCAAGAATGTAACCACGTTTTGGCGCTCCTCTTGTGTCTCCCTCATTGACATTATCATCTAACGCCTCATCTCTGTATATCCAAGTTAGTACAAAACCATAGACGGTGTTGAGCGAAGAATTGCGGATTACAAAATGCTTTTGGGAACCTTCACTGGATCGGAGCAATAGGTATAATTTTTTGTAATAACTCTCTCTTTGTTGAGTCATTCCTCCCATGGTATCAAAAGGAGCCTCAGGTTCATATCTGGAATCATTTGTATTATTCAAAAGCATTAGAAATCCAGGCCAATCCCGATTGACTTCGAATTCATCCACTAGCCATTTGCGCTCTGTCCGCATTTCCAACTTCTGTCTATGCGAATTCTCACTCGACGCGAACCCATCGACAGATTTTCTCTTCTTTGAAAAAGAAGAAGTTTTCTTCTCTCCTGGAATAACACCTTCTGCCTTTACTGACCCCATAATTACATTAGCTAATTCTCTAAGTGCGTTTTTAGTGAAGTCGTAGCAACAAAGGTAAGCATTTCCGATATTTTTGCTGTAGAAAAAGTCGTAAGGAGACAGTGTCGCAACAACTATCAAAGTTTTTGACTTCTGGCCTTGAAGTGACATTCCAGCGTTTCCTCCAGCTTCCGCATTGCATAATATGGATAAATATTTAACAATACCGATTTGGTACATATTTCGTGCCCCTTCAGAAGTCAATACAATTATGACTTTGGAATTTTCCACCAATGATTCATGTAGTGCTGTGAATCCATTAGCTGTATACGAGGTATGCAACACATTGAAAGGGTTTTTCAAGTCAACGTTGTTGGGATGCTCCGAAAGAAACTGCCCAAAAAGCTGAAATATTTCTTCCCCTGCATATAAACTGGAACCTGCCTGTCCATTTGTGTCAGCAGAGTACACTGGAGCGAGCAATGGAGTTAAAAGAAGGACATTATTCGTTTCTCCACTACTTATACCTGTTCCTGCGTTCGAATTTGAATTTAACTTCGTTAAAGGTAAGACATTTGCATAATCTCGCACCACAGTTATTGAACGTTGGTAGGCAATTTCTGAAAGTTCTTTATGCCGTTGCCACTCATCTGGAAATTTCTCTTTATAAGTGACAAACAGATCCTCTTGGAAATCTTTAAGTAGAACTTCGTCCCACTTCGGCAATTTTTCCTGTAGTCGACGTATCCTTTTTAATGACAGGCGAATAGTTTCCTCCTTAAGGTCACCATTCTTGTACGCCGCTACTAGGGCTTGAAGGGTCTCATCTTGTAAAAAAAGGTCATGACATACCATAACTAAATCGCAACCAGCATGGATAGCTAAAACGACACCTTGTCCAAGTCCAATAGAATTATACAAAGTATCCATTTCTAAGCATTCGCTGATAATAAAACCATCAAAGCCAATTTCTTGTCGTAAAAGCTTAGTCAATACTGCTGGTGACAAACAGGCATGTGTCACGTCCGGACTTACTGTTGGAACACCGCATCCTGCTGCACTTATTCCGTCTAGAAGCCCCTCTCTTATCAAATGTGCAAACGGTACACTATTTGACTGTCGTAATTGCTCCAAATCCTCCCCCAATAATGGCAACTCCAATAAAGAATCAACACTTGCGTCTCCTATTCCGGGAAAGTGTTTGCCTACCGTCAACAATCCACCATCTTTGAAGCCCTTCGAGCTAGCAATTCCATATCTTACAACATCGTCTATGGTAGTCCCGAAACTTCTTACCCCAAGTAACTGATGAGATAACTTAGTAACAACATCAAGTACTGGTCCTAAAATTATCTGAAGCCCCACATATTTCAATTCCTCTGCCAATGCTTTCAGTACCTCGTAAATTAGCCTTTCATCTCCTGTGGCTCCAAGTCCCATCGCACTTGGAAATTGATTAATCAATCCCGGGTCAAACAATGAATTCATCATTCCTCCTTCTTGATCAATTGCAAACATAAGGGGATATTTGTATTTAGCTTCGTACAATGCAATAGCTTGTAAGTTCCTTATAAGCTTCATCATCTGTGGCACGGACTCCGTATTCTTCTTAGAAAGAATCATGGTAGACACTTTATTATCTACTATTAAGTGATATGCTTGTGGCGTAACCGTAGTCCCCAGAAACCCTCCACATATCAACTGGCCCAATTCAAATTTTATTCCCTCCGTCATTTCACTTCCATTACGGTGCTATTTAAAACAATGGGCTGTATATTTTTTTTTTTTAGGAGCTCGCCAATGTGAAGAATTCGGCTATCATTCGCGGGGCTCCACGCCAATGCAATTTTGTGTAACTTTGTTTTTTTTTTTTTAGGGCCTACTATTCATCTCTATTGGGAATAAGCTGAGACCAAGAATTCGTATGGGGATAACAGAGCTATGGCCTGTTATTAGTCCAGGATTCGGCCAAAGGACGTTGTTTCCACTATTTGTGTCTCAATTTATTGATAAATATGGAAGAACACCGAGGGTAGCGATCGACGCTTATGCTTTTCTCTTCCATTCTAGTCACAGCAAGGCAGAGGAGCTTGAACATGGGTACGAAATATTGATCCGCAACATGATGGCAAAGATTATGCATTTGACACAGCTCAATATTAGCTATGTTGTTGTTTTCGATGGTAAGTTCAAACCTAGGAAAAAGAGAAATACGAATGTTCAGGACATTGAAGAATTCGAAAGCTACTTGCAGAAAGTACGTAATGCGCCTTTTGAAGAAGAGAGTTATTTTGAGGAACCTGCCTCATCAGGGCTTGTGAGGGACTTGAAGTCTATTTTCAAAAACTACAGAATTGATTACATTCAAAGCCCGGGCGAAGCCGAGGCCGAATGCGCATTCTTGCAGAAATTTGGAGTCGTTGATTATGTGATAACAGACGACACAGATGTCTTTGTCTTTGGTGCGTCCAGAGTTTTGAGGAATTTTAGCAGGACTAGAGAAGATATTTATTCTCCTACGAAGACTGCATCATCCAGTGACTATTATGTCACCCCTGTATGTATTTCTGCCATCAGCGAAAAAACTGGCTTGACTAATGAACGGCTTGTGTTGCTAGCTACATTGCGGGGAGGTGACTATTCCGCTGGTTCTGAGCAACTAGGAATAGTAAGATCTACAAAGTTAGCCTTATGTGGTACAAAGTTTTCTTCTTTTAATCAGAAGGAAGTGAAAACCTCTAAGCAAGAAGGTACTGACTTTTCCAAGAAGCTACGGGAATGTTTTCTCAAAAGCGATTATTCTTCAGATTTACATAAAGGTTTTAAGGTTTGCTATTCTCCTTCTGAAAGAAGAGAGCGATTAAATTCGTTGACAGATTTTATCAATGAATGTGTATGCGAATATCCCAAGGAGATATTTGGCCGAAATACCACCTTTAGAAGGCCCATTTATATTGATGAATATTATACATTGTTGTATATGTTTCCTGTGGTTAGTTCATGTCTATTTAAGTTTATCCCGAGTGCTTTGAGCTTTTCGGAGTTGACGATAATAAAGGAGGACTTGTCCTTTAGCACATGTACAGGAAGGGATTTTAAACCAGTCAGCTGTTGGAATAGTTCTATACCGAGATTCAATAACACATTATCGTATGGCCGAATAGGGATTCTGAAACTTGAAGTATGCAAAGACGGAAAAGGAGAAATCAGGATCATGCTGCAGCAATTTTTTAATAATGTTTGTATTCCGCAATCTATACCTTGTTCGTCGATCCCTAAAAAATACGAAATGAAGCTCCACCATATACTAGTTAAGATCTTGAATACTTTTTACTTTAATAATGATGAAGTTTCCGATATTATATATATTTCTTCAAGAAAAAGCATCGATGATCATGAATTCGTAATGTTGAAGTTCAACTGGAAGACCTTGTATCTGTTTCTCGCTGACAAAGAAATTATAGCAGGTAAATTAAACCCTCAAAACTCCCCCTCTAAGGAGATTGATCAAATCTGGTTACCAGAAAATGTTGTAAGAATGCTGAATCAGGACATACTAAGAAGATTTGAAGAGAAAATTAATAAAAGGACCTCTCCAAAAAGGCTTTCTGCTTTCACACAGTCAACTACATTAGATAAGCTTGGCATTTTGAAAATATCTGACTCTAATGATTGTTATCCTCCTTCTGGTAACTCAAGATCTTCTCAGTCACCACCAAAAGTGCAAAGCCCTTCTAGATCCAGGAGACTGTCTCCCAAGAGACAACAACTCCCTCGCGGACAATCATTAGTGACAACTTTCTTTAAATATCAAAATGACGATAACCCCTTCTTGGAAAAGAATAAACCAGATCTTGGAGCAGAATGCTTGAATTCTAATTTAGCAAAAAATGAATGTTCTCTGAAGAACCCTTCTCAGTCGCACCCATCTAATTCCTTGGAAATTGTAGACAACGCAGTGAGCAAGGTGTCACCAAAAAGAAAAAAAAGCAACAATGATTCACCTCCATTAAGTCCGACAAAAAAACATAATTTCAGAAAAGCTAATTTCGATGAGAGAGATATACTAAAATAGAATAAAAAGCATAAAAAGCAATTTACAATATTTTTTTTTTGGTTATTTTTTTTTTTTTTCTATTTTGACTGTCAGCATTAGTTTACAGATATTTTCCAAATTGCTGCGAAATTTCAGAAATTCAAGTAAATTGAGATATTCAGAGTCTTCACATATTGTGACTATGCTACCCCGTTCATCGAAAAATACTCCTAAAAGCTAACTTGCTCTACCTTTCTCATGAGGGTGAGCTCAAAAAAAACTAAGATTACCCTCATTGATGAAGTTTACATGTCGTGTACAAAATGGAAAGGAAAGGTCTTGTAATATTAAAATTATTAAATCTTTCATCTTCAATGGTAGAAAACTTTTGGAAACTTTTGCCCATTTTGTCGTGTTGACAGGTACACCTGGACCTGAGTCCTGCACTATCGCATAATAGTCAACTAGTGGTTATATTCTTTTTGTACATATAAATCTTTCAAAACATCAGACACTGCGCATTTACTGTCTTCTATGTTTAGTAAGACTCGCCCTAGAGTGTTGCAGCCTTACTATACTGTGATGTTGACAAAGACAAAGTCATAAATGTAATAAAGACATTGTAGGATTTTAATGCAAAAAAAAAAAAGGTTGCAATGTAAATGGTATCCTCCTTCTTTTGATGTGCCTTTTCTTTTTTTTTTTTCGCGAGGCCAAAAGCTTGATAAGATTTCTAAAATTACTGCTACAGTCATGCTAGCGATTACCCTCTAGTCTGGGTGATAACGTGGAATTATCACCCGCTGCAATAAGATTCTTCGCAAAAAGCTGAATGGTCATTCAATTCATTCAATTATATGTTATAGATCTACATAAATCTAACAACAGAGTTGACATAAATACACCTTCGCATTATAACTTGGTATCCTGTCTTTTAATAAGCTCCAAGATACCTTCCTTTTTCGGGTGGACCGGCCAATCGTATTGAGGTATACGGTTCATGTCAACGTCTAATTCCTTTGCCCAGTCCAAGTGTAACCCGGGATTGTTCAAGTAAGCTCTTCCGACTAAGCCAAGATCAAAGTATCCTTCCTCCATCAATTCATTCGTCAATCTACCAGAGTTTAAACCACCCACACAAGCGACAAGAGCGGAATTACCAACAGCTTTCTTGACAGCTTTCGCTAAGTCTTTGTGAAAGGCCTTTGGTGCTCCTCTAGCACTTTGCTTGTAATTGTTACCACCTGAGGAAATATCAATAATGTCAACACTTCTTTCAACCACGATCTTAGCTAATTTCTCAGAATCGTCAATTCTCCAAGCATCAGGATCGTCATCTGTGTTTTCTGACGCCGATATTCTAAGCAGAAGAGGAACTTCCTTCGGAATATTTGCCCTGACCTCGTCAATAATCTCTAATAAAAATCTAATTCTATTTTCAAATGAACCACCATATTCATCTTTCCTTTTATTGGACACCGCACTCAAGAACTCACATATAAGATAACCATGTGCTCCGTGAATTTCAACAATATCAAAACCAGCAATTTCGACTGCTCTTCTGGCCGCAGAACCAAAGTCTTCGATTATTTGTTTGATTTCCTCTTTGCTTAATTCATGTGGTGTTAAGTAGTTGCCATTAGGTCTATATTGTACAGCACTAGGCCCTACAACTTCTTCCGGCCATCCTCCAATAGATTTATCTGCGATCTCTTCCAAGTGAATGAAGAGTGGTTGACCACTGGCTTTCCTACCGCCATGGCCCAATTGAAGTGCAACCAACTGTCGGTGCACGTGAGCAAAATCAACGATTTCCTTCAATTTCCTTGCCTGTTCATCAGTCCATATCCCTAAATCATGAGGACTCAATGCTCCCTTTTTATTAACGGCAGTAGATTCCACAAATGCTAAACCCGGTCCTCTGGTGAAAAAGCTTCCATAATGCGCAAAATGGAAAGGTGTTGCTTCTAAGTTAAAGTTTGCAGAATAAGTGCACATAGGCGAAAGTCCTATCCTATTAGGAAGGGTTAGGTTTTTAACCTTTAACGGCTGGAATAACTTGGGGAGTTTCTTCCCCCCTGCTTTCCTTGCTGAACCGGGAGCCTTGTCTGGCAATATCGCATAATAGTCCACTTTGTTTGATGTCTTGGAATCTAAAGTTGAATCTTTTCCCATCCTTGGGTTCAAAAAACCTGCTCTACTTTATTACTAGCTGTAATTACAGCCTATATATTCGCACAAAATGTCTATCGACTTTCCAACCTCTCGCAGGTTGGAATTTCGTTAAATATTTATTAGCTTCTGGTATCATTAGTAAGAGATATATCTCACCTGCATACAAATACCGAAATACAGATACAGGTGACAATGGATACGGATGTAGTTTGAATGTCCGGAAAAACGATGAATTTGAAGCATACAGAGTGGCAACAACCTTCAAAGAAATTGTTTGGAGCCTCGGACATCGAAAAATTTAAGGCATCTGTAGCTTACGCTAGGATTCAAAATGCATTGTCCATCATAGTGCAAAAAGTTAAGGGATGTGAAGTGCCTAAAGGTACGCTTAATGTAAACTTATTGTCTAGATCGCGGGTGAATACGAGTACAGCATTAAACTTACCGCCTCCGCAAATGCAAAAAAGCGGAAACCTGGGCGGAGAGGCAGGTAACTCTCCCTATATGTGTACTTCTTTTCATTTTCATAGAAAGTTTCTTGAAATAATTGGACAACTTGATACGTATGTGGATGAAACAGCACCAGTGGAAGGCCCTAGAAGGTTCGGAAACCCAGCTTTTAAAAATTGGTACTCCAAAGTAGATGAAAATTTGCCTAGGATGTTGAAAGATGCTTTAGAAAGCCATTTAGGACAAGAGTGCGAGCCTATTCAAAAGGAAGTTTTTTATTACTTACGAAATGCATTTGGATCTCCCATAAGAATTGACTACGGGACAGGGCATGAACTTTCCTTCTTGGGATGTGTTGGGCTTTTGCTTGAAATTGGGGCGCTTGATAAGGATAAAATAAGCGGAACGGAGTTGCTTGTTATATTTTCTAAATACTATGACTTAACACGAAAATTTATTTTAAAATATAATTTAGAACCAGCAGGTTCCCATGGTGTTTGGGGTCTCGATGATCATTTTCACTTAATTTACATATTAGGCGCTTCTCAATTTCAGGGAGAATCTAACCGCCCAGTTCCTTCTGTGCAACAGGTGCTAACATCTCAGACAATTCGCAGCTACAGTGATTCTAACTTATACGTGAATGCAATAGCGTTTATATTTCGCATCAAGTCAGGCCCTTTCAATGAACATTCACCGATACTCTATGATATTCATTGTTCAGTCTCTTCTTGGACCAAAGTCGTAAATGGCTTATTGAAAATGTATGATGTTGAAGTGTTAGGTAAGTTCCCGGTTGTCCAGCATTTTTGGTTTGGTGGTTTTTATGCCTGGAAGGAACAGGGAACTAATAAACCTTTGCCCGTGTCGGAAAACGATAATCCTATCGAACGCGATAAAGATGGCTTTCTAAATAGTAAGGGAATAAATACGACCCCTACAAACATATCTATGACAGGTGCTCCGTGGGCTAGGTCAAAAAGAAATCGATAATGCTATATTAAAAGTATTTATCAAATTCTGAAGTTATATGATTGAATACGAATGTAGCCGAAATCAACTACCTATTTCTGGAGAAGGTTTGAAATTAAAGGAAGAGCGACATAAGGGACATGCACTCGAGCTTGAACTCTTAAACCATTTATACAAGCAAGCCGCGTGAAATCTGTTTTTGCAGGTAGGACATGTTTTGGAAGGCAAAGAATTATCTTGGTGTAGAACGGAGTAACAAATTGCACATTCCTCAAAACCTGAAAAATGAAGGTGAGCATTTTTACTAAAAAGTTCTATCGCATTAATAACGGAACCATTTGTCAAAGAAATTATCCTTTGAGAGGCCAATAGCCAAGCCCTCCATTGATTTTCTTTCACACCTACACGCAATGGCCCCTCTACCGTTACACCCACTAATGGAAAATTTTCAGGAATTTTGATAACCATTTCCAAGTTTTGCTCATCAATTGCATAGACCGCTCTTATTTCATGTGTTACTCTGCTGATTTTGATGGTCATATTATTATCCTTTCCTGTTAATGATTCTTTTGCATTGGAAACTTCATCCATAATTTTGCTAATGAAGAAAGGTGATAAGTATTTTACAGAGAATTTTTCTACCTTGAACTTTAGCTGAAGGTCACGTACGTTGTTGTACCATTTTTGAATATCGAGCACCAAATACTGGAAACTTAAATACAACAAATGAAGGAATACAACTTCCAACTCAGATTTTATGGACTCTCCAGGAATTCCCTTCTCTATGTTATAATTTTGTACCAAATTAATTCCGAAATTGGTGTTGGTTTCATCATGATCAGCATTCAAGACTTTTCTCAATATACCGTTACCTGATATATCAATTTGCTGAAATATATAGTCCAAGAGTTTCTCTATGGCTCCGACTTTTCGGAGTTGGCTGGCGTATATGTCCCTAATAGAATACGTTGCCTCTTTGAAGTATTCGAAAATTAGACACCAAGACCATAATACCCTGGAAATTAAACTTGGGTTCTCAAATTCTAGGAAATCAAAATTCTTGTCTCCTAAAAGTTTGCTTGAGTCCAAAAGATTAGAAGGAATATTACTTTCCCCTTCGTAATGCTGTTCATTTTCGTTGTTTTTATCTTTAAGATTACCCTTATTCAACTGAAATTCAACAACATAATCTTGCTGACTCCTTGAAATGATAGAAGCGATCAATGACGCAGCAATCCTTTGTAAGACAATAAAATTCAGCCTTTCTAGCAAATTACATAATGGCGTAATTTCACCTTTTAGTTCTCCTAAAGGAAAATCAGTGCTCGTAAAGATTCTGTACATTAATTCCTGTGTCATGTTAACTGGCTGATTAGAAAATTGCGCATCTTTAGTATTCACGTCATCACTCACCAACAAGCTTAACAAATTATCCCTCAACTTAGTACCATATTCACGCAACAAATCGGATGAAGATTCGGTATATTTCTTCGAAGAGATTATCAACTTTAATGTGTAGTATCTAAGTTCAATACGAGAAGTTTCCACTTGAGCTACTTCAAGATTTTCATTTATCAAGCGGTAAAGTAGCTCCCAAAACTTTCCGGGAAGATTATGGGGATCAGAATCTAAAATGTCGTTTAAAAATATGCTCATTTGTGTCCTTAAGGGTATCGCTTCCTTGTCGTAAGAAGCTTCATTATCCAAAAATTTAGCAAACTTGTCGAGAACCAAAATAAGCCTCTGTAAAGGAATTAGAGGACCACGCAGCTCATTTTCTATTCCGATTTCAAAAAAAGCGACACTAAATGACATCAACAAGAGCCCATGATAGATTGCTTCAGTGTCGTCTTTAATACCCAATATCTCAGCTACAAAATAATCACGCATTCTGAGAACTTTGGAGTTATTTCTGAAATTAGATAAGCTTATTATAAACACCATAGATAACAAGGGATGTTTCATAAGCTTATGAGGATTCAAAACAACCTTGGATTCAAAACTTTGCAGGGACTCCACCTTAAGCGCTTTACTAAAATGATTCCTCACTTGTCGAGCAATATAAAAATCGTAACTATCATATCCTTTAGCGTTAGATATGTTGCCTACTATTTTATTGAAAAAACACACCGAAAAACATTCACTTTGAGTTCCTTGATTTTCATTAAAAGTATTAAACAAGGGCATATAGTCAAGCTCATCTGCACGTTTCTCGTAATACTGCACTAGGCTGCGGTGGACTTCATTTGCTTTTGCTTCAGCCATATCTGACAATTTTTCTACTCTCTGTAGATAGGGAAAGTCACCAGCATACTCTGCTAAAATGCCACATGTGACCAAGTAGTCAACTTGAATAGACAAATCAGGAATATGAAGAACGGCATGTCGAAGCTCATAGAAAAAAGCTCCCACGACTAGTAGAATTTCATTAAGGTGAAAGTTGAAAGAAGTATCATTGATCAAATAAATACTTCTTAGAGAACTGGAAATGGCTAAGAGACTAGGGTCGGTAAAAATGATTTCGTTTTTCACGTATAATATTAAATCTTGAATAGGCAAACTGGTCCACTTATGCTTGAAATTCTCTTTTAGACCCAACAGTAAAAAGTGTCCCACCGAAGAAAAATCACATACCATACTTGATTTTATTACATGTCGGAACAACGATACTTTGAACAAGTTTTCTGCATGATAATTGATCACCCTCAAAAATTCGGAATTGAACCTTTCGGTAATGCCGGACCAGCAGATTTCGGCCAAGGACAAAAGCTCATCGTGACTCTTCTCAATATTTACAGGATTTAAGCTAGAAAAATTCAAAACAGACTTAATGAAAAGATCAGTATTCCTGTTCCTTAAGCATGTAGTTAATAGGTTTTTGAAGATCAACGGTTCGTGGGAAAATTCTTTCAATACAGAAAAGTCAGCCGACAGCAAGTCATTCTTAGTTGAAGACTCTATTAAATAGTCATAAATTTTCGGAAAGGATTCTTTATTACGAAGAATCTCAAGCGAGCCATCCCTCGTGAGAAGCAGAAGAAAGTAAGGAACTTTATCATTGTCGCAAGCCAAAATTTGACTGAAATATTCATTTGACAATCGAGTATAATCCAAAATGTCTTCAAGTGACTTCTTTTTTGACAATAAAGTAGAAAAAAGGTATAAAGAGCTTTCAATAGATGAAGCATTTAAAAAACAAGAAGACTTTCGTATTATTTTACAGAGAACTTGTCTTCGACTATCCGAAGCTTCAGATGTCAATAAAAATGCCACAGTTGACAAAAACAAGGATTCGTTTATTTCTTGTTCGGCATCAACATTGTTAAATTTTTCAACAATAGTATCAAGTGATTGTCTACTGACTAATAACTTTTCCCAGCAACATGTTAACAAATGAATAAAACGCTTCACAAGTTCAAAGTCAGGAAGCTTCTTTTCGTCACTTTCCAGAAATGAGCCAGCTTTCGAAAAAATTTTAGTTAATATGTCTGTTGTCATGGTATTGAAAAACTTTTCAACCTTGAAAAGATTGGCATTTTGGTTCATAAATTGACCCAACGTTTGAATGATAGAGTTAGACTTTTCGTCGTTTGACTGCAACTTAAAAGACACATTTAAATTTAACAGAATATACAAGACCCTTTCCAACGCATCTGAGCGCTGTTGAAGGGAGATGCTACCAGATCTCTGAGAAAATACTAATAGCACTCTCAAAATACATTCAAGACATCTCTGTCTGAAATCTTCTCGGTATTCGTTTGAGAACTTATCACAGAGAGTTTCTTTGACAATCAAAGTCACAGCTTTTGGATCTGTGAAAATTAAAAATTCGTCCTCGCTCAGGTCATCTGGAATAGCAGTCAGTAACAGAGAAAAGAATTCAGCCACAATATTATAATATATTGGATTCAGGTTGCAGTGACCTAGTTTTAAAAAATTTAGTAACCGTGGAAAGCTTCTACTTCCACCTAAAATCCAAAAGTTTTTAACTTCTCCCAATTGTGGAAGCGCTTTTGATTCTAACGAATACCTTGTAAGTGTGAGTAAAGTGTCCCAGAATTGCAATATAATATTAGAGTAAACGAGAGTACTGAAGCCCGCCTTCTCTTCGGTGTTAAATTTGATCTTCATAAAATTTTTAGAAACTATTTTGTATAGCTTCTTAGCCTGTCCTAAATGAAGTAATAAATGATTTGAGTTGTTAGCCATGCTAAAAAGAGACTTAATTAAAACAAGAAAACTCTTAAACAATGCGCAATTTAATGTATCTACTGAAGAAGCTCGATGTAAATAATTCCACAATATTACCAGTGAAAGCATTATCCTTAACTCTTCAATTTCAGCTGAATCTTCAGCAAGCTTTACTTTCTCCGAATTTACAAGCGATATAAGCTTACTGAGCATTAATAAACTGCATGTTAACACCCTCTCATATTTTGCTTTTGAATCTGATTCTTTGACGTATCGTTGATCCGATAGACTCTCATGGGTTTCTTGAGTTATAGTAACAAAACAAAAATTTATGATCGACTTGCTGAAATTAATCCAAACCCTGGAGTTAACTTTTTCGGAATCATTTTGAAAACTCTCAAGTAATGTTCGGTAAGTAATACTAGAGACTGTTTTTTCTGTATCAAAAATACCTTGTAACCAAAGAGGCATCACCGTTTGAAGATACTTGGCAAACGCTTTGCCACCGATTTTTTTAAGTATAGTTGCCTGTATGCGATGTGACAAAACTCTAACATTTTTCATGTTCTCCGTAGATAGCTTTGCGTATAGTTGAATCCATGACAGAATAAATGCCTCGTCTCTTATAAAATAATCGCTCTCCGAGCCCAGCAACAATGCGAGTAATTCATTAGCGGATTTCTCCTTGGTGACAACATCTTTTTTCAATAAAGATTTGAATAGAATTGTCAAGTTAGGATTTGATAAAGATGATATGTCAGGCACAGCAGAAAAATAATTTAATGAAACGGGAAAAGCATTAAATCCCAATTCGTCTTCAACTTTAAGATCAGCCAAAGGAGAGTTACTTTTCGCTTCAGTCATAAGAGTGAATAATTTATGATTTGATGCTTATGGTAAGGTACACTTTTAATCTCTTTTTAGATTTAAGAAGAAAAAAAAAAAAAAAAAAAAAAAGCCTTATGAACCAGGAAAGCGATTTATTCGAGATATGTTTGAAGAGTGAGTCCTAAGCACTATATTGGGTGCCCACGAGCTCAGGAAAATCCGTAGACCACTATATTAAACAACAAGTGGGAAATATTAAAGCTTGTACTCTCGGCTGGATTTAAATCTCTCGAGTGAGGATAAAATGAGAAGAGCTTCATATCAGATCAGGAGAAACGATGCTTATATTGTGCTGACTCCTACTTGAGGCGTTTAAACACCTACATGGCTTCGCAATTGTTACCGGATTAACCGCTAACTTATATGTTTTGGTGTCATCAGTGTCTAATTTGTATAATGACACCTCGAAGACACACTCACATGTGATTTATTGTTGGGTAAAGGAGGATCTTGTATGTGTATTTTGGGATCAATATGTTCAGTATGAGAGCGATGTATCTCGAGATACTATGTTTCAGACGTTGGTGCAAATACTTGCACACTCAAGTAAATGCAGGATGTGACTTATATCGGTAGCGTCTGCGATAATTATACAGAGTTCTGTTTACTAAAGATTCTTGCGACGTGACTATACTCAGCATTTTTCATGTTCTTGTAGACAGTTTTGCGTAAAGCTCAATCTGTGACGGAACAAAACCACGTTATAAAAGAATGACTAGAGTTCAGTACAATGCAGGTAGTTACTAGCCGATCTCTCCTTGAGGGATAATATCTACTCCCATAAAAACTTAAATGAAATTGTCAAGTAGGATTTGGTGAAAGCGATAAGCCTGGCTCACCCGAAAAATAATTAAGTAAAAATGGGAATCAACAATCTTCGTTTGGTGATAAGTCAGGAAAGAGTAACTTCTCGATTCATTCATGAAGGCAAATAAATCTATGACTTTAAAACTTCATGTAGGATGAAGTTTGTAGACTTTGAAAAAAGAAGATAAAAATTGCATTCTACATTATGAAAATCGCTATACAGAACTGGTAAGGGCTTTTTCTTTTTCCAAAGACTTATAAAACCCTTTGACTTCTGAAGAAGTCGCTATTCTTCTGGCGTCGAAATTTAAAATTTGTAGATGATTTTTGTTGGTCGCTCTGGATAAAGCAACATAGACCTGACCTTTCTCAAAAATTTTTCTTAAATCTATACGTAGCCTGTCGATTGTCTGACCCTGAGCTTTATGTATAGAGATTGCCCACGAAAGAAGCAATGGAAGTTGTCTTCTTGTCAACTTCTCATCTTCAGCTGCAGTAAAGTTTTTGATTTTGCCGGCATCAATATTAAATTCCTCTTTTCCTATCCTGGTGATTCTATTTCCCGTCGGAGTTTTAAAATTTACCACTGGACAAAGATCATTTGTCAGTTCATTTGAAGCGAGATAAACTAATTTCATAAATTGTGACTTTCTTCCAACAGGCACTCTATTAATGAGCGTGTGCTCTTCATCGCTTAGATTCTCGTTGACACCAACTCGAGAAGACAAGAATCTTAACTCCAACATTACTTGCTTATCATCATCATAAATCAATCCTTGGTAGACATCACTGACTTTATCCCAAAGCCTTGCTGTCATGAAGTATTGAATTGTACCTATACTTCCATTAAACAATTGATCATCCAAGTTCTTCAAATACATTACTTGAGCTCGTTCTTTGAGCTCTAGTTCTTTTTCACACATTAGGTTGTCAAGTAATCGCACAAGCAGCGGGTCACTGACGTTGTCGTCGGCAGAATATTTAATGCTTTTAGTAGGTAGCTGATTAAGCCTAGTTTGGTTTGCTCTCTTGACCTCCTCTCTCGTGGGAAAAAGCTCAGTTGGTTCTAACCCATCATCATATTTCACTTCTCTGGAAAGACTGGCAAATTTGGAAATTATCGCGTCATCCATTTCACCATATCTTAGAGCATTTAACATGTCAATAAACTCCGAATCTCCCTTTTGTCGATAAACATTGCTCAATAAAATTGTTTTGTTTATAACTTGTTTCCACGAAGGACTTTGAAAGCAAAATTGGGTACCACGCTCTCTGTTCACTGGGGGAAGCTGAAAAAAATCACCGGTACATACCACTTGTATCCCACCGAAAGGAAGATGATTGCCTCGCAATATCTGCGCAACTTCGTCAAGCTTGGTGAAGAGTTTCCCGTCTATCATTGATACCTCGTCAATAATGAGCACCCTCAAGTTTTTCCATCTTTTATGATTAAGCGAGTTTTTCTTGATTCTGTGGGCTAGTTCAAGCGGACTTCCTGCTCCAATACCGATAGCAAGGTATCTATGAAGCGTTTGTCCTCCTATATTACACGCTGCCAAGCCAGTGGATGCCGTTAATCCCACCCTGCTGTAACCAAATTGTGCATAGAGAAGTCGGATTATTTCTCTTAATACAACTGATTTCCCTGTACCGGCACTCCCAGTGTAGAACACGCTTAATCCATCTTCAACAACACTTTTGACTACCTCCATTTGTTCAGAGTTCAACATAACTTGCGAAGAAACTTCTGCAAACGTCTTCTTTTCCTGGTTATTTTTGGACGTGCGTAATAGCTTTTTGGGTCGCCTGTCAAAATTGTCAAGCTCTTCAAGGACATCGTTCCCTTCTCTTTTTAGCAGTCCCTGATCTTCAAATAAGTTGCTTTGACTTAGTCCCTTATCCTCTCGGTTACCGCGATACAGCTCGTATTCAATTTCTACATCCTGCTCGTTCTGCTTATTGCCCTGGCTCCAGAAATTCGCTTTCTGTGGCTTTCCCGACTTGTAAGAATAAACTAGTGCCGGATTTTTAAAATTATGCATTTCCGGTGAACTCATTGAGGTGTCTGATGTTCCGTTCTCTTCAAATGAACTCCCATTTCGCGTACTTCTAGAGATCAATGACTCACTTCTGTCTTGCTTAATCTCCCTTTTTGGGGTGGATGGCTCTCTGTTTATCTTTCTTTGGTCATTGTTAGCCTTATTGCCAATGAAAAAATCCGAAATCAGTTGTTGTTTTTTGCTTCCTGCCTGTGAGCCCTTCTTTACTACGGGTTTATACGTCCTTGACAAACTCATTCGACTCGTCGACTCCCTTTATAAACTACAGCCTTTAGAACTACTTTAAGTAACTTTCAACTACTCAAATAAGGCTTCTAAAAATGCTTGGAAAAATTGAATTGTCGTGGGCTCTACTTTAACGTTTATTAATCCTGTAGATGAAAATATAAACAAGCACCGCGACTCATTTCACGATCTTTAAATATTTACCATCGCAAACAGAAGTGTTCAAAATCTGTCAAAGCAGCTGTATTTCTAAGGCATTGAATGCCTTCTCGTCGCGCTAATTTAGGTATTTTATTCAATATTTTATGGAGGTGATTACCATAAACCAGAAAAGGTTGAAATCACAATGCATATAGGTAAGGATTCCGAAGATGCAAGGGAACCGAGACAGATACAAACACCATGTGCAACGGGGGAAAATATAGATTTAAAAAGGGCAAAGGAGGGAAGTGACATAGAAATAAGGGATACAGACATAAATAGTGTTGGGGGGACAATATCTGAATCTCACAAGACAAAGGCAATTGAGAGAGGAAATTCGACAAATATTCCTACTTCACCGGCAATGCTTTCTCTAAATAAATTCGATGAGGTGCAAATTAGCACAAGATTTGATAGGCCAAATAAGGGGGGAGACATCCAGGGGAAGGAGGTCATCGATGGTGGAATTTTTCCCTTTAGAAGAGATAAACACGAGAGCAAAATAAAAATTTCCACCTTGGATCCCAGGCAGCATTTCATAGACAAAGAAGAGGATCTACTTTCGAGCGATATTGTAAGAAATCAGGAAATGAGAAAGCAGTCTTCTAATTCCGGAAAAATTGAAGAAAGTTTTCGCATAGACAGTCGTAAAGAGAATGAGAAAGAAAATATTACACGAAAACAGGGGAAAAGTATAAAAAGAATCCGTTCGTTAGGTAGTATCGAAGTTCTTGGAAATAGAAAAGCAAAAGAAGACGAACCGTCTAGCAATTCTCCATTAGACTTAGCCAAGAAAGAAAACAGCTACCTTGGATCATTTGATGTAGTGTCTTCGAACTTGAATTCAATGCCGTCTCCGAAAACCGTCAATTACCTATTTGAGCAAATTCTATCTTGCCGAGTATTTTCCCCCAGTGCCTTGAAAGCTCTCAGGGAACAAACTCCAAGAAGAAAGTGGGAGCTTTTATTGAATGAACTTGAATCTAGTGGAAGACTCGGTCGAGCTGATGGATCGGTAGCCTTTGGTAAGGAGGCTCTTCAAAAAACTTCGCACCGTAATTGTAATGAAATAGTCCATTTGTTTAGTAATATTTCAAAAGGGGATGCATATGCATCCCACTTGGGAGACGGACTGACGCTGCTGCATACAAATGTAAAAGGTTCCGCCCAGTGGTATATTGCTAAAATTCGGTTAGGAACTATTAGTTTTGAAGAGTACTCTACTCTCAATGGTAAACTTAGCGACCACGCAAAAGCGTACGATTCTTTCCACAGTTTTGTTTCACAATTTTTGTGCAGCGAAGGAGACGCAGCCTTGGCTTCTGCGTTATCAAGGATTAACAGAAAAAGCATAAAATCAAATGAAGAATTCGACAAGGAATATATAATCTTGAAGTGCGTGAAGAATGTCTTCAACGAAAAAATCGGAGTTGCGGAAAACTTAACTTACGAACAGTATGAAGAGAGTTCCATCGAAAGAAAATGCAAAGTTATAGATGTTATAGTGTATTCACTTATTTCTCCGAAATTAAAGACAAGAATAATTGTTACTGAAATTTTGATATATTTCGTCTACACAAAAAAAACAGAACTTCTTAAGAGTATTTTGGAGTCTTTGATAGGTCTTCAAGATTTTGTTGGAGATTTCTTTAGATTCCAATCGTGGTTCCGTGCTTTAGAATCAACTTTGGACCAACATTTAATGAAAACAAATATAGGAGGCAAAATTATCAATAAGTCTTTGGTAGAAGACTATTCTTTAACCTCCATGTTATTAGTTAATTCGATTTTCGAAAACTTTCATTTCGGAAATCGTTTATCGTTGGTGAACGAGCTTAATAAGTCCAATATTGAGAGAGTATTTGATAAATTGAACTTCCTCAACAATAGAAGGATAAATGAGGAAATCGAAAGATACAAGGAGGTAACAACCCCACAGTACAACCATTATATCTTGAACTCGAACGAAAGAAGCGATATTAACCTGTCGAATGCTTTTACGATTGTCGATAAAGTCACACTTTTGACTGATTCTGCTTCCTTTGATGTTAAGGCCTCGAAAGCGTTGTCCTTAATTGATGAATTGCTACTGCTGTATATCCTGAAGGGCTATGGTGATCATGCTTCCTTTATTGATTCGGCGTTTGAGGGGAATAAGAAGAAAAGAAATACAGATTCAGGCGTCTCTACATGTGCTTTAGGTAATGGTTGTCATTCTAATGCTGCCTTGAAAAAATCATCTGAATGTAAAGGAAATCGAGTTTTTAGTGAGAAAAATACTGTGAAAGAATATTCACTGCACAAGATAAATTCAGGAAGCAGAGAATCCTCCCAAATAAAGCATGAGGCTAAAAAAGAAAGTGATCCAAAGGTGGCCTCTGACAACCCTATAGAGAAAGATAATGTTGCTGAGAAACAGGATATAAGTATCAAAAAAGGAGACTGTGGCTCTAGTCATCCGACGAGCCCTTCGAAAGTAGAGAACCCACCAATTGTACCAACACCACCTCCGCTACCAGAGATGCTTTCGAGGACAATTGCGAATTCTGCGATAGAACAGAACGCTGCATCGAGCAGAATACCACCACCACCTCCGCTACCGGAGATGCTTTCGAGGACAATCACGAATTGTCCGACAGAGCAGAACACAGTATCGAATGGAATGCCTCCACCTCCTCCTTTGCCAAGTAGTATATTTAGGCCTTCACTAGATGCCAAACCTGTGAAAGAGGGAGACCATCCTCCTATTCCACCTCCGCTTCCTCTTGATTTGTTGACGAAATCTCGCAATGAAAAGGAGGGGAATTTTAATACTGGTGAAAAGGAAACAAAGAGAGAGAATTCGAATGCCGAAACTAACGAAACTTCCAAAGAAAGCATCACTTTACAACCCAAAATTAAACTCAAACAGATCCATTGGAATAAATTAGATAACATCGAAAAAACGTTTTGGAAGGAAGTAGACAAGAAAAGATTAGCTGAAACACTATTTGACAAGGGTGTTTTGTGTAAATTAGAGGAAGCATTCGCAGCCAAGCCGGCAACGAGAATACCAAATAATAAGTCAGAAAAAAGCAAGTCACATGAGAAAAGTATATCTTTTTTACCTCAAGACCTTTTGCAACAATTCGGTATCCGAATGCACATGTTCAGTTCTATTCTGACCGAGGAGTTAATTTTGAAAATATTACATTGTGATAGAGACATAATCGACTGTTCAAACGTGTTAGAATTTTTTAACAACGACAGCATCCTTAATATTAGTGAAAGTACATTAATGAAGTATGTGCCTTACTCAAGAAACTTTAAAGATACCGATAGTAAACCACAGAAGTCTACAGAGGAATTAGAGAGGGCCGACAGAATCTATGTTGAATTGTGTTTCAATATGAGACATTATTGGAAATCTAGATCAAGGGCGCTTCTTTTTATACACAACTATAAGAAAGAGTATTTTGATTTATCTGAGAAATTAGACTTATTAGATGAAGCAAATAACAGCATTAAGAATTGTGATAGCTTGAAGTATATTTTTGGGGTAATTTTGACAGTTGGCAATTTTATGAATGATCCTTCAAAGCGGGCTTTGGGTTTCAGGTTAGACACTTTACTGCGTTTGCGCTTCATGAAAGATGGTACTAATGCGCAGTCGTTCATTGAGTACATTGAGAAGATAGTTAGAAATACCTTCTCTGAGTACGGTTCTTTTGTCGATGAACTTAGCCCATTGCATAAAGTCGCTAATATTTTGATAGAACAGGTCGAAAGCGACTGTAAAGACTATGAAAAGACTTTTCATAGTGTTCTCACTTCAACGACTAAGGGAAATTTAAGTGACCTGTCCAAATTGCATCCAGAAGACAGAATATTAAAAATTATTGATCGTTCAATGGAGGATATGAAGACAAAAAATTCATTGTTGCAATTCCACTTTCAAAAAACAATGAAAGAAAATATTGCTTTAGTAGAATTCTTTGGCGAGCCGTCAAGTGAAGTCGGTGTGAGAAACGCGTTTTTTGATAAAATCATGTCTTTCGTAGACGAATTCAAAAAAGCGCATTTTTCCAACGTACAAAAGGAGGAAGAATTGAGAGCACAAGAAGCTAGAAAACATAGAATACAGAACACCGAAATTCAAAAAAAGAAAAACGTGGAAAAACTCAACCAATCAATTCAGGCTGAAGAAGAAACGTATCTTATGCCTGAAGCCAATGAAGTAGGAGTATCCTCTTTCAACAAGAAAGAAAATGATGCCAACGCCGTTATAGACGATTTATTGCTGCGTTTGAAGGAAAAGAAAATGTCCTCGCCATCAATTAGGTTGAAAAGCCGGGAAAAGTATTTCAGGTTGGGTTCCCCTGAGGACATCGGCGAGGAAATCTCAGCAAACGATAATAATCATCATGCCCAATTAGATCTGCCTGTTACCCCAAAGGAAGAGTTCTTCAATGAGGACTACGAAAGTGTTCTTTCTTTAAAAAGACGATTGACAAGAAGAAGGCAAGATAATTATATGGAAAGTGGTCCTGCAACTTCTCAAGGAATTGGAAAAGATTCCGATGTAATAATGCGAAGAGCTCGTATTATGTTGGACCAATTGAGAAACACTAGTCAGAATCACGACGGCGCTCTCAGGCCTATAAAGTCACTGATTACGAATATGACGAACGAATGAAAATCGAAGTGGGTTTTCTTATAGTACTTTAAATTTTATTAGGGTAAAAATCGAAGAGTCATAATTTTTCCGTAGTACGCGGCTTTTCGACTTTTTTTTTCCGTACGATATTCTTTAGTTATCCCTGCATATAGCCTTGATGAGGTGAAAAATCGAGATAGTGAATCACTTGTACTGATGTGTAAGTAAGCTTCCACAACAAACCTAGTTTAATATGGTATATCCGAGGGCGCCTGCTTTTTCAGTTAGGTACGCTTGTAATTTTTTCAGAAATTTTCATAGCTTCAGCAATCTTAGGGCTCAGGTCTTATCTGGAGCTCGAATTGCTAAAGAAATAAGATCTGAGATCGCTCATAAGGTCGTCCAATATAATGCTGCACAGTTTGGACAAGAAGCGTCTCTTTTGAATTATGAAAACCTCAGTTTTCGACCAAAGCTAGCAATTATTCAAGTTGGTGATAGACCGGACTCGACGGCTTACGTGAATGCGAAAACTAAAGCTGCTAGTTCTGCCAATATTTCAAGTCAATTATTCAGATTCGAAGAAAATGTACAGGAAAGCGAGCTATTAAGAACGATAGAAAAATTCAATTATGATCCCAGTGTTCATGGTATCTTGGTGCAATTACCGCTACCAAAACATTTAAACGAGGCCATATTAACGAATGCCGTTGTAAATGAAAAGGATGTTGACGGTTTTAATCGATTTAACGTTGGTGAACTATCTAAAAGGGAAGGTCAACCATTGCATTTGCCGTGCACTCCTAGTGGTGTACTTCAGTTAATTAAGCAGACGGGGGTTAACCTTCGCGGTAAGAACGCAGTGATAATCGGTCGGTCTGACATTGTGGGGACCCCTACGGCGGCTTTGTTGAGAAAAGAAGACTGCACTGTAACAATATGTCACCGCTATAGTGGAAATATTTCATCATTTACCAAAGATGCTGACATTGTCGTTGCCGCTGTTGGGATTCCCAACTTTGTTAGAGGCGATTGGATAAAAGAAGGCGCCATTGTAATAGACGTAGGCATCAACTACGTAGGTAATTCGGACCAAAATAAGAGAAAGTTGATCGGAGATGTCGATTTTGAATCCGTTGAAAAAAAAGCGTCATTTTTAACACCCGTACCTGGCGGAGTTGGCCCTATGACTGTCGCAATGTTATGTTCGAATGTATTTAAAGCTGCGATGATGGAAATTGAACAGATCAAAACGATTCTGCCTTTGCTTTTGAAGTTCGAGAGACCGGTTCCTTCCGATTTTGCAATTGCGAAAGTGCATAAGCCGAAAGAAATAGATTTTCTTGCTAAAGAATTAGGATTGCTTAAACACGAAGTTGAGCTTTTTGGTCATTACAAAGCTAAACTTGACCCCAAGGAAATAATAGGTAGACTACAGAAGACAAACACGGGTTCTAAAGATGATAGAGGAAACTATGTCCTAGTTGCTGGTATTACACCTACTCCTTTGGGAGAAGGTAAAAGTACTACTACTATGGGGTTAGCTCAAGCTTTGACAGCTCACGAAAAGCAGTTTGCTATAGCAAATGTGAGACAGCCTAGTATGGGTCCCACTTTTGGTGTCAAAGGTGGTGCCGCTGGCGGTGGTTACTCTCAAGTAATACCAATGGATGAATTTAACATGCATTTAACTGGCGATATTCATGCAATTTCAGCTGCTCAAAATCTTGTATGCGCAGCAGTCGATACGAGAATGTTTCACGAACACACATCCAAAACACTGAAGGGATTTTATAGCAGACTCGTTCCTTCTAAGAAAGGGAGAAGAGAGTTCACAAAGTCAATGAGAAACCGCTTAGAAAAGTTAGGAATTAATAAGGCTAACCCTGATGACTTGTCGCCAGAAGAGATTGATCAGTTTGCAATGCTCAATATTGATCCTGCTTCAATTACAATGAAGAGGGTTGTTGATTGCAACGATAGACTTGTGAGAGAGATGACTATAGGAGAAGGAGCGAATGAATCTTCTAAGTTTCCGCCTCGGAAAACGGGAATGGACATTACAGCGGCTTCAGAACTAATGGCAGTATTAGCACTATCGACTTCTTTGACGGACTTAAGGGAGCGAGTAGGTCGCATGGTTGTTGGAACTCAAAGAGAAACGGGCGCTGCCATTACATGCGAAGATGTTGGGTGTGCCGGTGCCGTCACTGCCTTATTGAAAGATGCTTTTAAACCTAATTTAATGCAGACTATTGAGGGTGGTCCTGTTCTCGTACACTGTGGTCCGTTCGCAAATATATCTATTGGTGCTTCGTCTGTTATTGCTGACCAGTTGGCACTCAATATTACAGCGCCCTCAAATCCAAGAAACAACGGACGTAAGGGATTCGTAGTGACAGAATCAGGTTTCGACTTTGCAATGGGAGGAGAAAGGTTCATTAACATCAAGAGTAGAGTGTCTGGTCTCGAACCCGACGTGGTCGTCCTAGTGGCTACTACGCGAGCCTTGAAGTCCCATGGCGGTGCTCCAAACGTAAAGCCTGGTCAGTCATTGCCACAAGAGTACACATCAGAAAACGTTGACATATTGAAGAAGGGAATATCTAATTTAGCAAAACAAATTGAAAATGTAAAAGAATATGGTATCCCCGTTGTGGTTGCTATTAATGTATTGCAGACTGATACACAGGCTGAAATACAACTTATTAAGGAAGAATCTCTTAAGGCCAACGCTGACTATGCTGTTGTTTCGAATCATTGGGCTGAAGGTGGGCTTGGGGCCGTAGAGCTTGCCAAAAGTGTATATAAAGCGGCTAACCACGAAAACTCACGATTGAGCTTTCTTTATGATGTTGACGATGCAATCGAAGAGAAAATACGCACTATTGCAAATAAAATGTATGGCGCCTCTGAAATAGAATTGTCACCATTAGCAAAAAGTCAAGTTGAAACTTATGCCAAGCAGGGGTACGGCAACTTGCCTATATGTATCGCAAAGACACAGTATTCTTTGTCACACGATCCATCATTGAAAGGTGTTCCGACAGGTTTCACTCTTCCCATAAAGGAAGTGAGATGCTCTGCTGGAGCAGGATATTTGTATGCTTTGGCGGACAAAATTATGACGATACCCGGATTACCTACACATGCCGGTTATATGAATGTAGAAGTCGACGAAAATGGCGAGATCAAAGGGTTGTTTTAAAATATATCTTTTTGCTGTTTTCCAAAAATCTACCTATAGACTATTATACAATCTAGTTATAAATCGTTTAAATCAATCAACATTTAGAGACAATGTAGAGTCAGGATAATGCAATAACTTCGTCGTTAACTTTGTAAAATGCTTTTCATCAATATTCATGAATACAGGTTATTAAAAAAATTGACTATTGTACACTTAAGGCTCTTTTTGTTGTCCTGCATTTGATGTAAGAGGTTTCTGCATCAAAGACTTGTTGGATTTTAGCTGAGTCTGCGACTGCAAAAGGGGCGACTTCAAGTGTTGAGTAGCTAACTTAGGACCTGTCTTAATATCGGAGTCTATCTTCTCTTGATTCAGGCTTGCTTGTGCGCCTAAGTTTCCATTATTAGGAAGTGTTCTGCTATCTTGATAATGGTTCTGAGAGTTATTAGAGAGCTGTAATCTATCATTCCTTCCAACGCCATCCCCCAATTTTCGTTTGTCAGGTTGGTTATTAGCATGTGTGCCATAATGGTTATTGGAAAGAGCCATTTTTCTAGGTTGATTCATAAGAAGATGCAGCCTTTGAAGCACTATCTCTCTTAAATGATCGTAAGATTTTGCCAAAAGCATAGACCCAAAACGTATTGATTGAGTCTCATCACTGATAAGATTAAGATTTGACGGATCAAGACTAATTGGTTCTTGAAGACCTCTTTCATATTCAGTTAAATCGGAGTCGAATTTCCAACGCGAATCCAATCTTCTTATCTCATCCGCCTTGCTACTATATACATCTGGTGCTGTGTTATTCTCTTCCAGGGCATCAAGTTGCTTTTCCGAAGAGCACGATTTGACATAAGAATCTATAGCCTCATCAGGTCTTCTCATGAGCCCCCTTCTGTCCAAATAAGTTATATTATTTCTCCCAACACGTCTTCTTATTCTAAATATTGGATCCGAGAATCCATCCTGATAGGTATGTCTATTTGTATCGGAATGTTGCAGGGAATAACCATTGTTATATCCACTGAAGTTGTTATTTTCTATATTTGACAACAATTGGGTGATATAATTAGGACGTTCCTGTTGATTGTCATGATCATTCAAAAGCGTACATAAATGTGGAAATACTTTAGATGGTATAAGCTCTCCATTAGAGCCTCGAAATACTTTTGTTCCTGGTAAGGGTCTCTTTCCCTCTTCCAACAAAGTCTTCAAGTCATCACTCATTAGATTCGCAGTGATAAACTCATGATAATCCGAAGCTGCGATAGAGGAATAGGGCAAATGCGCCATTTCAAACTTCTTGTGATCCTTGTTGGTCAAAATGTTAAAATAGGGTTGATAAGGATCATCTGTCAAGTTTACAAAGCCACTTTCTTGCTCTTTTCTTCTTTTCAATTTCTCCAGCACAGCACGCTTAATTGTCTCATTTTTCTCTTCCAAGACTAATGACACGGTTACCAAATCCATATCTGGTATTCTTGAAGGAGGTAGCTTGACATAAGGCTGAGAAGAAGAAGAAGCAGCTTCATCCTGTCTATTGTACTGTGACACATACTGGTGTTGTTGATTGCCAACAGAAGGCGCAGGACTCGCACGAGTACCGTTGGGATGTGCCGAGCTTGAACTTTCACGAGAGTAACCGTACTTGGCCTTCTTCTCTCTATGCCTGGCCCTCGCATTCTCTTTCTCGCCATCTTCACGCTTAATTTCTTTGATTTTTTTCTTTTTATGAGGATAGAAAAGATGATCATCACCCTTGATACCTACGGACCGCTTTATACCCTTAGTCTCGCATCTTAATTCAAAAATAGCTTGCTCATGCTTTAAAGAATTAAGTTTGAGGATTTCCCTTTGGCTCACATTGAGAACAATATCTCTTGCTCTATGAATAGATTTCTGTAGCATACGAATCTTCTCAGCACCCAATGTGTCTGCTCTCCTTGTCTTACGCACCTGGCGGAATTCACGACGACGAAAACAAATATAAGGATCGTTTTCATTATCCTTCTCGCTGGCATTTGGATCTTCAAACTTAAGAGTTGGATGAATGGACTTGCCATTGCGTTCAATCTTTCTCTTTTTCCAATGCTCGTAAATTGGTAAACCAAATAACTCGAGTAATTTCGGTATGCGCCTTGGACGGTTCTTAGAGCCATTAGTACCCCCTTTATCAAACAAAGTTACAAAAGGCTCATATGACAACTCGTCGGACAATCTCTCTGCTAAATATACGGACGAAGAACTCTGGAAAGAATCGTCCGCTCGAGAAGTAGTCAAGTTATCACGAATACCTTTATACTCCTCCATAATTATAGATGACAACTCATCATAACTAAGAATATTAGAAGGATCCATAGATAAGAATGGTTGTTTTTCTTCAATTACTTTCTCAAATATATCACAAATCATCTCAAACTCGCTCTCGGAACATCTCCTTTCATCATCGCTTTCTCTTTCATTTTTGGTCCCATCAGCTGACGACTTTTCCTTGGGGTAGTCTTTGTTCAATCTATTATTCCAAAAATCCTCATCTACTTCATCCATGCAATATTCTATTCCAATTGTGCTTTCGACGGTCGCACCAAATTTGATAAGTGCTGTAGGTTGTTTGAAGGGCTCATCTTCGTAAAATTTAGGCGCTTCAGTCCATATCTTTGAAGCATCTGGTGTTGGAATATATACCTGCTCTTCCGTTTGCAGCTCCTCTTCTTTTTTCTTGTCCCCAGTTTTATTTTTGGATCCCAATAACGCTTTTTGTGCTGCATTAATTACTTGCTGCAAATGAACCTCCTCTTCTTCATTTTTGTCCACACCAGTCTCTATACCATTGACGTTTCTCTGTTGACTCGTGTTCAGACTCAAGTGGTTAACGTGAGAAGGCTCTAACTCATTCGTGATATCTAGTGCAGGTAGGTCCTTCAGGAAATATATCGGTAGTGGCTGTTTGACGGAAATCTTCCGCTGCCGAAACCTGGCACCAATAGGAGTCTGGTTGGCTCCCTTGGAAATCCCCTGAGATGGTTTTATAGCCATTTCCGGGATTGATGCTACCTTACACTTCCAATTAAATTACAATCTTTAATGTATGGGTGTACAGGTGCGCAATCGCCGAAATTTTTTTTTTCCACTTTTCCCTTCACTAATAAAAAAAAGTCTAGTACAGGAAAGGCACTAAATCCTTTAGATTTCAACGCTGATAACGTCGGTATCCGATTTAAGCACCACAGAATAAGCTCAACCAATTTCTTCGATTGATCGATGCTTGACACCTATGTTACAATCGTGTGCAAGTCGGCGACAACATAAACACTATGGTGAGCTAGAATTCATCCCTTGCGCGCCTATTAAAAAATATAATCACGTGACCTGTTAACACTAAATCGATAAGATATACAAGAAGACACCATTTGGTTGCAGCCTCCACATACGAAAACAAAGGAGGCTTCGATAACTTCCAAACACAATCACAAACAACTCAGAAAAGGAAGAAAAAAATAACTTTTTTTTCTTTTTCTTTTTTTGTCCTCTCACAGAGGAGGGACAACAGTGTTTCACTCGAGGTTAGCGTAAAGTGTTACTCACAACTCTTAACAAACATGTCCAAATTTTCATGTATTTTAAAGAGGTATAGAAGGGAAATTTCCCTTTTTTCACCAACCTCTCACTTCAACCTGTCAAATGCTAAAAAGTAATAGAACCAAAAAAGAAAAAAAAAAAGAAAATGGAGTACCTTTCAGCTTTCATTAGGTCCTTTGGCAAATAATCTTAACCATGCAGGTAGTACTAGCAGATCTTATTGAACCATGAAGTCAAGAATTAAATATATCACTTTCTTTAAGTCGTCTCAGTAAAACTTCTGATCGCTTAAATCAGGATAAGAACATTTAGTGTAAGTGATTACATAAGGAAGTTCACCTCATTCAATAATCAAAGGTTAATGTAAAGTCAGAGAATCAAGTTTTGGCATTCGCTTGCTAACTTGAAGATGACACTGCTTGAGGCAGATGTACTGAAGCTTCCATCGACAAGCCAATTCCTTAATTCGAGTTGTCCGGGAATTTCACATCTAGACAGTAATGTGCATTACAGTATTGAAGGGGAAATTGACAAGTTAGCATTACACGAGGGACTCAATGTCGATTGGCCATTTAACAATCATTCGCTGAAATCTGTTAGCCGTGTAAAATTGTCTCTGGAGTATTTGAATATAGCACGGCCACCGACACCGAGTAATTTGGATTCGGAGCGAAAGGAAGCCACTGCTTACGTTTCGCTACCATTTCATATTGTCAATACTTTTCAGCAAGTATTGAAATATAAAGAATTTAATAACAGGGGAAATTCCCATCTACAAATAGGTGCTAGTGTGAACCCGTTGGGTCCAGATCCTTTTTATCACATTCACGGAACACCGGGATGTCTTTCTAGTATTATCGATATTGAAGAATTTAAGACTGTGAATAATGAAAATATGCTTAATTCCCATAAGAACCCCCTTAATAAGCTATCAAATAACTTTAGTAAGATATTGAAACTTAATACTAACAATATAAATTTCGATGAGAGTGGTTACGATTCAAACCTATTGTCCTTGACAAATGGAAAAGCCATAAATGGCAAAGCACACACGAAAAGCAATATCCTTAATAAAGTAGAAGTGGAGAGTGATTCATACACGAGTAGGATTATTGCAACAAATGCCTCCAAACTTTTGATTTCCTGTAATGTCAACGTACTTAATGTGATTATGATAGACAAAAAGTCCGATTATATGAATACTCAAGAGGTTTTAAGTGATACTCCCGCCATCCCTCTTGCAGAAGACAAGAAAAAAGAATCAGCTAAATACCTTAAGGTAGTCGAGGTACCGTTGATGAGGCTTCTTTTTCATGATAACATGGTTGCCACAAGCATAAAGGCTTACACAAATTTGCGAAGTCAGCCGGAAGTCATAGTTGGTTTCGATAGTGGCCAGCTATTCACTCTTAATCTTGCAACGTTGAACTATCAGGTATATCAGAATTGTTGCTCTGAACATATCTATCCTTTAGAAAATGACACCAAAGTCTGCTTCAATGGTTTAGTAAAAAGTGCCGTGACCAGTTTGGATGTCATCTCGCAAGAAAGATATAAAATATTAATCATTGCGGGTTATTCGAATGGAGAGGTTATTATTATAGACCCCCGAAGATATACTAATCAAACTTTCCTTTATCGAAAGCGTGTTGTTGGTGCGGATGATTATGTTACCTACTTCAGAACATTCAATTTAAGTTCTTTTGAAAATCCCGAAACGCCTAAAGAAGAACCTAGCTGGCTAGTAGGACACATTAAAATCAGCCATAAAGCTATTACATCAATTGATAGCACTTTGAGAATAGAGAGAATCAAGGAAAATGACCAAAGGCCTCTTCCGATGATATTGGCGATTGGCTCTTTCGATGGTTTCGTGAAGCTCATAGATTTCACGTTTACTTACGATTGTGATACTTCTATTGCAGATAATAACTGTAGAACGAGTATAATAACTGACATAATTGGGAGTTATTTTCAAACTTCTGTCACGAGTGTTAAATTCTCACCAGACTATAGATATTTGCTCATTGGAGGGGCAGGTGACCTCATAGAGATATTTCAGTTGAATTTTTTTAACCCTAACTATTTCTTCTACCGAGTCGCAAACAGTAATGTCAATTTTGGTTATGAAAGAAGACCAAGGAGCGATACTAATACTAGTGCCTTCTCGGGGGATAGCGGTTATCAGACAAATCCAGGATTTCAATGGAATGTGTCTCAGGATACTACAGGAAGAGCGCCTGGGACTTCAAACGTGAAGATGACAAATTATCCCTCAATAATTAAGGATATTCGTATTGTAGGACGCCTTATGGGACATACTAACACGATTAAACGTATAGATTTTGTAAAAGATGGTGAAGTGAAAGACAGATTTCAGAAATCTAAGCCTGTTTATAAAATAATCAGTTGTGCGAATGATGGCAAAGTAATGATTTGGGAATTTGATCATAGAGCGTTACCTAGGATTCGCGGACAGACGCTTCATTCTACAAATTCTATTAGAAATCAAGGCCCACAATCAATGTCCCCTCAGCCCAATTTAAAAAAGTCAAGAGGATCTTCTAGTGTAACTATGAAAAACAAGAGAAGACCTTCGTTTCCAAGTAGGAACGCTCAGACCTTCCATACGCGAAGTAAATCTTTTGGTCAAAACGATGAAGCTACACCTCCGAGTGCTCTTAGTCCAACTTTTCTGTTACATTCATTTAGCCAATTAGGCCATTCCTTCAACAAAGTGGCCAATAACACAATGAGTACTATGGAATCTGTTCTTCATAACCAAGAAGAACCTATAGATATATCACTAGATAACAAGTCAATTATATCTCACTACAAGTCTTTGTTTGAATTCAGGTCGAGAAAATTCTATTCTAGTTTGTTAGCTGATAGGTCAGGTGTTCTAAAGGGAAAAAAAAAATATTCCAGTATTATTTACCCTATAGTGAGTGATAGGCTAGTTCCTTCTATAACGGTGCCATTATTGGTTTTGGATTTATCAAAATTTGTTCGGGATGGTAACATAGACGGATTCTATATAGATTTTCACGCATTTTGGTGCTTTGGAAAAAATGGCGACATTTTTAAATACAATATCTTCAAATAGGAATAATAATCAATTCATTTGGTATCTTCTCAAAGTTCGCCTTTCGTTTTGTTTTAAAGTCACTAAAGCGCGACTTGTTCTTCCAAAGGTCTTCTCACAAATTCTCTAAATGTTCGAACCTCATCGACAATCACATTTTTCATAGTTTGTATGTCTTCTATTCCCTCAAAAGATTTAAAATCAAATTTGGACAGGCATTCGGGCTCGTCTTGCGGATCGTGCCACACTTTTAAATAAGGATGCTTAAGCGCTTCATCAACAGTGATTCTCTCGAATGGATCTAATGTCAACATTTTCTCAAGCAAATCCAATGCTAAGGGATTGGCGTGAGGAAATATCTCATTGAAGGGTACTCTTCTCATGAAAGGCAAGGAACGAACATAACTCTGAGCCCTCGAGGAACCAATTTTTGAAAGAGTAGTGTCTGATGGAGTGCCCAAGATCAAGAGAATCTGGTTGAGCTGATCAACATAATCTTTACCACGGAATAATGGCTTCTCACCTAATAATTCTGCCAATATACAGCCCACCGACCAAATATCGATAGCTTTAGTATAATTAGTGAAACTTAACATTACTTCTGGTGCTCGATACCACCTCGTAGCAACATACTCAGTCATGAAACCTACATTTTCCTCTGGGACCTCCAGAAATCCCCTAGCGAGTCCGAAGTCACATATTTTCAATTCGCAATCAGCATTCACCAACAAATTCCCCGGTTTGATGTCCCTATGTAAAACATCAGCACTATGTATGTATTTTAGCCCGCATAGCGTCTGATATATAAAATACTGAAAATGAGAATCAGTCAAGGGTTGTCGCGATCTGATAATTTGGTGCATATCGCATTCCATCAACTCTTCGTATAGATAAACTTCATTGAAGTCCCCTGTTAGTGGGTCCGGTATTATATCTAGGTCATAAAGACAAATAATATTCTTATGTCCTCTGAAAAACTTCAAGAGTTTTAGTTCCCTCAAAGACCTCTTGCATAAGATCTTTTTGGTGAATATATTAGTAATTTTTTTAATGGCCACGTAACATTCATTTTCCGGATCATTTGCTCCCATATCATATTTTGCTGAACATACTATCCCATAGGCTCCGTGTCCTAATTCTTTGACTATTTTGAAACGCCTGTCAATGATAAAATCCTGGTCAAAAACTTTGTGCACTTGTCTTCCAGGGAAAAGTGTATTCTCATTGGAAGTCATTGCGGATTCTTTAACTTTGTTGAATGGCTTTCTAGCGAATATCAAAAAAGTTTAAATATTAAATTCCTTAGATCGCTCTGTTTCCTCAACGACTTGTATTGCAATGCTAGAGCTTTTTTTATTCCATAAATCTTGACATCTTGAAAAAAAAAAAAAAAAAATTGAAAATAAATAAAATGAGATCGCATTCTATTTTTAAATTGCATGCGCGTACAGGTGAATGGCGTAGCTAAGGATCAGTGACTATCATACAAGGCCACCTAGATCGGATCATCTCAATGGAGGTCAAATTCGAAAGTCCTAACCTACTGTTATTTGAAAAGAGAAAATTGATATTACTTCAAAACACTTACGCCTGTAACAATGTATAGGTAAGAGTGTAAAGTATTTCATCTGTACCATAAATTATTTTCACGTACACCTTTCATATATGCATTTTTATATAAACGTGGACATATGTCAATACAGTTTAGGCACCTTGGGCTTCATGGCGGAAATGCGAAAAGAATTTATTTCATAATTAGCTTCACAGTCGTAGGCTAGACGATATCCAGTTTTTTTTTTTTTTTTTTTTTTTTTTTTTTTTTTTTTTTTTTTTTTTTTTTTTTTTTTTTTTTTTTTTTTTTTTTTGTTGCACGATTTGAAAAGGCTAGCGCACTTGGGACCATCCTTCCTTCCTACCAAAACAACGAAATATAATATGGGCAAGAAGCCTAGCAATGTTAAATATGTGAAACACAGACCACCGACACAAATATGGCTGAGAGTTGAGTATTTGACTACTTTTCAAGTAAAGTCCACAACGCCGTTTATATCGGGAATTAAAAAAGTTCAAAAGCTCTTACAGCAATTTGAAAAGTCCTCGTTGTCTAATAGAAAGTATCAGCAGGGGGACTTTAAAAAAGTGAAATACATCAAAATCAAGGGAATGGGAAAAGCTATAGAAAAAACCTTATCGCTAGGTTTAAAATTTCAGGATGATATGCATTACAAGGTAGATATTATAACAGGTACAATCGAATTATTAGATGAATTCCAAATTGAAGACATTGATGATGCTAGCGTTGTCACACAGAAGAAAGATGAAGTAAGTTTCCGAAAAAGAAATATAAGCTGCGTGGAAGTGAGGATTTGGTTAAAGCGGGAATAGAATATAAAAATTATACAACTTTTTTCTGATCCCTGGCCGTTCTATTTCTAGTCCGCGTGCAATTTCTTGAGACACTTTTCCTTAATATGCAAGAGTTCTACTATATGTCTGTCTACCACTGCACTTTTTTGGGTTTTTCTGTTCGCATTGTTGAAGCTTTCTTTTAATTCCTCATCGTGGTTTTTTTTCTAATCCGAATAAATCCTCTCCTCTAATAATTAGGGCAAGACATTTTTCATAATTTCTTAGGTAGTAGGCTTTTTCACAGGCATGTAGAAAAGTGGTTCTATCAATTTTACTATCTCTATTAAGCGTCTCCAGTTCGGCTATATCAAATAGCCAATCTTCTGTTTGCACTAATGGTCCACTGCTGAAAAATTGTCTCTTTTGCTCAAAAAATTCTTCTTCTGTCTGCTCCTTACGATTTTTCCTACCAACATTTGTCTTAACATTCAGCGTCGGAGCATCAGTCTCAGCTTGTGAAGGTACTTCGCTTTCCATTTGTCCTTGACTTTTTCGTTATAGCAATATGCTGAAGTTAGCCGTTAGCCATCTTACCACGTGACTCAGATCAGTAGCCTATCGTTACACAGGGAACTTATATGGTACTTACTCTAGAATGGCATATTTTAGGTTGCCACCTTTTTTTAGATCATCGGAATAAAGTTTTGGATATTTGGTGGAAGGTTAGTTACGTGCTTTAAAAATCAATACGGAAGAAACGGAGTATTTAATAAAAATCTTCCTGATTGAAAACTTGTGCAAGGACATACGCTTTGAACTATTATTACAGAAAACACTAGATAAAGCAGATTGATATTAGTGTTGGCAGGTTATTACTAGTTTGGCTCTAATATGTTTAACTTTACTGGGGAGACAAGAAAAAGAGTGGTGAATTTGGGAAATAAAAGGTGGACAGATAACCGAAATTACTTAGAGAAGACCCGTATTCAAAGACAACAGAGAGAGGAACAGCGAAGACGAGAAAATTCTAGTGTTGTTATACAAGCGGGAGTGCGGAGATATTTGGATCTTTTGCGTGTATATTTGATGTGGAAGGATGAGTGGATGTTGGAGGCGCATCGTGTACAAGATTCACCTTGGCACTCTGACGAAGGCTTCAATGCATGGATAATAAAATTTCTGTATTTTTGGAAATGGGGCATTTCCGAAAACAATATCAATGAATCTTATAGAGAAATTTTATGTCTACGGGATATTATTGGAAGTGCTGTATCGCATAATTTCAAGATAAGTGGCTGTCTGTACGGTTTATTACTAAAGAGCATGAACATATCTTTGATTAAATTGAATAAAATAACCAATCCCTTGGCATTTCAATGCATCCACCTCATATGCGAATGTTTCCTTTATATGAACGTGCCTTCAAATCATAATTTCTCGGAAATTAAATGTCACTTTACTCAAACCATGCTGAGGAGTGATCTCCCCTTTCATGTTGGGGACACAATATGCATGTTCTTTGCTTCTTTCAATATCGAAGATTCTTGTAGTCTGCTAATAAGATTATTAAGTTTGCCACTGATTTACCGTTTTCCTTCTTCCCACACGGAGAAATTCTTCAATGCTGTCAGAAATGTCTTTACGAATAGAGGTCACTATGATATTGTCCATACTTTGGACAGCTATCAGAAAGTAAATGTGCTTGTCAACTTCTTAAGAATTCATGAGTGTAATGTCTTCGAACCGTTGGATTATGTCGTAATAGGCTCACTTTTGTCTCAATTTTCCTTTTCAATCGATCATAGCACCCTGAAATTAGATAACAATGACATGGAAGAAGATAGTGAAGACGAAGATGAACACCTCGAGAATTCCTTCAATTCGAAAAAAGCAGATTCAGTAATTAGAATAAACAATGAGGATTTTAATTGTTTGCAGCAAATGTACTCGATTAGGTTTATCAAAGACGCTTTTCGATTATTGAGAACGAATGCAGAATTTGCTCTGGTAGCTCTTCAGATGTTCTCTACGTTGACCTTCTTAATTCCTGTTTCAAAAAGTAAGCTCTGCATTCTGATAACTGTGACTCCCGGTTCGTATAAATGGTTCTACGATGCCATAGTGACTCATCCAATCTATGCTGCAATTGAAAGAGTTGTTCGAGAGAACCGCGATTATGTTTCTGCTGAAGAATTAATATCTATTTACAAAGATATACCAAGCTCTATTGTGCAAAATTTTTGGAGGACATTACTAACTTTTGAAGAATTATATTCCTATTGGCTAATTGTGTCTAATGATTCCGAATCTTTTAATGAGGAAAAGTTAAGCTTGGAAAACGTTGTAACATTTTTGTCGTTTTTAAAGAGTCTTTGTTTGACATTGATTTTTTCTGGCGGAAATTCTGGCTTGTTTGTTGAGTTCGAAAAGTTGAGGGATATCTCTATTTCGCTATTGAATCAGCTTTATGTGAAAAACTTAAGAATGAAATTTGTTCCAGACAATTTTTGGAAGCCTAAAGAATTGGCTTTCAATATCGATAATATGCTTCAGATAATTATCGAATTATTCGAGAAAAAAATTAATATTCAAAAAACAATTGTAGACCACTTTGCAAGTTCAGCAAATCATGGGTTACTCTCGACAAGTCCTCAAACACGAGAGATTGGAAAGTTAAACAACGACACTTTGTCTAAGCTACAAATACTACAGGAGGTTCCATTTTTTATTGATTTCAAAGAAAGAGTGAAGGTTTTCCATGCTCTAATAGAGATCGACAGGGAAAAATTGATGGGTGAGGAAACATTTTCTTTTCTCTATCCTCCTAAAAGGTTGAAAGCTGATATCAGAAGAGAGGCATTTTTTGAAGATGCATTTAATAATTTTCATAAATGTGGCTCTGATTTTAAGCATACGCTAAATGTAACATTATTCAACGAAAAAAGTGGTCAAGAAGCCGGTATCGATGGTGGTGGCTTAACGAAAGAGTTTTTGACGAACGTTGCTAATGAAGGCTTTCAGCCAAATGGGAAATATCGATTGTTCAAAGAAACTGCCGAAGACAATCAATTGTATCCTAACGATGAGATATATATAAAGTTAGCGAAAAATATTGATGTTGAGCAACAAAACCAAAACTTACGGTACATTCAATTCTTGGGTAATATAGTTGGTAAATGCTTCTATGAAAATGTCTTGATTGAGCTTTCTTTCGCCCCCTTTTTTTTAAGCAAATGGTGTAACTTTAATTCAATGAAAAATTCTATAAATGACTTGAATTATTTGGATCGTGAACTTTACACAAATTTAATGAAACTCAATACTATGAAAGCCGAAGAAATAGAAGCGTTGGATTTGAATTTCACTGTGAATGAGTGGATCGGTAAACGGAGTCTTAAGTTCGATTTACTACCCCCTAATGGTGAGAATGTCAAGGTAGATTCAAGTAATTGTCTAAATTACATCCACCAACTATCTAATTTTCGATTAAATCAGACTTTACATGTTCAGACAAAATTTTTTCTTAATGGTCTTTTTGAAATAATCCCCTCTGATTTGCTCAGCATGTTTGACCCATTTGAATTACAGATGTTAATTTCTGGTGCGGAAAATGATGTCAATATTCAAAACTGGATGGAAAATGTAGAATATGGTGGCTATTTTGATGACGATATCACTGTAAAATACTTTTGGGAAGTAGTGAATGAAATGACTAGTCAAGAGAGATTCAAACTTATAAAATTTGTCACTTCGGTTTCTAGAGCACCTTTGTTGGGATTTGGATCTTTAAGTCCAAAGTTCGGTATTCGTAACGCGGGTCGATCAACTGACAGATTACCGACGGCTTCCACTTGTGTTAATCTCTTAAAATTACCTGATTATCAGAATAAGGAGTTAATAAGATCGAAATTACTCTATGTTATCAACACTGAGTCTACGTTTGATCTTTCATAAATATATATAATAGATAATAAAAATTAGATGCATGTTTATATAAGGTATCCATTACATTTAATACAGTTCATGAGGTCTAATTTATTCAAAATATTTTTTGCATATGTTAATAACGTGCATATAGGTCGTATTAGATTGATAAATGAAGTCCAAATAGTAAGACTCGAAAAGGAAGGCAATTTTAAACTTAAGGGATGGAAGTTGCTAGGAAGAGAAGTGCTTTGCCAAGCATCTTTTGATAATAACCATATGACAAATTTTATAAATTCTTTTGTCATATATTATCGAGGTGGAAAAGGAGTTCTCTGTATTGCAGCAAAAACAAAATGTCGTAGGATCTACTATACATAATACGCTGCATGGAACATTAAAGCAAATTCTGCTCATTATATAATATTCATACCCTGTTTTGAGGAAAGCATGCGCATTATACAGAGGGTCGGGAAATAATAATGTACGCTACTAATTTGCTTCGAATATAAATATTGCAAATTCTAGCTACTATTTTACACTATCTTCATGTTACATCATAACTTTAAAAAGGTTTCAAGAAACCGGCTTTTTCTTCATTTTTTCATCCGTCTGCTCCACTTTAACTTCATTGAGACCCTTTTCCAGGAGCAATTTTTCAATATATTCTTTTGCTTCCTCACCAACATCACCTTGTATAACAATTTCTTCTTTCTTCTCAGCATTTTTTGTAACGGAAGCGCCAGTAGCAAACTTTGATGCAAACGTCTTTGAAAGTTTTTTCATGTCTATATTAAACACTTCCAACCCTGAAATGGCAATAACGTGTTTTCTACGGTTCCTCTCTAGTCTTCTGATGATGACTTTGGAAGACAATTTCTTTTCAAGCTCTCTTTGCTGTTTAGCTTCCTCTTTGGCTTGCTTCTTTTCCAAATCCTTACTTATCTGTTGCTCTTTTTCCAAAGATAAAGTTGATGTTGCATTGGCTAAGGCATCTTCACTGTACAATTTTTCGAATAGTTCCGGATGGCTGTCTTTCAACCACTCTTTACATTTCTTGAAAGATAATCCAAATTCGCAATACTCCGGAGGATACGAACACACCTCACAATAGACAACTGATTTAGGTACTACTGTCGCCATTATTGTATGTCATAAAAACTTACAAATTGAACGAAATGTCGATTAAAAGCGATGCGAAAATTGGTGGTCGTGCGTTCTAGTTGAGTTTTTACAGAAAATTAGACTGTTTTAAAGTTTTTCATCAGAAATCTATATAGAAGATTCAAAATGTAAAAAGCTGTTAAAATCCCTTGCTGGCTTGAAGTCTTCCAATGAAATGCATTCCCACAAACTTTGGCTAAGTAGTACTTTATTATCTAATGTTTCATAGAGAATGCTTAAATACCACCAGACATTCGAATCCCTGTTCCCGTACGGCCAGCATAAAGAGTAGTTTTCTAGGTATATTTTTACTCTATTGAGATATGCCAATTCATCATTTTTCAAAGTAAAGTAATCCTTCTTCCCTTCTGGCAGCAGAAAAATCAACATAGCAAATACTAATAATGTCTCTCCATAGCTATTCTTTGGATTACGATCATTTCGTTGAAACTCACTCATGGCCTTTTCAATTTCCCGAGAGGCCAATCCCGTTCTTGTTTGAAACGTCAACAAACCGAGGCCGGTGAATGTTTTGAAATTAGGCTCGTGAACACTTTCAGCTTCGATAATACAATATTCAGCATCATCAAATATTTCTGCTCTTAAATACATTTTCCCTACCCACAACCATAAATCCTGAAGAACCTCAGACACTTGTGCTTTTGCATTATCGGAACCATCTTTTTGATCTTTTTGGAGGTTCTGATTATTACCGGAAAACTCTCTTTTAGACTTTTTTTCCGCTAGGTCAAATTTTTTACTACCATCGGGCAACTGATTCGCTGTCTTACTTGATTTTCCAATACTTGCATTCACATCAAATAACTTAGTGAATAATATAAATAGTTCCGGTAAACGCTCCAAGGCACACTCTAAATCAATGACACTTTCTAAAATAGACAACTGCGTTAATTTTAATTGCAATATATCATATCTTATTTTAAAAGGGATTTGAGATCTATTCTTGTCATGTTTTTCCAAAAATAATGCAGCTACCGTTAGAGCATCATTAATATATTTGATCAGATTATATTTTCTACCTTTAATTTCATCATTAGCCATTGTGTTATTCTCACTGAAACCGTTATTTACTTTTTCGTGTCCATTATCGACAATGCTTTCATCAGGAACATGAACAGACACTTGAATGGACGTATTGGTACCGGTATGCGTCTCATCCATTTCTTTAGCTTCCAACGCAGAGAGCAGTAAAACGAATAAATTCCACGTCTTGAAAGATTCTGGATAGTAATTCAAAGTATATTTACTTAGTTTTAAAGCATCCTCATAAAACCCACAATTCGATAGGCATAAAATGTAATCGAATAAATAAGTATCATTAATTCTCAGGTTTAAAGTTAAGCAATTTTTTAGATAAAACAACATTTTGCCTTTTAGTGATTGAAGATGATCTGAAGTAGTAGCACAATTACAGGCTAAATAATAGTAATAATATGAAAGAGAAAACCATCCTCTGGATACTATATTTTTTAAAAGGTCGTACCCCGAAAAGCTATTGGAATTGGTAACTTCAAGCAAAAAGGAAAGATTATTTTCCGATGATTCATCATCGTACCTTAATTCACAGACATTCTCTATTTCAAAGATATAGTTCATCAATTGTGAAGAAAAATGATCTAGATTTTCAGTTATCTGTGATAACTTAAGGTAAGCGAACTTTTTGTCATTGTTAGAAGATAAACCTGTGGAAACAAGCGGATTGAACTTTAACATGCAAAAAGAATAGAGTTCAATAATTGACAAGATGTCATCGACATAGCCATTATTTTGCTCTTTACTCTTTTTAATGTCTTGCAAAAAAGCACGTAGAGCTGACAAAGCTTCATCATATTCACCAAAATCTATCAATTTTTTGATGAAAATCCTTAGTATCTTTTGACTTCTGTAGGTGTCTCTGGAGCTACTAATCAAGAGTTTTTTCATTAAGGAAGGCTGTACTAGAGTCTGTCTGTACTTTGTCTTTGCCAAACCGTCGAAGGCAATGATTACAAACGTTTCGTATGATTCGTTGTCTGCGTTGGCATTCGGAAAATCATGTTTTCCATTCACTACGCTCGCCACTTCTTTATTAAAGTACTCAGAGAACTCGGAAAAAAAACTCTGGTCAACATAACGCTGATTAAAAGAATTTAGAAGAAAACACCCAACTTCAATTAGTGCTTCCCTTTCTGACTTTAGTCTGGATTTCAAATTCTTGAATGATATCACGGATCTTTCTGAGGCATAAAATGCCACCAACTCTTTCAACAAAATCTCAAGCCAATATCTCCCCGCTACATTAGAATACGTGAATGGTCTGTATTTCGACAAATATTTTTCCCAAATAACCGGCGCTTCCTTTCTATTAATCAGACCCCATAGACAATTGAACCTTACTTCAAGGTATCTTATAAAATGCTTAGACGTTCTTATTTCACCACTATCTTTGAACGCATCTTTAATATCTGAAAGAATGGCATTTGCTCGTTCGTCCCGTGAACACACATAATGTAAATGTGCTTTCACAATTGCGTGATATATATTCACCCAATATTCGTCTGTGGACTCTATGGTGTCCATTACATTATATACCCCTTCCAATGCACTAGTCTCAGCTGGATCATCTAGACGGCCGAGAGCATACCCTTCCAATTTTGTTTCAATAACTTTATGAGTGCAATAGTCGGCATACACAATTTTTTCACTTTCCGAGTTCAAAGGTTTGTCTCCTTCTACATAACTTGGAAAACAACCATACATTAGGGTTTCCATCAAGCGTTCCCCTACCAGTGTTACATCTCTCATTTTAGGTTCAGTGTATCCTTATTTAGACAAACTAAAATTTGCGGAGATATTTATCGACGACAAATTGAATTTGTTTTCGCACTCTGTATTTTCAGTCGTGACTATTTAACATCTTTCGAAGACCCTATATAGACCAGGCAAATCAGCTATTTGAAGAATGTTAGGTGATAAATAGTTGGGGGCAAGAAATCTCTGTTTCATAGCAGGAAACAACTGGGTTTCTAAGATATGATTCATTTCGCTTTTTTTGGAAGAAAGGACTTCTGCAGTAGTAGTGCTGTTCAGGCAAATCTCAAACCTTGGTATAGCATCCGGTATATATAGTAAAGCAATTTGTTCCATTACTTCGCGTAAACAGTCCTTCTCAGAGTTGTAATTAACCCGAGCACCTAAACGGTATAAAAAATAAGGCAATTTTAAAAGAGAAGGCTTTACTTCGGGCAACAACATAGGAAGCGATTCTAAAACTGGTCTATTTTCAGAATCATATGATAGCCTTATTTGAAAATATTCGTCAAACATGTCTCTCATGGCTACTATTTTTTGGATGACTGTATCCATCGGTACCATAATAGATTCCTTCATCGTGCAATAAAGAGGCTTAAGTATATCTTGCAAACTTAGCCTTTGCGACAACTGAAATTCACCAAAGTTACAGAACTCAAAAAGTGATATTTGATAAAAAAAAGCAAACAAAACTGCTGAGTAGTCGCAAATGAACAAGTTGACTTCGTACTGAAAACAGCACAACCTCTTTAGTTCATCAACGATGCCTATGTAAGACGAATTGTTGAAGATATGAGTTAGGTCTCTGTCGACAGAATTACTGAATTCTTCCTGTAAACTTGCTATACTATTTAAGTCCACCTTAACCCTTTCCTTGTTACGCTTGCGTGTCACGAAAGATAAGCCAAAAGAAAAATCTGAATCGCCAGTCAGTCGCTGTTGTGCTTCATGATCATCATGACTGTCATTAGAAATGGTATCACTCGGAATGCTTTTTAATAAAAAAGAATTGAGCTTTGCTTGTTGTGCATCAATTCGGACCATCTTATTTTCACGTCTCAATGGTTTCTGCAGTGCGGTCCAATCGAAGACTTTATCGCTTGACCTTTTTTTTCCGTATTCTTCAGAGGATTTAGAGATCACTCTCTGGGTACTATAACTCCGAGAACTGTCTGCACTTAGCAAGACTCTATTGACTTCCTTGCAAATAATGTCAACAAGCTCATCTTCGTATAAAAAGCGTACCTCCCTTTTAGTTGGATGGATATTCACATCGACGTTACGAGGTTCGATTTCCAAACTCAAATAGTAAAACGGTTGGTTACCTTTTGGCAAGTATAACTGGTAGATTGAGTTTATTGCCCTTTTTAGAGGCTCACAAGATACGAGTCTATTATTTATAAAAAAAATCGGCTTAATCCTTCTTTTATTATCATGATCAGAATTAGATAATGCACCAGACAAAGAAATTAGGCCGTACTTCTCTCTATCGCTTCTTTCCTCTTCACTTTCATCGGCAACTGAAACATCAAATTCTATTAACTCATTAGATACAGAGGAACCGTACACTGCCCTTATTCTATCTTTCAAGTTCATATCGGGTCTAGTCAATAAAAGTTGATGAGGCTCACCAAATTTTTTACAGCTGAAACCTACTCCTCTTGAATGCACAGCATATCTTCCTACAACATCTAGAATCTTCATGAATTCATCGTTTTTGGATCTGAAAGACCTTAACCTTGAAGGAACATTGTAAAAAAGGTCCTCCACCGTTATCTGTGTTCCGTTAGAACCCGCAATAGGCTTGGGCTTAGCTTTATCTGAACTTGACCTAAAATTACTATCAACAAGCCGTCCATTCAGATAGTATGCCTTATACGCTAAAGGCGAATCCTGAGTTTTTGTTACCACCGACAACCGCGAAATGTGCGATATACTAGCCAAAGCTTCACCTCGAAATCCATAAGTTCCAATATTCTCTAGGTCCTCGAAATTACTTAATTTAGACGTAGCAAACCTTTCACACAATAAACCGAGATCTTGTACATTAATCCCTTTTCCGTTATCATCAATTTGAAGCAACTTTAATCCGCCGTCTTTCGCTAGCACATTAATCATCGAACATCCCGCGTCCAAGGAATTTTCTAACAACTCTTTTAGTGCATTAGATGGTTGGACAATTATTTCACCGGCTGCTATTTTATTGACAACGGACTCTTCAAGCTTCCTTATCCTTCTTACGTCTTCTCCGCTAGTCTCCATTAGTTCAACGAAGCTTTATTTTTGATGAAATGCTTATCGCGACTATATCGATGAGTTTATATCAAGATTAAAAAATATAGACATATATCCATATAGTTTTCAAAATAGATTAAAAATTATCTGAATCATTTAGTCAGCTCAAAGGATGGATAGAGGCCTACCTTCTTCATCCCTGAGTGGTTTAGAAGGCTCAGATGATGAAAGCAATGACTATACAGAGAGGCCGAGTAGAAAGATACAGAAAACAGAAAAACTCACATTATTAGGGAAATATCAATACTTGAGAAACAAACTCTATGAAGACAATTCAAATGTGTATAAAGGAAATGCATCGGAATTAGTGTTGCAACATTTGAATGAATTAAAGGATATTTATGAAATCATTCAAAGAGAACATAATAGAGATGCACGGGTACATTTGCAAGACTCAGAAGCTTTCATGGATACATCAAAGTTCGCAGCTATCAATGCTAGAAATACTCGCTTTGGTGATTCTGGTATCTCTTTAAATCAGAAGGACTTTATATCTCGCTTAAAATATTATATGAACCCCAAAAGTGCTCAAATTCTTCAAGAAGTCCCTGACCTCGAAAATAACACTAGTACGACTTCAAAAGAAGAGTTGTTTAATTCGTTTAATTGGCCTAAGTTAGGAGCACTTTTTTACTCTGTGAGCAGGAAAGCAATAGTTTCTGACACTCTTAACGGTCCTTTAGAAGTGGAGAGGAAAAGACCGTCTCAAAGAGTTCACAATATCGACGACACTAAACACGCGAGCTCCAGCACAGCAAGTCAGGTTCAGGCATTTGAGATTACTGAAGATGAAGAGCAAAACACAGCCCAAATGGTCAAAAAAGTATATCAAATATTCTTGGAAAAACGGGGGTTTGAAGAAACAAATTTCTTTGAGGTTTTCATAAACCCGTATTCATTTCCCCAGTCAGTGGAAAATCTTTTCTTCCTAAGCTTCTTAATAAAAGATGCTAAGCTTTCCCTACGTCTAGATGATAATGGTATTCCTTTACTACAAGCCGTTGATTCTAGCAATTTACAAGATAAAGTACTTAATAGAGACTCTCAGAATTCCATTCATGAAATAGCATCCTTAGACTATGTGTCTTGGAAGAATTTAATAGAAAAGTTTGGTATTAATGAATCATTTCTAGGTAATAGAAAAAACGCTTATGAATAACATGTATAATAATGTTGCGTGAAATTGCTTATAAAAAAAATTTTTTTATACTTGACGACTATGCCAACCACTTACCGTGAGTAAATCGCTCATAGGCCACTTTCTTATGGGAAGTATACCAATATCAGATACTCTTCTAAGATCTTCAAATATCCTTATTCCAGCCAAACCGATCATAACGGCATTATCGGTACACGCTGAAATTTCAGGAAAATGAAATCGGAGAGCCTTTTCTTGCCCATAGTGGCATAGTGCTTCTGTTTTTAATTCATTCGAAAGCTTTTCTCGAAGCCTTTTATTGGAAGCAACACCTCCTGAGAGAATAAAATCTCGAATATCTTCAAAATTTGAATCACAATCTCCGTAGAGTTTAGAATTGCTTCCATGTTTGAGAAATAAAACGTTCAATCTATCAATTAAGTGATCGAATACAGTTTCCTGTAATTTGAGTGCCATAAACTGTTTGGTGTACTCGTCGAAGAAAGAATTTTTATAATATTTATCCTTGTATCCTCGAATAGAGCTCAAAAAAGAAGAAAAAGCAAAGTCAACTTGGGATGGAATTCTATCGTGCTTAGGTCTTTTTAAAGGAAGCTTGAGTGCAAAATTAAACTTGTTTTTGGGTGTCCTCGTATCTATACTATAAAACTCCTTCTTTAATGGAGAAGGAATTGTATCCACATACCTTTCAAGCTCTTTGCCTATAATATCACCTTTTATGCCTATTTCTCTAGAACACTTATCTATGCAGTCACCCACTGCGATATCCTGTGTATTCGCAACCACTTCATGGTCTGCTATAGTACTCAGCTTCACCAACATCGTGTGTCCTCCGCTGCAAAGAAAGCTTAAATATGGGTATCGGGGCATTTCCTGCTGCGACAGAGTCGCAGCCAATATATGACCAAGCATATGGTGAACTCCTATCAAAGGAACATTCCATGCAATCGACAATCCTTTACTTAATTGCAATCCCGCACTCAAAGATCCCACAAGCCCTGGTCCTCTTGTGCAGCATACTAGTTCTGGTGGTGAACTCGCTGAAAAGCCATTCCTTTCGCATACCTTTTTCACAAGCTTTCCTAAAATTTCTTGATGGAATTCGTGCGCATCTGTAGGCACTATCCCTCCTTTTGATGCCGATTTCAATGTCTCCTTCGATTCGTCAACAATATATGGCACCCCGTTTGCTCTCCGCTGTTCTAGTACTGCAACACAAGCATCGTCACAAGATGACTCTATTGCTAGCACATAATAGCTTCTTCGGCAGCAATTACCTGGTGTACTACCTATTTGTGCTCCTATAGGACTCTTCCGAGACTTTAAGCTGTCTTTTAGCAACCGTGATAAGAACATCTAACATTGAGTAGCACGATTATACTATTTAAACTTTCTCGCAGCTATCTGTGAATCTCATCACCAACGTGATATGATTATCACGTGCACTTTCTAAAAAAGAATTTACTTCCATCCCATATTTTCAAGAATGCAATGAGCTTGTTCAAGTCTGATTTCCTGTGATTACTCACATCTAAACTAAATTTCCTTTTACTTTTACTTCTTTGTCAATGTAACGAAGGCTTAAAGTTTTTTGGCTAATACTATTTTAAATAAATACATACCTGCATATACGCTACGTCTGTATCGAAAAATTGAGTTTTTCAACAAATCAAGCTTTTCACTATAGAAGACATTTACGAAAAAGAGCTTTTGAGTATTAAAGGTCTGAAGTGACATACCCAGTGGAAATTGGAGACAAATTTGATAGAGGAATAGAAACTTGTTCTGTAGTTGGAAGACCTAACCTAAGTAGTAACTGTATTAAGCTGCTGTGGGTACTTTAATGCAAACGGCCTTACCTACGTTAGACAAAATTTGTGTAAACTTCTAGTTGTTTATCATAGAGACCTCTGGTGTTAGAAGTAAAATTTGGATTGCGTATTTTGAGAGTTAATTGACCGATAACGTTAAGTAATTGATGACAGAAAACTTCACTACGTCTACAATACCGTTGAACTATACAAAGCATCATGAGGGTCATCTTGACTGGTCGCATTTGCCCCCTGGAGGAGACGTGAGCCAATTTGGTGACAGTGAAGGAGATAATATGTCCCCTATTATAAGCTGTATGATATCTGGTGGTTTGGGTGGTGTAGTTGGGGACTCAATAATGCATTCACTCGATACGGTCAAAACGAGACAACAGGGCTTACATCATTTTCTTAAATATAAAAACATGATACCTGCGTATAAGACTATAATAAAAGAAGAAGGTTTCAGAGGATTGTACAGTGGGTATAGTCCAGCACTTCTTGGTTCTTTTCCCTCCACGGCGGCATTTTTCGGGACTTACGAATTTTGTAAAAGAAAGTTTATCGGGGATTTTCATATAAATGAAGGTGTATCCTATTTTGTTTCCGGTATATTAGGTGACTTGATATCGAGTGTTTTCTATGTGCCTTCGGAATTATTGAAGACGAGGTTACAATTACAAGGAAGGTTTAATAACCCTTTCACCAAGGGTTCTGGGTATAACTACAGGGGATTATTAAACGCAGTTTCTTCCATTGCACGTACTGAAGGTCTTTCTACTTTTTCATTTGGTTACAAGGAGACTATGTTCAGAGATCTTCCCTTCAGCGCTTTCCAATTCGCATTTTACGAAAATTTTAGACAGTTGGCTATCTATTCTCACGGTTCAAATGACCTACCCATCTCGTTAGAACTATTCACGGGTGCATTGGCTGGGGGATTGGCTGGAACTATAACAACACCTTTAGATGTCATAAAAACGAGGATACAAACTGCCACTTCAATACCAAACAGTCAATCTGTTTTCTCTGAAAAGCCATCTATTTTGAAACGTGCTTTTATCAAAGCTTGCGAAAAATCTTCTACAATAAGAGCATTATATTCAATCCAAGTAAGCGAGGGTATTTTTGGATTATTTTCAGGTGTAGGACCTCGATTTATTTGGACTGGTATACAAAGTTCTATAATGCTTATGCTTTATCAAATAGCTCTTAAGAGATTCGATGCGATTTTCTCTGAGAGGAAAAGCCTTGAACCATAATAAAATTGATAAATTGATGTACGTTGATATGGGGAAACTGCCCTAACATATTTATTGTGCCCTAGATTGACATATGTAAATAGAACCAAGAATAGAAGTACAATTCTACTTTCCTTTTCTCTCTCTCTTTCTTTTCCTTTTTTTTTTTTTTTTTTTTTTTTTTTCTAATATTTATGCTTAACTTTTCAAGCTCATCAATGTATAGAAGACAGATTTAGAGATATTGCATAAATGTCTACCCAAAAGCAAGATCTAGTATTATTCAGCGATAATTCTATTCTCTCAGAAGATATCTTGTCTTTGGAAGAGCCTCATCTTTCTGTGATATCCTTTTCACAAGGGACCTCACCAAGTTGGCTTATCAATTCACTAGTAGAAAATGCATTAGTGGGAACAGCATCACAAGTGAACCGAGATTTATTACAGAGGAGAGCAAATAGGACAAATACTATAGTAATATCTTTCAGTCGTCCATTAGATTCTTATGTTAAAGGATGCAAACGAATGGGTTTAGATTTAGGAAGCGAAAAAAATTTCGAATTTATCGATTGTTTCAGTGACTTATTTTCAACACATATCACCAACCCTAATGATTCCGTTTCCCAAGTCGATAAATTATTCAGCCAAATTTTAGACCAGATTAATAAGAGCGGACATCGGAAGGTTATCTTTCTCGAGGCTCCTGAAATTCTTTTATCTGCGACGAATATATCGAGTTATGACATGTTAAAATATTGTTTTCATATAAATAAATTGTGTACTCAACTATTTGTGATATCTGCCTGTGATTCTCCTCAAATTGTGAGTGTTCTGGCTTCTTTGCCCAAAAACCCAGTGTACAAGATTACAGATTTTTTGATTAAATTGTATCACAGGTCTAGCTTAAATATTAGTTTGCAATCCCTCACCACTGGTCGAACTGATGACATAACCGGAAGGCTAACAATTACAAGAGGTTGCATACCCTATATTAATATTCCAGAATTGCAGTACACGTTCGTTCGTGAACAGGAATATGTCTACTACTTGCATAAAGAGTCGAACGTTGACTTATATTTTCTATGAACTCTTTGGGAATAATTTGATACACGAATCAGTGTATAATAAATTATGGTATCTTATTCTCATAATATGAAGAAGTCTTATTCACTTCAACTTTTTCTATGGGAATTGTAAAGTTCATCTAATACAATTTCAATAGCACAACTTACCCAAAGCATCGGCAAAAGTGGCCACACTGACCTCTCGCCAACTAGAACCCAATAGGGTATATTTTCCATAGTTTTATGGACGTCGAGAAGTCTTCCAAAATCTCTTACGAGATATCTCAATTCAGGAACTATAACAACTTCTCTACTGTTTACCGAAGTTTGAATAGAAGAAGGCTTTTCATCTATACAAAACCGCTTTATTAAATCAGGTAATAGACCTAGCTTATTCATGACTTCCAACCGATGTTGTGTCTCGATAGCGAGTATATTTTTTATAGTTTTGGAGAAATTAAAGCGGGGTTGACTAATATATTCTTTCAAAGATAAGTTCGTATTACCTGACTTTTCGTTAAGGCTGGTGTCTTTCGAGTGTAATATTGACTTTCTTCCCCTTATGTCACGTTTATATCGAGGACCAAGGTAGTAATAATGTTGATGCTTACAATCGTTAGTGATAAAAGGAGCCAAATAAGGTCTTGCCAAACTAGTGATGAAATTATTGACGTTAAACAATTCTGTCAACTTTACATATGGGGAATTTTCTTTCACTGAAGGGAAATATCTCTTGAACTTTTTATTCTGTTTGTTGGTACCATCGTTCTCTTCATAATTGTTGAAATTTTTTCCCGAATGAAAATACTGGCCCTGATAACTCACATCTTGGGGTTTTAAAAAAGTCACCCTGTCACTATCCAACATTGGAACAATCTGATTATGGTAGTCCTTGACGTAAAGCTTCACATTGTCCGAAAGTACCCCACTCCCTGTAGAGGCATAGATGGCCGTCCAAATAATAACATTAGGTGCTGTGATATAATTCAATAATAATGGAACGAGCTGGGGCGTCGGATGGACTACGATGTTTAGAACCTTTTCTGTTTTCAAATATGCCTCTTCAAAAGTTATGTCCCCTATAGTATCTCTGACGAATTTCAAAAATATCAAAATGTCCTGCGAGTAACCTTTCTTTACTACATTTTCCACAACGTTTCCATAATTTTCGTCTACTTCATGATTCAACTTATCAATGTCTCCCATGGCATCAACTATCGAATACAAAATAGGATATAACTCGCCATCAAGTAGTGTACAAACTAAAGATGCCACAGCTGCACCTACGGCACTTCCAGCGATGATCTTCGGTAGCATCTTCCTAAAGTACAATGCTCTAACGACTCCGAGATGACAAAGCCCAAATAGTGAACCACCATGTAATAGTAAAGCTGTAGACCCAAAAGATTGTCTAGCGTCATGCAAAAAGTCCAATTTCAACTGTCTGCTGTACATGACGTACTCATGGTTATCTTTTTCGGATGGCACGCTAATGCTCTCATCTAAAAAATAAAGACATGCCAAAACTTCTTCGACGTAGTCTTCAATCTTATGTTTGGTACCTAAGTAGGATTTAGTATATAAATTCTTCAGCGTTATGCCTCCAAAGTTACGTATAAGCCCAGATCTAAATAAAGACATAATTGTGTGTGCGTCTCGGTTCATTCTACTTTCTCTCAATAATTTGAGCCTGTCATCTATTAGGATATAATCATAATGCTTTGAAATGAAATTCTGTCTCCATAAGTCCATATCTGTTATTTTATCTATCTCGGCGGCCGTTTTCCTCCATTTTCTGTAGCTTTTCACATTAGCTAAAGTTTCTAAATGTTCCCTCAAGGGATCCTTCCGATTATACAAGCGATATAATTTTCTTGCCCAAAAAAGGGAGACGTCTAAGAAGAATTCCAAAATTGTTTTGAAAAACCATGGAGCAGACTCTGCAAACACCCTTACGATAAGTAAAAATATCGAAGAAAACATTACTGCTCCTTCTTCATTTTATTTTAGTCAAGAATATCCTTACCCCGTTAAGGTATTTAAAGTTGCATATATCGTCTATTTATCACGTGAAAGCTTTTTTTTTTTTTGGTTTTGCAAGCTTCTATCCTACAGATTAATTACCTAGTCCGCACCAGATTTCATGAATTTCTTACCTCTGTTGAGAAACCTTTTACCCAAGTTCGACGCTTGTATACCGGAATTCTCCATTTTGTCCCTCACTACTGATACTTTACTTCTAAGAGATAAATATCTCGTTATATCGTTATGTGGGGCATTCTGATAAGCCTCAGACGCAAGCTTACCTATATGGATATTGGGAATTTCATTAGACAGCTTGAGAATAGCATTTATCCATTCTTGTAGTCCTGTATCATACAGGGCTTCTTTCATATTAGCCTCCTTTAAAAGGCGGATTCTATCAACGGGTTGCGACGTTGACATTATAGCCTTCCAATTATATAAGTTAGGCGGTGCCACGGGTGAGTTGTTTAATGTCAGTTGGGACTCTGAACTGGCAACACGCAGAGTTCCTTTCTTTTGCAGTGAGGCTTCGGCGTCTCTGGTGTCTTTAGCATCTTTGAAGTCTCTACTATCTTTAAAGTCCGCGCTGTCTTTGGCGTCTTTGGCGTTTGGCCTTGGGATATCATCACTTGTAGACAACAAGCTGGAATATCTCTGTTTAGGTGCACTCTTAGGTACATTAACAGTATCCGTAGAGTTCAAAGGGGTGACCTTTTCTTCTCTAAATATTTGTTTATGTGGATGATCCTGTAATAAAGAAGGTAACCTGTCATCCCCTTGCATCTCGACCAAATCTTCGTGACTTCCTTGAGGTTCTATGTCCGCTGCATCCTCACTAATGCTAGGAAGCGGAATATCCATAGTTTCAGGTATGGAGACGGAACTTTGCTCTGATATAGCGTCCATGCTGGCTCCACTAATCGACCTTTGATTGACAAATTTCTTGTAGATCTTATTGCTCTCGTTTCCATACATGCTCATATTCATGGTGCTAACATTATCATTGTCATTTATAAATTGATTTCGGTAATTATCAGTGTTTGGTTTCCAGCTACCCATATTAAAGGTACTAACGCTTCTGTAAGAACTCCTCCTTGAAAAATCATCGTCTTCATCATTGGTTTCACGAGCGACGTCCTTCGGAGATTCCGCAACCCCTTGTTGTCTGTTGTTGGGTGGAAAATTGCCGTCTTTGTGCTGCTTGTCCCTTTCAACTCGCAAAGACCGTACAGTGTCTGTCCGACCTAAAGGGTCTTTTTCTACTTCACCTCTTTCAGAATACATACCGACGTAATCCACATTCCCTCCTTCGGGTATGTAATCGTTAGCGTCATTTTTTTTAGGCACGGGTCGGGCAACTTTCTTGGTTGCATGAATATCGGAATCAAGGGATGAACTTTTGTCGGATGCTTCTTCTCCTAAGTAACTTTCTTCTTCCCCCTTGCCCATCTGGTGATCAACTCCTTTGTCTTTTGTAGCGTCTCCCTTAGTAACATCCAATGTTTTATCTTTAGGGTCTTCTTTATTTATATCACTTTTCTGGGAAAAAGTAAAGGAAAAGTCCAGTTCATCACTTAATCTATCTTTTTCTGAAATTTGTTTAGAGTCGTCAGCAGCTTCACCTAAGACTTCGTCATCAAGACTAGCCTTTTTTAAATCATATAATAATCCGTCCAATGTTGGTTGATTTTTTGCTTCGTCAGTTTGCTCATCCGTCATATTATCCTCTTCCTTCTCTGGGATATCACCAATACTGTCGCTGTCGGTATCTTCGCCATTGTATCCCCATTCTTCGCTGCTGGAATGAATGTCGTCTTTGTCTCTATCGGTTGAAAGGACTAATGGTTCGTAAGGGTTTTTCTCCTTGGACGTCACAGAACTGAAACTATTGCCCGTACCTTTACTATTCAAATCTGGCTCCCTCCTTTCAGTAATATTGTTTTCATCTGCTTTCTTGTTCACATCCTCTTCACCTTTTGGCACTTCTGTCGTAATTTCATCTCTAACAATAGACAGTCTTGAAGGCACCTCCCGAATCGATTTGTCGTCGGAATCTGACAACTTCCCTAATTCTGATATTTGAGATTGATTAATTCTCTCGTCTCCTTGATTAGAACTAGTTTGAGAGGGAGCCTTCTCTACAAATTTCTCCGAACTTAAAATTCCCGATTCTGTATGTGGCGTATGTAAATCATGAATATTTTTTCCCTCAAAATATAAATCTGATGAGGTGTTGTGTAAATTTTTGTCCTTTTTTTCTCTTTCATTTTCCTGCTTTTCTGTTATTTCATCTAGAGAAGAAAGGTCCGAATTTGAATTTCTTTGGCCAGGATCATCAACTGATAAAACGAGGGGCAGTAGCAGACTTTTCATTGACGCTGCCTTATTTTCCTTTCCCTCTTTATCCACATCTTCTTCATTTTTTGCTTCATTATCCTCTTTCAATGACCCCAGACTCCGCCGCAGTATTTGACTATTGGTTGCTTCTTCTTCATGTTCTGTCATTTCTTCTTCTTCATAATCGTAGTAGTCGTCCCACTCGTCTCCATACGAGGGCATGTCCGCTTTGACCCATCTTGTTGACCTATGTCTAGCAAACTCCCCTGTCATACTGAAATCCTACATACATTAACCTAGAAACAAAATTTTGAAAACAAACTGATCGCGAATATTGATATAGACATACATTGATAAAACGGGTTACAAAAATAAAAATAGAAATATAGGTATATAAAATTATCATGTAATTTACATGATGAATTGTAAATTCATGTCATGAGGATGAGAACAACTTAACTGAGGTTTTTGAGAGTATTTCCCACTAAGCAAGTCTCTCATGTTATTCAACAAAGTAAGGTAGCTTTGGTTAGGCATTTGACTAAGAGTAGTAATAAAAGACCAACTCATAGCACCAGTACTCATACCACCCTCTCTAGCATCGGCACTCGTTTGGTCATCCTTACAACCAGATATAGATATTACATCTGCCGGAGAAGCCTTGATATTAATGACCTGCTGTCTGCGGCTATCATTGTTATTCATAAACCTCTTGGCTAGACCGCCAACAGAAGAAATAGCACCCATAATGTCACCGCGCTCGTAGGACATAAAAGCACTAAGAGCACCAGTCCCAGTGTCTTTTAACAAGTTAGGCTCTTTTACAACACCTTTTGTTGAGTATATATAGGGAAGATCTAGAGCAGTTCCTGAGTGACAGGAGTCGAAGAGAGCAGTCAATCTGCAACCAGGGGGCAAAGGCTTGACCAAGGCATCGTGCAAGAGATCATCGACTAGAGGACCAGCTTGCTGAAAGTCCAAAGGATAAACAACTTCATCCAAACCGTTCTCCTCGTCTCCGTCTAAATCTTTAGTGGTTCCACCATGTCCAGAAAAATGGAAGACTAGGGAATCATTGGGACGTACATCTTTAACTAACCATTGTATAGCTCTGAGTATATTATCGCGTGTAGGCATACTCACCATATTTCTCTGATCGTCGGTGAGAATAACCATGTCATCAAAAGAGTAACCAAAATGGCTGTTTAAGAAGTGACTCATATTTTTCACGTCATTAATACATCCTTGTAATTGGTTTTGAGTCCCGATATAGTTGATTCCAACAAATAGGGCCTTCTTTTTTCCGCCACAGTTAGAGTATTGAAAAGTCATTCCCGTGTTCTGTCCAAAATCTTGTGGCGTAGTAGGCGGTGGTACACCTTGAACACCTGGAGGACCTGAAGCTCTCTGTCTATCATAATGGTGAGCAGGCTGTCCCATCTGCCCACCGTACTGCTGAGGGGGTGGTCCATACCCTTGCGGTGGTGGTCCATATCCTGCTGGTGGTGGTCCATATCCTGCTGGTGGTGGTCCATATCCTGCTGGTGGCGCACCCATCGGTGGGCCGTAATTATTATAAGTATTCCTACCAGACCCTGGAAACATCTTCTAGTGATTAATATTCTCTACGACTTCAACTCTGCGACTACGTTCATACACAAAACAAAAATAATAGTGCGCTCACCATTAATTCATTCGTTTTACTACGATAACTTACACAAGATATTTCAAAGGATTCTTTGCTTACTTTATATTCATATCTTAGGACAGTTGCACTCATAATTTGGGACTATTGTCTTCCCCGATTTGTTGTTGAACTACACCAGGGTATAAGTCACCCATAAAGCCTCCGATCTGCCAAGCACCACCATCGACTACCTGGACAGTTCCGTTCACATAGCTGGCAGCAGGCGAAAATAAGTAAACAGTAGCTTCAGCAATATCCCTAGTAGTTCCTAAACGCTGCAAGGGTACTTTTTTCTCTAATGGAGTTGACCCAGGTGGGGACAACCTTGACATTCCCTCGGTTCCTTCAATCATTCCTGGGGCAATGCAGTTGGAACGAATACCTATCGTCCCCAACTCGACTGCTAAAGCATTAGACAATGCATCCACTCCGGCTTTGGCCGCTCCTACATGAAGCTGAAATGGCACACCATAATAATGTAAAGTTGCACTAACAAAAATAATAGCACCTTTATTCTTTCTCAATTGTTCAAAGCAGGCCTTCACTGTATTAAATGATCCCAAAAGGTCGATAGAAACAACAGATTTAAAGGCATTTGCTGACAAGTTATTGAAATCGCTCAAAAAATTTCCTGCTGCACCTGCAATCACAAAATCTATTCTTCCCAATTTACTAACTGTCTCTTCGGCTGCTCGAGCTAAGCTGTGTACGTCTCTTACATCAACTTCCCCAACTCCAATCACTTTCGAACCTTCTCTTAAACTCTGTATTTCTTCTGCTGCCTTGATTGTCTTTTCCTTTTTTCTGCCAATAATGGCAGCATTTGCGCCTAGGAGAACCAATGCCTCTGTCTGCACTCTACAAATTGTACCTGCACCTCCCGTTACAAACACAACCTTTCCCTTAAAAAGATCTGGTTTCCAGGAGCTGTTGGTAACAAATGATGGATCCAAACTAGTCATATTTTGTCTACGAGTTTTTGCAATTATGCAAAGGGGAAAACTTATTTAATATAGCGGTTTGCGGAGAAATTCTCACTACCGAGGAGTAAAAGTCATTTAAGCAGGTGCACGTGAATCCAACCCTAAATACTTTATCACAAGTTTCCGCGCAATGGAAGAGAGATAATAAACATATTCTATAGAAAAGACAGAATCAAGTTCATATAGTTGTCACGATCAACGAAGACTTTAAAAAAAAAAAAAAATTAATTAAATACCAATTATAATAGTAAAACCTGAGTGAAAAATTAGAAACTGAACTATAAAGTAATATCTCGGTCCTGTATATAGTTCTGTCCATGTAGAACTCTGAGACAACTGTAGATATAGCTTTGCGTGGATGAATTGATGTGAGATTTTTGTCCCTAGCATTCGAAACCGTAGTTAGGTAGTCCATCATGAAGAAATTGCACCTTGAATAAGAAATATGTGAACTACCTGAGCTGTTGTGGGAGAAAAAAAGTGTACGCAATTATTTGCTATTAAATTCAAAGAGATATAAAGGCTGAATTGAGAGAGAGTTGTATTGACAGAGCTGTTTATCTTGATTGGAAGGCGATATCATCTTACTTTATTTGTGGAAAAGGAAGCTTTTGGAAATAAATAACATTCGAGAAGAGTTTTCCTAGACTTTCGTATATGCTGGAAAGAGAAAAAAAGGGAGGTAGTGTGTATCACAACCATCATGGAAATTAACATTCACATCTACGTCAAGTAGAAGTAACTTCGGTTCTGACATAGGAGGTGATAGCTTTGCAGAAGAAGTACAGAAGAATTCAGGTACGCCTTTATTATATAGCAGGTTATTTTTGAATAAAGTCGTTACTTGTTTGGCTGAGATTAGTTGAGGAACATCGCCACCCTAGAAGTCCGTTATCGATGTCTAGCCATACCAAAGAACAAGAGGAAGCAGTAGTGAGAGTGCTATCATGTGGGCCACATGACTATTATGAGATTCTTAAAATAGAGAAGACGGCTAATGACAATGAAATCAAGAAATCTTACAGGAAGTTGGCAGTGAGGTTGCATCCGGACAAGAATTCACATCCTAGGGCTGCTGAGGCCTTCAAGCATATAAATAAAGCCTGGGAAGTGCTAAGTGATCCTTCAAAAAGAAAGATTTTTGATCAAACAGGAGTAGATCCTGACTCGAAGTATGCAGGTGTCCCCGAGCCTGGTATGGGTTCCATGAGGACAGGGCCTTTCGCAAGGACGACAGCTTTTTCAAATTTTGATAATGCATTTGAACAAGACATATTTAATCTTTTCTTTGGAGGTTCTGCTTTCCCATCGGGTGGGACTACTTATTCTTTTGGAAACAATGGGGGGTTCACGTTTACATCATTCGGAGATGATGCTTTTTTTGGTGGTCCAAGTATGAGACAAAGACAGCAACGCCGCCGTAGAACACATCAACCTGAGCAACAAGAGTCATATCTTTCTGTTATCAAACAATTTTTACCTATTATATTGTTTTTCCTTATAACTTTGTTATCGATGTTTTTTTCGGATACAGAGTCAGAGTATTCGTTCCGCAGAAGTGCTGACTACAGTATAAAACGGACAACTCCAAAATATAATATACCCTTCTACGTACAAAAAGGCTTTTTAGAAAAGAAGAAGTGGAACAAAAGACAATTAGATAAATTTGATCTGAAAGTGGAGTATGCCTATGTGAAAGATAAAAGGGAGAAATGTTCGAGACAGCAAATGATAAAGAATAATATGATAGAAGATGCTTATGGGTGGTTTTACACAGACCAGACGAGGTTAAATGCGGCGGAAAACATGCCCATGCCAGATTGTGATGCCCTCAAACATATTAATTTACTTTAAATACCTACATATATAAATTCTGCATCCTCGAAATTAAATTGAAAAAGATGTAAAATTGCTACTTCAGTTAGGTTCAATGTATTCTATTGCGGTGCTTTCGCAGCCCAAATCAGTCTTATCTCCTGTACGACAATAAATTATTGGTACGGCGTCAACTAAAAACTTCTGCGCTTTAAGTTGTTTCCAATTGCTTCTCTCAAGTTTTTTTTTCTTCTTATTGTAAAATATGCTCCTTTCCCTGGCGTTCACTTCTGCTTTTGCCAACCTACAAAAAAGACGTGCTGTCTCTCCCAGCTGGACGTTACATTCGTGATATCCGCTGAATCCTTTTTCTACTTCAAGTTGAAAGTCGAATTCGTTTTCTATTCCGACTCTCATGTAAGAAAACATAATCCGACCTTCATACTCTCGTTCAAGGGAACCAGTTAACTCGTAGCCAACCCCTACAGAACCACTACCCATCTCTGGCACTTCTACGCATGAACTAATCGGAGTCATATATTCCTCGTATGTGCTCTGAATTGAAGCACAATTGTTTGAAAAGTCAAGCTCATGGTATACCATAGTTGTGTTTTCCTTGCCTTCTAAAATATCATCGTCCGGAACTAACATTGTCTTTGTGTCTCTAAAGTGAACAATACTTTTAGGGGTGCTTTCCACTATATGATGCATCATTTCTTCGTTAAGTAAACTCTGTTTATTGAGAAAGTACTTCTTTAAGGAGTTTTCCCCATTCAAAGCTTCCCTGGACTTTTTCTGAGATTTTTTTGTTTTTTCACACAGTTGTTTTTCTCCATCATTGAAAGCCTTTTTCCCTACATTGAGCCTAAATTTTCTTAAATTCAAAACCTTGGTATTTAAGTTTTCACTTTCGTTACTTTCACCATTTATAGGCACTGCCATAACCATTTGAAAACTTTGATACAACAAAAGCCACGCAACAAGTTTTGACAAAACTTGACACGTTCTCATATTATATCGTCTCTAAAAAACTCTATTCTATAAATCCAGACCTATTATATAATTTTCATACAAAATACTGATTCTTCCGTTACAAAAAAAAACATTTTACTTTGTACATGCTGATCCTTATATGCTGATTCTACTAATGGGTGCAAATCATTCTGCGTTACGACGCGATAAAACGGATCAAAAAAAAAAAAAAAAAAAAAAAAAAAAAAAAAAAAAAAAAAAAAAAAAAAAAAAAAAAAAAAAAAAAAAAAAAAAAAAAAAAAAAGAAAAAGAAAAAGAAAAAAAAATCTTTAAAAAAAAAATTTAAAAAAAAGTCGTGTTATTGATAAGGAACCAACCAAGCCATGTGAGAGATAAACGTATAACGACATATCAAAGCCTCATCTGAATCGAAAAGGACAAAGACAATAGTTTTTTTGATAATTTTTTCAAGGTGCCCTTTGACTTGATTAGATAAAGGCTTAGTCGGTTAGGATTGAGTCGAGTATATATTAGGGTGGATTTTTTTGTTTCAAGACATAACTACGTAAAGAATTATCAAGTTGGCGTCACTCACAAAAAGATCTGTCGGTGTAGATTCTGACAGAGGAAAACGTCGCAGACTAGGAAGCGCGGAAGGTATGAATGTTAAAGAGCTTTACAGGATCATTGATGATCCTGTACTCTTTGAGAAACACAAAGATTCAATACGAATAGATATGCTCGATTATATCTACTTTAAAGAGGAAGAGATGCAGGAGTGTAGACTGGAGCTCCAGATTTCTAAAGACGCAAATAAGGCTTTTAAACAAGCATTATCAGAGATTGGCAAAGTGGTTATCTCTGTTGCCATGGGGGATTTGTCAAGAAAAGTTGAAATCCATTCTGTCGAATCGGACCCAGAGATATTAAAAGTCAAAATCACCATTAATACCATGATGGATCAGTTGCAAGCATTTGCTAACGAAGTCACGAAAGTTGCTACTGAGGTGGCTAATGGTGAACTAGGTGGACAAGCAAAAAATGAAGGTAGCGTAGGTATTTGGAGGTCTTTGACTGACAATGTTAATATAATGGCGCTTAATTTGACCAATCAGGTAAGAGAGATAGCAGACGTAACTAGGTCGATTGGACGAGGAGACTTGTCTAGGAAAATTAATGTACATGCTCAAGGAGAAATTCTTCAATTACAAATGACGATCAATACTATGGTTGATCAACTTAGAACTTTTGCTTTCGAAGTATCTAAGGTTGCTAGAAATGTCGGTGTGCTTGGTATTTTGGGAGGGCAAGCTCTTATAGAAAATGTAGAAGGTATTTGGAAGGAATTGACGGATAATGTAAACGCCATGGCTCTTAATCTTACTACACAGGTTAGAAATATTGCGAATGTTACTACGGCTGTTGCGAAAGGAGATTTGTCGAAAAAGGTCACTGCGGCTTGTAAAGGGGAAATCTTGGACTTGAAATTAACAATAAATCAAATGGTTGACCGATTGCAAAATTTTGCACTTGAGGTTACAACTTTATCAAGAGAAGTAGGAACGCTTGGTATTTTGGGAGGCCAAGCCGATGTGAAGGACGTTGAAGGAGCGTGGAAGGCAGTAACTGAAAATGTGAATCTTATGGCTACTAATTTGACAAATCAAGTAAGAGGGATTGCAACTGTTACCACTGCCGTTGCGCATGGTGATTTATCACAAAAAATCGATGTTCACGCGCAGGGTGAAATTTTGCAATTGAAGAATACAATCAACACAATGGTTGACTCTTTGCAACTTTTTGCTTCTGAAGTTTCCAAGGTTGCCCGAGATGTAGGTATCAATGGAAAACTTGGAATTCAAGCTCAAGTAAGTGATGTGGATGGCTTATGGAAAGAGATTACCAGTAATGTGAATACTATGGCCTCCAACTTAACCTCGCAAGTACGAGCTTTTGCTCAGATCACTGCTGCTGCCACGGACGGTGACTTCACAAGGTTTATCACTGTCGAAGCAAGTGGTGAAATGGATGCGTTGAAGACAAAAATTAACCAAATGGTCTTGAACTTGAGAGAATCTATTCAAAGGAATACTGCAGCTAGGGAGGCAGCTGAGTTGGCAAATAGCGCCAAGTCGGAATTTTTAGCAAACATGTCCCATGAAATCAGAACCCCGCTTAATGGTATAATTGGTATGACCCAGTTGTCTCTTGATACGGAATTGAATCAACATCAAAGAGAAATGTTATCGATTGTGCACAATTTGGCTAACTCACTTCTCACGATTATCGATGATATATTAGATATTTCGAAAATAGAAGCGAACAGAATGACGGTTGAACAAATAGATTTCTCCTTAAGAGGAACTGTTTTTAGCGCTTTAAAAACATTGGCTGTGAAAGCAATAGAGAAATCGTTAGATTTGACTTATCAATGTGATGCATCTTTTCCTGATAACTTAATAGGAGACTCGTTCCGTTTGCGTCAAGTCATATTGAATTTAGCTGGTAATGCAATAAAATTCACTAAGAATGGCAGGGTCAGTGTGAGTGTGAGAAAGTCTCCAAAAATTTTGAAAGGAACCGAGAAATTGTTATTGGAATTTTGTGTTAGGGACACTGGGATAGGAATTGAAAAAGATAAGCTAGGTCTTATCTTTGATACTTTTTGTCAAGCTGATGGTTCTACAACTAGAAAATTCGGTGGAACTGGATTAGGCTTGTCGATATCGAAACAGTTGATTCATTTGATGGGAGGTGAAATATGGGTTACATCTGAATACGGAGAAGGGTCTTTCTTTTATTTCACTGTATGTGTTGCTCCTTCGAAAATCAAGTATTCAAGTAAAACAGAGCAATACTTACCTTTTGTTTCTCATCATATTTTATTTATTTCTACAGAGCATACGGAGGAAGAATTAAAGGATATTAGGATGCAATTTGAGGAATTAGGTTTGATTTCAGTTATCGTTCACAACATAGAGGATTCGAATTTAAAAGAACCCATTAATTATGATATTATAATAATCGACTCTATTGAGACGGCCAAGAAATTGAGGTTGCTCTCTGAGGTAAAGTACATTCCTTTAGTATTACTTAACCACTCCGTTCCTGAGCTCAATATGAGAGTTTGCATTGACTTGGGTATTTCTTCTTACGGGAACACTCCTTGTACGGTGAATGATTTAGGTAGTGTTCTCTTGCCGGCTTTGGAATCGAGATCTATAGCGCAGAAAAATGATGAGAGCATATCCTATAAAATATTATTGGCGGAAGATAATTTGGTTAATCAAAAGCTCGCAGTTAAGATATTGACTAAACATGGACACGAGGTTGAGGTTGTAGAAAACGGCCTTGAGGCCTTTGAAGCTGTGAAAAAACATAGATATGATGTTGTTTTGATGGATGTTCAAATGCCAGTTATGGGAGGTTTCGAAGCAACTGAGAATATAAGGCAGTGGGAGAAAAAATCAAACCCTATAGATTCTATCAGTTTCAGGACCCCTATAATTGCGTTGACTGCTCACGCGATGTTAGGAGATCGGGAGAAGTCTTTGTCGAAAGGGATGGATGATTATGTTTCGAAGCCCCTCAAACCGAAATTTCTCATGCAGACGATTAGCAAATGTATTCATAATATGAGACAATTGAAAGAGTTATCTAAACAAAACAATAGTGCCTGCGAGTTTGCAAAGAATTTGAGAATGAATGCTACTGACCAGTCTTCACAGAAATTGTTACATTTGGGCTCAAGTCCTAATTCTAAATCTGCAAATGACAGCAATATGAGTAGTGATACAGATTCTGACATAGAAAAGGGAGTCGATGGCGAAATTGGCAACGAAGAAGGAGAACAGGATGAAACTATTGCTAGAATTGATGATTAACGTGGATGAGAAGAAAGTTTCGTTTACATTGATATTTTATTTATATATACTATTGTGCAACTTTTCGTAATCTGAAGACATTACCATATAGTCTCATTCCATCTTTGTAGTTCTTGAGATTGTTGTGAAACGTCTTTTTGCGCTTTCTTCCTCATATAAAAAATTGGACAGTCTTTATTTGAGCAAATTACTTCCTGATGGAGGGAACCTTGGCATCTCTGACACTCTGTCCACAAACGAGCAAATTTATTTTCTAAGTAATTCATTTGCGCTAAAGCGTTCCCGTAAAGTCCCGGAGCTTTAGAAATACAATTCTCACAAAGAGCCCCCTTAGCATTTGGTTTCAAAGGAGACTTGCAATTTCTACACAATTCGGCTTTCTTTGCAAATTTCATAAGTCCTGTTCCCTTAGGTGTCGCCATTCTTATGATCCTTGTGTGATCTCCAGACAATAATTCCCTAGCCTTCTTTTCACCCAATATTGGTTCGAATATTCTCAAAATTGGGTTCGCCAATTGATTTTCCAAGTAATACTTGACATCAATAGGTAATGAGTTTTCCAATACAAATAAAGGATCCTCAGATTTTTCATAATTTTTGGTACTGGATGAATTGACTATGACATACGCAACTCGATCACCTAAAGTAGGAGCAGAACCAGGATCCCTCTTCCTCATTCTTTCTGCTAACTCTATGTGCGCCTGCTTAGCAGCATAGTCCTGCTTCGAATAAGCTTTAGTTATGACTAATTGTGATAAATCAACTCTGTTCTGCAATAAGTCAGCTATGGTTTGTTTGACGTATCTTTCTGCCTTCGCTACGTCCCTGTCTTCTAAAATAAATTCCAAGACTTTTGTTATGACATTTTGTACCAAATGGCAATTATCTCTCCTCACAGTTTCAATTCCCTTCGTATCCATCTTATCAAATTTTTTAGGATTAGTCCAAAATAAGCCTGCATATCTTTTTTTGTTAATTAAAAGATACGGGAAATATACTTTTTCAAATTCTAGCTTGATGGGGTCCTTAAATTTTGTGGAAACATACAGGGCGGCTTCCTCTCCATATTTCATGCAGGTCTCCATATCATTATATCCAAACTTTACCATTACCGAGTCAGTATCACCATATATAACTTGCGCATCATATTTATACCCGTTACTGGTAGAATACTTTTTCTGGACTTCGGCTTTTGTTGTTTGGATCATGTCCCTACCAAATGCAGTCACAGAGGATGAAATAGCTAAACAGGGAAGCTTACCTATTGTTGCACCAGTGAAACCATATACCGAATTCGCTGAAACTTTCAACGCCAACTGCCTACCATTTAAAACATCGCGCTTGAAAGGATCCGGTTCCAGTTTCATATCAGCCCGCGCTTTTTTTCTTGCAGCGAGCAACTCATTCAAGATAGTTGGCAAAATTCCCATCCGTTTATGGTCTTTAACAAAATAGTCACCATTAGGTGTCAAAATATAGTCTTTCTCCGTTAGTCCAAAATTGCTTATGGCCTGCTTACTCAAAAGGGTCGTGTAGCATAAATTATGTGCCATCATAATTGAGGGATACAACGAACTAAAATCCAAAGTAGCAATTGGTACGTCATAGTATCCTCGAATGGGATCGATCACAGTAGCACCTTCATATTCTTCATTAGTACCTTCACTCTTCACATTTGGAATCACGATATTTACATGCAAGCATTTCCTAAACAATTGTGATATAACTTTAATTTGTTGTCCTCTTGCCAATAGATACGAAAATGGAACACCGGTAACCCTTGCCATTTCTGTGTAATTGACAAGACACATCAACTTGTCTAGAAGCCTCATTGGCAAGTATGCATCCTTCAAACAATAGACCGCCAACCGACGTCTTGTTTCTCTAGTACCATTCTGCAAATCAGTAATCATGGAATGTTCAACGTCCTCTTTTTGTTCTCCTAGAAAATTCGCTGAAACAGAATTTAAAGTATAAGATCTAAGTTTGTATTCCCTCTGAATGAACTGCAATAAATCCAACTGCATTCTGCCGTCAATATTAACAACTTTATTTTCTCTAGTACCATAAGCTCGCGAACTGAATATGGCATCCCTAGCTTCTTGTTTGCTATTTTTTATCCTTCCGAAAAATGGAAAGTTCTGCAAGTTCAATGCTCTGGCTCGATCTAGCAAGTACGGTATATCAAAATTAGCCGTATTGTAACCAATTATAACATCTGGATCCACTTTGACAATAAACTCTTTCCAATGCATCAACATGTCTTCTTCTTTCTTATGCTCAAATATCTGCGAACCTATGATGGATGCGCAAGTACCAATGGTAAACACATTTCTCACGAAAGGTCTCTGTTCACCCGCCTTCAGTACAACGTTAGCAATCTGAATGACAGAATCGTGCTCCGCTTCAGGAAAGATTCCCTTTCTTCCCGCACATTCTATATCAAAAGAGAGTATCCTAAGAGGTGCCATTTTTAGCCACTCTCCCTCTGGCAGATGGGCTACTAAGTCCTTATAATCTATGGAACACTCCAACTGACATGAAGATAACTTATCAAAATCACCCATGACTTTGTACTTACCTTTTGGTAATGTCATCCATGACATACCCGTTATACCGCAATCTACCATTAGTCGAAGTAAATAATTTATATTATCATAAGACACATTCTGAGCAGGAAATAGGTTTTCAAACTTTATCTCGCCTCTTTCAAAAGCAGTTCTAATCCGAGTAATGTGTTTGGAATTATCGACAACGACCTTAAAAAATGGTACTTTAATATTATTGTTGAAACCCCAAATAGACTCTTTAAATTCAATTTCAACGTCTCTTATTCCTTCATATGACCTCTGGAGGTAACTTACAAAGTTACTCAAATGCTGATCCTTATGAAATCCTCTCGGCACAGGAACATAAAAGTAATGCATAAATCCCGTCACATTACAGAGAACGGAATAGCCTTCTTCTGTGATACCAAAAAAACGTGCAATCATAATATCATCAACAAGAGTCTCTTCGGCATCTAGCTGCTGGAAACTTAAGTCTTCCTTTTCGCTACTGAAATCCCTAGGAAGCTCTGGTCTTGACCAACTTTGATCTTCTTCTTTGGATACAAGCCCGGCTACTTCTGACATCCCAACTAATTCTTTTTCAAATTGCGATGGGGTCTCTGTGCCATCTGGTCGCTTCAGTTTTTTGAGTATTTGTTCTTGCGATGGAGTAAGTTCAACTTGTGAAGAAACATTCTGTGAAACAGGCGGGAGTGAGTATGCCTGGTCTCCATAGCCCGTCTCGAAGGATCTTTTCACTTGTGTCATTATTTTTCTTCACACTGCGCCATATGCCTTTACAGGATTATACAGTAATGTGCTACAGTGTTGTAAATCATTATATGATATTATATAATATTTTTTAAATATGGCCGCTAGAAAATCTATGTACGCGTCTCAACCGACATTTAAAATGACTCCGCGGCTGCTTTCGATGATTTTTGGCCTCCGCCAATAAACACCAGCTCCTCTTTAGAATCCATATACTTTCAAGCTCTGTTTTTTGTCCTATTCTTAAGTCATGAGTAATCCGTATGTCTCGCTAGACGTCAGCTCTCAACCTCTCATTCAGTTGGCTTTCGTTCCAGGCACCTGAAAAAGAAGGTCTATTCAGTATAAGCGAAAAACTTGGTATTGAAGTACTTCGTCTAAGTTTTTCTTAAGACAGAGGCTTCATGTTTTTGAGGATATATACATAAAGAGAAAAGAAAATAAGAAAGAAAAGACTGATAAAAATTCATCAAGATACGTTTCCATTTCCTATGTGATTATGTAGTTTTCAACTTCCTGCTTTATTTTTTCACTTAAAAACATCAAGGGCTTGTAATAATGATCCTCGTGATTTAAATTTGCTTTCATGTCATAGAATTTTTTTAAGAATTTTCTCGAGACTCCTGTAATTGGTTCCCAGGTGTAGAAAGTAGCAGCGGAGCGTAGGGGAGTAGAATGAGAAGAAAGCTCGTTGAACTTATCATTTGAAAACGAAGAACTCAAATCTTCCGGTAAGTGAGCCTTCGAAGGTTTTCCTTCAATGAGTTCTGCGTGTGGCTCAGACTGTGAACTACTTAACATTGTGCACCAAAATTGTTTCTCCTTGGGACTCGAGATAGATTTTATAATCAATAAATAGATAGCAATATTTATGAAGGCCTTTGAATTATCGCTATAGTATCCCAGTTTCATATGGGTACACATTTCTTCAAGGAACATAAGAATCAACTCATCTTCTTTCACTAGTGATAAGTACAATTCCATCATTTTATAATTTTTATTTTTATTCTCAAACGTCTGAATTAATATCTTCCTGAACTCTTCACATATACTGCTACTAGAGTTCTTTGGTAGGGAAGGGCGATATTTCTCGGTGTGCATCAGTTTCGTACTTAATTTTTCTATGAGTTCTCCTAGATTTGTTGAAATGGTACCATTCGGTAAATTTTCCAACTTGTGTACAAGAGAATCGCCGGTTATTTTAAAGATTAACAGGTATAACAAGCTGGATTCACTATTTGAATTTTCCATTTCAGCAAAGCCAATTTTTACTACCTCTTGTAACACGTCTGTTAAAAACACTTCCAGCGTTGAAGAGCTGTTCCATATCAAGACGTGCAACCATTGCAAAACATTAAGAGAACATGGAATCAAAAATGACTGTGATAAATATTCAAGGCCATTTCGAAGCAATTTGTAGTCCAATTTTCCATTCGTGGTGGCAACAATAGACTGTATGTAGATGTTAGGAATTAATTTATAAAACTCTTTAGCATTTACTGACCTTATCAAATCGTCTGATAGACCTTCATTATTAATATCGTATAAGGCACTTATCCAGTTGCTCACAGTTGTATCATAGTTTTCATCAGTGACAGAATTAGAAGGTAACCTCTCTGGCAAACTATCACAATTCCTGTAGTAATAATTTTTTATATAGCTAAATGTATACGAATTTTCCAGATATAAGGTCGAATAATCGATTTGGAAGTTCTTTAGAGTAAAAACAATGAATAATAGTGTTGCACCGAAGTAGGCATAAGTATCTTGAAAATTGTTTTCGCTCTCATCGCTAAAAGAACTAGTGTCAATACAGTTAGTGAGAGTCAGCAAAAGGTAGTAGGGACCCTCCTCAGTATTGAAAGCAATTAAATTTACCACTTCAATATTATTGGAAATAGCAAGCAAAAGTCTATAGAGTTTCTGGAAATTATTTTCCGCCGTAAACACGTTCACCATCTCATTAATCTTCTTTGTTACTTCTTTTTGCACAATAGCCAGATACTTCAAACGATCTGGTAGATAATTAACGAAGTCCACTAACGCAGATTCCTCCAAAGTCGTAAACTCGCAATCTACATCAATGAGACGTGAGCGAAATTCTTCGAGAATCGACCCAAGAAGCAGAGACTTAGAACTCTCTGTACAAGACTGAAAGTCTTTATTTCCGTCATTTGGGAAAAGAAATATATATGAGGAACTTGGTAACAAATCTTGGGCAATGCATCCTATCACAAACTCTTTTCGCAAGTCATGAATAGTCTCACTGTCTTCTCTTGGCTCAACAATAACGGACAAGGTTTTTTCACCTAAACTTTCAAAAACTTCTTGAATGATATCTTTTGCGCTTTGCCATGTGTTTCTTTCTGAAATTTGCTCCGTGTCAAGGCCAAGCTCTTTTAGCAATAAAGGAAGTCTGGTGATTATAAAATTCTTCCAATTATATAAAATATGAGGACTTTCTTGAGAGACTTTTGAAATCACAAAACCCTCAAAAAAGAATCTGAGCAACTCAAAAAAACGATGCAGATCTTTGCTTGCCAAAAAGCTTTGTGGCCAAAAGACCTTTCTTAGATCGTCAAAAAAGGATTCTCTATTAAACTGCCATTTCTTGATTGCAGAATTTACCCAAAGATACCTCTTTATTTTGTCGCACTCTAAAAAACTTCTGGACTTATTATTGACAAATGATAAAGATCTTGCATTATAATGGGTTGAACCTACTTTCTCGCTGTTTTTTATAGAAGTAGGAATAGATCCAGCATTGGTACCTTCGAGGCCCATAATGCTTCTTAGATTTTTGGTGTTACTCGCAAAATAAATAAAAAGGTCCCGCAAACCGTGAGCAGATAAGGAATCAGTAATTATTGATGCTAACTCATTAAATTTCCGCTTGTCATGTACCATTGTTCGATCTCTCACTATCAGAATAAATAGTATACTGCATTGGGTTAAGAGCAGAATATAGGCTCGTGATAATAAGGGAACCGAGTTTACGGTAGAAAACAAGTCCACTGTGTAGTTGAAAAATTCGTCATTGACCATACTAATTAGTACCTCTTTACTGATATGATAGCCCTGTCTTCTCTGTGTAAAGATATTGTTTAATGAGATCAAGTATTGAAGTTGATCTTCCAAAGAGGTTTTCGACATGCATTCAAAAAAACGACCCAACTCTTTTACTGAAGAAAATGCTAATGCCAAGCATAGTTCTAATCTCTTTTTAGATTTTTTTTCCTTTGCAAAATCATACTTCAATTCTACTAAGTTTTTGATATAGTCGTCTTTTTCAATTCGTGTTAATTTTTCTAAACTCTTGAAAAATGCTATAAACCTTTCACCAGGCAAGTTCCTATTAACGGCTCTATCAACGAGTACATTTAAAGACATGCCGTTTCTTTAGCAATAAACAGTGATCTTTAAAATAGATAAAGTAACATCAAGTTAATTTTTCAAGCTACCGCGAGAGAACAATCCACTGTGAACATTCCTAGTAGCACTATTACTTATGATGACAGATTCTTACAAGTTAAAAGAACGACAAAATGCGTCCAAAAAACTGTTTGTTGTATTACTAAAAACGCCGATTCTACAATTTCTTTTTTTTATATCCATATCACCACATGTCCCCTATATATGACCATTTTGAAAAAATTATTTTGTAGTCCATTTACCATACAGAAGATCCAAAATTGTTACCAAAAGAATTAGTCTTCGATTGACCAAGTCCGATATCTGGCGCATCAGATAGACCAAGAGAAGAAATGTCAGCTTGAGGATTCCATATAGAAGAATTAGGAATATCTCTCCTCGCATTCCAGTGAGCACCAGTAAGGGAACTGCCAGAAGGCATAACCAGTTGTGCATTCAAGAAAGCACTGTTGCTGTTCGCATTCAAAGGATTGGAACCCATTGAGTTTGCTGAAAAGATAGAGGGCACATTGGAATTGGAGCCCCTATACTGAGAAGCAGGTGTAACCGTGGAAGCATCTGATAAATTCGTTTTTCCTGGATATGAATCTAAGAAAAGTCGCGCGTCTTTAGTTTGTGCATGTGGTTGAGAAGACATTGTTAAACTGGAAAACATGTCTACTGGGGGAGAAGGCTGCTTAGCCGAAATGGAAGGGGATTCGAACGAACCGTTAGTATGGTTTCTCACTGAATTTGCCACAACCTCAGGACGAACTTGAGAATTAAACTCCGACTTTACAGAAGAAGACGAAACGCTTCCTTGATCATCACCAACAGGCAAAACTGTCTGTTGTTGATTCATGGCAAGATTTCCATCCTTTTCCGAAAGGTCTCCATACACAGGGACCAATGTAGGTGACGAGAGTTGATTTGAAGGATGAACCATGTAAGGCTGCTGGGAACGCTGCTGGAAAGCACCCGCAGCCATTGTAGCGAGAGCATACTTGTTCTGTCTGTTAAATTGTTGCGTAAAGTTACCCCCATAACGTGAGTTGCCATTATTATTTTGCTTGGCCGCTTGTAACTTTTCAAGTTGTGCATTCGCTTTCTGTACGGTCTCTATTTGTTTTCTGAAAGGTTGCACTTCCAAAGCTCTCTTGCTATAAATTTGTTGCCCATTTACCCTTTCTGTTTCCGTTACGGTCATATCCTTCACAATTAGATTGCCTAAAACTAAATGAAATTAAATATTAAATCTTTGATATTTTGGTGATTGACGTTATACCAAAAGAAAAAGCAATAAGGAACACCAAACAAATATTTCAACTAAAAATGAAAATTGAGTATCTATTGTTCTATTTTAAATCGGTGACTGTAATATTACAAACTGGAAAAGACAAACGAACGTTAATGCCACCAGTAGAACAACATGAATATTTTTAAAATTACCTGGTCTGAAATTTCGAGGACGATGATTTTCACCGACTATTAAGGTAACCGCGATCTCAAAAAAAAAAAAAGAAATAAATAAAATAGAATTAAAAAAAAAAAAAAAAAAAAAAAAAAAAAAAAAAAAAAAAAAAAAAAAAAAAAAAAAAAAAAAAAAAAAAAAAAAAAAAAAAAAAAAAAAAAAAAAAAAAAAAAAAAAAAAGTAAGTGAGTGAAGGCCTTTGTTGTACCTTGCTACTTACTATAGTAACCCTACTTAGACGTATAACTTACACATTTTATTTCCTATCACTCTGGTGTAATTGCCATGATGGAGGTCCAACGTTTGCTAGTGTTTCATTAACAACATCATCATCGGAACCGGTTTCTCTAATGTTGTTTCGACCAGTATTCATGGCCAGCAAGTCATCTTGGCCGCCACCAGAGGTTGACAACGCTGACTTTTCTCTATCTTCATTCCTGTTCAACTGCCATTCTGGTATCCCAATAGGAGGTTTTGGTAAGTCCTGCTGCTTATCTGCTGTTTCATTATTAGCGGTGTAGTGGGAATTCTTTTCGTTATGCGACAGTTGTGGAGAAGGTTGCTGAGACTCCTGTTGCAAATGTTGTTGTGAAGGTTGCTGCGAAGGTTGCTGCGAAGATTGCTGCGAAGGTTGCTGCGAAGATTGCTGCGAAATATCCAGGCCGCTTTGGCTAGGAGAGCTCAGTTGCTGCTTACCCGCAGCATTTGCCTTCGATTTCTTTAATATATCAGAAGCCGACGGAATAGAAGACGCAGGCACAATCTTGCGTGGCCCACCGCTAGTTTCAACTGTCGAGCTTTTCTCTGTCCTCGCATTTATAAGCAGCCTCAAGGAAACAATTTCATCTTGGATTTCACCGAAATCACTTTTTAGGTCCTCTTTGTTGATACGCATGTTCTTTTCAATGCTATTACTTAAGTTGTCTACCTCTAATTTCATTAACCTCAAGTCATCATCAAACTTTAGTTTATCTTTATTGTAACGGGAGAGAAAATCGTTCACATTCGAGATGACAGTATCGATATCCTTCAATTTCTCTTCATTGGAATTCTTCATTTCTTCTTGCTCTGACTGCATCTGTTCTAATAACTTGTCCACCTTGATGAATTCTTCTTCAATTCTTGCTTTATCATCATCAATAGACTTTTGTGTGGGAGGAATGAGGCTTGGAAGCAAATATCTAGAGACAACTTGATACAAACCGTAGGCAACACCTGCTGTTGTAGTAGCCATTACAAAATAGTCTTTCCAAGTTCTTTCTGGTAATGCGGGCGGTCCCATATTGTAATAATCAAGTGATTGGTGATTTGCCGTAGATGTCGCATTTTGAAGATCTTGGTTCGAATTGTTTTTTCCTACTGCTCCATTGGTATTTGTATCATCATTTGACCTTCGAAGAGCTTCTTCCACTTCCTTTTCGTTAAGCCCTTTAGAGACCAAGAACTCTACTTTCTTGTTAATCGGTGACGAAACCACATTGGGATCCTTCAAGAAACTTACAGCACTGTTAATCAAGCTTTCGTTCATGGCGTATCCAAATATATTTTCTTACGGTAGTGACGAAACAGTGAATATTGGACTACCCCAATTTTAAAATTATAAGCTCGGTCCATTTTCTCATTTTTCCTAAAACTGTATACAAGTATGCTTGTTTTCTCACTGACTAATGCTATTTACAAGGTAGATTGGAGAAGTTGAATATTCTTAATTTATCGAGAAGAGAAGCTTATGAAGGAGCGAGATTTTATAAGCTCCTCATATATGCACCAGCTTATCATTGCAGATAAACCTTTTCTTCCTAATCGAAGCAGTAGGCCTCTAAAAAGATTGCGAAAACCGCCTTTCTCCCCAAGCAATTCAGCAGTAACGGACCATAAAGATTGATGACGAGAAGAGGAGACCAGCGACAATTGTAACCTTGTCTTAATAGCGTCAAAAGGAGCAGTTACAGTGGTTGAAACAGAGGCTGCCAATAGAGCAGAAGTAGAATTGACAAATGAGGAATAATTCAAATACTTGGAATCAAACACTTCGTAATGCGGAACTTTAGAAATAATATCATTCTTACACATCTCATAGAAGAAAACATAAAGTCCAGCATACGGGCAGTCTCTCGCTAGGGTAGCAAAAGACCCTCTGAAAAAGTTTTTGTATGATCCCTTCTTGGAGTCACTTTTGTTTCCATCCAAGTATATGCTCTCAAAACCTTCATACATTGAATTATACTTGTAGGTGTTAGACTCAAACCTCGTTTTAATGACGGTTATAGGCATGGTTATTATACCGACAACTGCTCTACCGACGAAACCAATAATTAGATTCTCATGTCCTGAAAGTTTTGGAAGTGCACTGGTATTTGAGTGTGCATTCTCCTGCGACTTAAAATGAGCCAAGTAATTCCGTGCTATGGATAAGACAGTAAAATACAATCCAGCTCCAATAGAAGTTCTAAGTGTGGAAGGAAGGGTTCCTTGCCATAAATCCCTGTAACGTGTGAGCTTTTGTACCTCTTTTTTAATACTTGTCCTAAAATATTGGTTACTTCGTTGTTGCTGTTGGAGTCGAGTCTTAAGAAGGTCAAGAGGTTGTAAGAAAAAGGCAGATATAAGCCCTGCGCCAGCACCAGCTATCAAATGAGTCCTTGGATCCGGCTGCCTTCTGTTCACTTCATTTAAATCTCCTGCATGTTTGTCCGTCATTTATTAAGCAGCTCTGGTTCGAAATAATGAATATGTTCAATTTAAGCTGGTACTAGAATTAAGCTCTGCTACGGAAGTCAGAGTTTAAAATCTGTCTCTAACCTACTTAACCGATTTACGTCATAAGGAATCCAAATGGATGGCCATATACAGGATAATGTGAAGGTTTCGCTAGATTAAATTTGTTGAAGTCTTCCAGTAGAAAAATGTTTGCCAGTCATACGTCAAAATGAACGAAAGTCTCGAAGAAGCTTTTCAGCTCTTTAGTGATTACCAAAGCTTCATCTATATCTTGTAGAGAATCTTTTTTTTCCACGTATGGAATCAGATAATCAGGGGTCCATAAAGCTAGCGATGCTAATGCAAGATAAGAATGTAACGGGTCAGGAGAAGAATAGAAATCCTTCGCGAATCCACCCACGATTTCATTTTGGCAGGAATGGAGAAGAAATTTGACAGCACTGGGGATATTTACTAATCGCAATAACTTTCTGTCTAGCATGCACAAACTGGCTGTACACCACCATGAATAACAAGCATCCGAGGATTTATTTATTCTACCATTGAAGCCACCTATTTGTTCAGATTCCCAAGGTTCGTAGTCTTTTTTTGTATACTTTGGATGGTCTACTTGTCTACGACATAGAAAGTCGATCACTGTGTCGTAGATTTGTTGCGGTAGCTTGATATCTAGCACTCTAAAAGTAGCCAAAGCACAGAAAGTAAGACCCAAATGAGGTTCAGCATACTTTAGTGAAGAAAAACCGCCCGTTATACCCAGTCTATCTAGTAGGAAATTCTTTAAGTTTTCGACATTTATATCATTGGTTCTGTCTTCATAAGGAAGTTGATCGTATTTGCATAATTTCCGTATACTTGCGGCTATGTAACAATGTCTTAAATCAGTCTCACCTAAGAGTTTACCATCCGGATCAAGTGCTGGTACGAAAGCGCCTTTCTCAGGTCCCAGGTCTACTTGACATTTCCGAACGAATTTCATAATCTTGTGTCGATCTAATATTTTTGCGTAGTTACACTCTAGAATGAGCAAGTTGTAGAGAGCGAATAATGTAGCTGATAGATTGGGTAAATCATAATTCTTCGGTTTTGCTTCCAATTTGAAAGACAAACTTTGTCTAAAAGATTGTATCTCCTCATTAGGATCACTAATGAGATGGTCAAGAATGAAGCCGGCATAGTTCAGCTTTTCCTCTGGGGAAAAATTTAATCTACCTGTAAGGGCAAGACCATGTAGACAAAAGTAGATTAAAGCTAACTTATTAGAATCCGCCCCCTGAGCGTAGGATGGAAGGGACGTTAAGCACAACTGAAAATACTTAGCGTGCTTCTTCAAATTCAACGCTGGCTCTTGCATATTATTGCTTTTTTGACGTCGAGACAGACATAGATTCTAATAAACGAGAAAAATTCCTAGGTAGTCTCTCGCACTTCTAAGTTCATCTTTTGGTTCCATTTGTAGCGCTAATTTGCTGATATTTTATATACAAGGATAATCGTGGCCCACATAACGTATAGGGAGCATTTCTTAACTCAGAAGATTCTTGACAATCAAGAAGCGAAATACAAATCAATTAGAAGAGCAATGAAAACTTGCAAGGAATTAGACCAAAAATTCAAGACTCTACGTTATCGTTATTTAACTTGTAAATTTACTCTATTCTATTTCGTTTGATATGTATTTGTTAGTCTATGACATGCTTGAGTACTTCAAGCATGTTAATTTCGTAGTTCGGTAAATTCGACAGCAGAGATAGATCCCGCGAAATCACAGAAATGATTACCGGTAACCTTCCATGAAGCCTGTTACCCTTCTGTAATATCGACGTCCAACAATAAATATCCAGACAAGTTCTCAACAGGTCGGAATATTCATCTCGTAATGCTTCTTGAACACGCAAAGATATTCGCTTGGACCATCTGTGGTCGTACAGGTTAACTATGCCTCCTCGTTGTTTTTGTGTTACTTCGCTTTCTTCGATAATGGGCTCTGCGAGTAAGAAAGAAAACTTCTGGAGATCGACATTCAATCCCACTCCCAAAAACTTGGTGAAAGCCTCCTTAAGGGTCCAAAATTGGTTGAACATGATGTAACGCTTCCAGTTGTCACTTTCTTGGCGCAATTGCTGCTCTTCTATTGGATCAAAAATAGCATGGAAATCTTCTATATATCTCTCCATAGATATTTTCTGTTCCGCATGCGATATATCGACTCCTACTGCTTCAATCGAACATAGACTAACGACTACACTTAGGATGTCATTAGAAGAGCTGACATTAAACTGGAAGGGAAATTTCTCTTGTACCTTCAATCGAGGTTTTCCAAACCGATTGTATCCTATTTCCAACTCTCTCCAAGGGTCAAACAGCTCTACATTTCCCTCAAATAAATAAATTACAAAGTTCAATACCAACTTGGTAAACAACTTACTGATAAGGGATTTAATTCTTTGAATTTCGTTTTTTGCATTCCTGACTTTTAGTTGGTCCCTTAAGTTTAGAAGCCGTAAGCTGGTCTCAAAATTGTAATCATCGCGCAATATTTCCCTTATCGCCTGCGAATTAGAAACCGTGGTGAATAGTAAAATGCACTTTTCCTTTTTTTTGGGCAGTACTACACTCTCTAAGTCTGAGAGAAAGACCTGCTTTGGCATCTACTCTGCTGCCCCCAGTGCTTGCTATCTATTTCCTCTTAATTGAGATTTTTATCATTGTTAGTGCACACTGAACAATCAGGCGTGCACTGAAAAATTTTTTTTTTTAGAGAGGTTTATGTACTGCGATTGCACGAGGAGGAATGTAAGGCTTATCAATCGTATATTAGTAAATTACTTGAAAATTTTGTAAAATTTAGGATATTTATTTAGCTAGTGTGTTCAATAATTTTAAACAATAATTAAATATGTCTATACCATTGGAATACGACGTGACATTACCAGATGGCCACAAGTACAAGCAGCCATCAGGACTCTTTATCAATAATGAATTTGTAAAGCCAAAGTCGGGAAAGACTATTGAGTCCATCAACCCAGATACAGGGAAAGTAAACGGATATGTGTATGCGGCAGAAGAAGAAGAAGTTGATCTTGCGGTGAAATGTGCAAGACAAGCTTTTAAAAAGGTGTGGAAGAAAGTCACAGGAGTTGAAAGAGGACAATTGCTTTATAAACTTGCAGAAGCTATTGAAAAAAATAGAGAACTCCTTTCCGCTATGGAAGCGTGGGATTCAGGTAAAGTGAAACGTAACAATGCTGTCTATGACGTTGATGAATGTATCGACGTGTTGAAGTATTATGCAGGATGGGCGGACAAGATAAAGGGCAACTTGATCCAAAATGATTCCAAGAAAGTCGCCTACACTGTTAGAGAGCCTTACGGTGTTTGCGGACAAATTATACCATGGAATTATCCATTGGCAATGGCTGTTTGGAAAATTGCACCAGCAGTTGCTACTGGTAATGTGGTAGTCTTGAAATCGTCGGAGTTGACACCTATGTCTCTCTTATATTTTGCCACTCTTATCAAAGAAGTTGGATTCCCTGCTGGTGTTATCAACATTTTGTCAGGATATGGTGCGGTTTGTGGTAAAGCCTTAGCCTCGCATTTGGATGTGGACAAAGTAGCTTTCACCGGTTCTACACAGACAGGTAAACTCATTCAGCAGTTAGCTGCAGTCAATTTGAAGGCTGTCACCCTTGAATGTGGTGGTAAGTCACCAATGATTGTCAGACATGATGCGGATCTCGACGAGACTGTTCCGTGGGCTGCAATGGGTGTCATGTCTAACCTGGGACAAATATGTAGTGCAACCTCAAGGATCTATATCCATGAAAAGGTATATGATACTTTCGTGGAGAAATTAGCAAAACATGTCTCTGAGGTTTATCTTCAGGGAGATGTTTTTGATGATAAGGCTGTCGTTGGACCTCAAGTCTCAAAACAGCAATATGAAAAAGTCATAAACTATCTTGACCTCGGAAAGTCTGAGGGTGCTAGAGTTGTTCTCGGTGGTGCCAAAAACGACAAGTCCTCTTTTGCTAACGGTTACTATATTCAGCCAACAATTTTTGCTGATGTATCTCCCGAAATGAAAATAGTTAATGAGGAAATATTTGGTCCGGTGGTTACCTGTGCCAAATACAATGATGACGAGAAGGTCGTAGAAGAAGCTAATAATACTATGTATGGTTTGGGTGCTTCTGTCTTTACCAAGGACCTTAATGTAGCCCATCAAATGGCGTCCGATATTGAGTCCGGCACTGTGTGGATCAATTCTTCCAACGACAATGATTGTCATATACCTTTTGGTGGTGTTAAAATGAGTGGTACAGGAAGAGAGTTAGGAGAGGACGGAATCGCTACTTACACACAAGCAAAAGCAATTAATATCAACTTGGGTATGAAGCTTTAGTAAGTAAATTATATCGAATATGTATGATTTATAAATGCAGGAAATTCTGTTTATGTTCAGGATTGTATTTAATGATTTGTGCCCGATGGCCCCTATTGTCATTACATGGCAATGAATAAGGCAAATTCGGTTTACGATGGTTTCATTTACTACGGATGTCTCTGATGACCTTACAGAGGACCCTGAGAGTGTTAATGGTGATAGAGATATCAAATTTAGAGGGTCGAAAGGAAAAAGATTAAGTCAACCAGCAAATTCCATAGTAAGGAAGCTTCCGCTGAATCTCCTCGCACAAATCTTGGAATATGTTAGTCAATACGATTTGGCCAGAATACTGGTAGTTTGTTGTGCATTTAACCAACTTGCCACTCAAAGGTTGTATAAGCGAGTGACTGTCATACTTAATGCAGAATTTCCGCTCAGGTATAAGAAAAATGCTTTCTTGTTCATAAAAGAAAATGGTATGAGACATATGGACTCATCCCTTATTCACTCGATAGATCGCTTGTTGAAATTTATTGAAGTACTTCATAAGAATCCCGATTTGGTCCAGAAGGTGAAGTTCTTTGTCTTCGATAAGTGCCATCCCGAGGCTATCGGTAAAAGTGAACGAGAGCTAGACGCCATCCAGACAAATCTAATAGAATTTTTTGGGTCAAATTCCCATGAAATGAACTTTTTGCATATAACATTCGTCAACTTCGTTAAGGGAATTGGAAAATTAACTGCTTTCTTGCAAAATCCTAATATTCGTAAAAAGATTTTCAAGCTCTTTGTAACAAGTTACAAAGACTTGTATTTGCCAGAAATACCCCAGAGAATGTCTAATCTTTTTTTGATATTGGACGATAAAGAGATGATGGAATTCGAAACCTTAGACTTACTGAAAGGTCCAACTGAAATGTTGAATAATCTTTATACCTTAACCTGCAGTACTAAATGTCAACTTGGCTTGTTGGTGTTAAAAAAGTTGACTTTGTACAATGGAGATGACGATGCAGGAAAGTTGAAGTTGAGAGGGTTGACTGCTTTCCATTGTCATAAAGAGAATGTTTTTTCTGATGAAAATGAACTATGGAGCACTTTCAATGGGCAAGTTGATGAAGAATTGCGCTCATATCTCGAATCTGTTGACAAGAGACTACTGTTCAAAGCCTTAAGTGATAAGGTTGACCTTACTTATTTGACTCATTTATATTTGAAAGTGGACTGCATTGGACATAGATATAATCGCTGTGATTGTTTCCCAAATTTCTTTAAAGATTTGACATTGTATCTGTCGAAGCATGGGGGTTTACCAAAATTAGTAAGTTTCGAATTAGAGCTATATCCAAATTTAGAGTGGTTGCGCCCAAATCAAATTTTGGAAAACATTTTGACGCCATTAGCATGTTTTATAAAATCATTGCTGAGCTTGACTCGGCTTACAATTGATTGCTCGACCCCTGGTTTTAAAATGTTCGACAACAGCATGGGTATGTCAAGTTTGTTGTTGAATAAGCTTAACGAAAGACTAATGGAAGCTTTTTTCTTTTGTTTTCTCGGTTCACTGAGGCCAAGGCTTTCTAGGAATTTGAAAACGTTGCAATTGCCTGATTTTTTCACTTCATTTATTTACTATAAACCAAGCTTCTATGAGTCCTTATTGCACACTTGTGATTGCTGGGGATGTGCTTTGGTTTTAGAAAAATTGTCTGACTTATTTTTTCCTATTGACGAGGAGGATAGCATTCATGGCATGGAACATGAAGGGAACTTTTATTTACTTGTTGGTTTCATTTTGGGTAAGTTACAGGCTGATAGAGAAGTTTGTATTCCAATCAAACAAAGAAGCTATAGCTACAAAGATTATCCTATTTATAAGGGACAGCCGCATACTTTGCATAATCATTTTCATGCTAAAAAGAAGGCCTGTAATTGTAACATTGAAAATGATCCTAACGGAACGCATGCCTTTAATATTGATAACTTAGTCACTACTTATATCATCCATCAATTAAGGCCTATTGTCAATTACATAACTACAATTTTCACAAACTTGGATAACTTGATGATTCATGGAATCTACTATCAGGCAAACAAAGATTCTGGGACACTCTCGCCAATATTCGATAGCGAAAAGTATCCGGCGGAGCTTTTACTGCTGAGGAAACAGGAAATGGCACACGGAACCAAACCAGATTTGCCATTTGGTCATTTTCGTGACCTCTAGAGACTCGGGTTAATTCTAGAGGTAAAAAAAAAGGAAAAAAGGACATATATTATTTTAGTTGTTAGTGGAGTTTGGGCTGTTAAGGGTTTTATAGGACTGACATAGAACAAAATTCGTATGAATTTTTACTGCTTCCTAATGTAGTACTGCTTTTAATCAGAAAAAATGTCTATATACATCCTTGTGACTAGATAAGGCAAGCTTTGACACTCACCCTAGTGATCCTCGGGCTTGATGAGTGTACTGTAGTTCTTTGAGATTAGATACTTATTACGGCCAAGGCACTTTTACATCAGTACACCAGCATCAAAATTTGTCTGGTAGGAAACTGGCTTAGAGTAACTCACCTAAAGGCTGTTTGTTGCATACATGTATATAACGCTTTTTATGTAACCTACTAAGTAGGTTACTCTTATATCTTTAAAATTGGGAAATCTTTTTTTTATCGTTGAAAAACTTCCTAACTAAATTCGTAAAATAGATGAAAAAAGGTAAATATGCATAAAAAAAAAATAATAATAGTAAAAAAGGAGAAACAAAAAAAAAAAAAAAAAAAAAAAAAAAAAAAAAAAAAAAAAAAAAAAAAAAAAAAAAAGAGGAACATAAGAAGCAAAAAGGAATTACCAAGTATTACAGAGTATGATACTCTATGTAAAGTATCACACGCCCTCAAGAGTAAGATACCAATAAGTGCTAACATTTTGGATTTTAGCTAACTGGAGAACTTCAATAGTTATAATAAAAACATCTAACCGTTTTTGCACCTTTTTACCGAGGTACAATACTGTATATAGTTAAAGAGTACTCAAAACACACCTTCAGCATTAAAAGAAAGAGAAGGCATTATTTAAATATTAGAATACCCTAATAAAGGGAACACAGTAACAACATTCTAGCTTACTTTTTGTTTTCAAGTAGGTACTTTCTATATTCCAGAGGGATTGCATTTGTCATTTGGTGCTTGCGAGTGCCTTATGACCACAAATAATGAATCTTGATAAATTTAACGCAATGTCAAGATCGTTTTTTGGAGGTGCAGGTGGGGTAAGTGATTGGGGGATCGAGGAGACAGTAGCTAGTCCAGCGTTATCACACGGAAGTTTTATGGAACCCATTGATCTGGTCTCTAAACAAAGTATTGCGTCTTCTACGTTGATCAATGGATACACAGAAAATGAACATAAGGAACAAGATCAATTTCAGAAATATTGTAGGAAATGCGGGTATGTACCCATTGAATCATCGACGGAAAATTTCAATAAGTTTATAAAGAAGTATTTGTCATTGACGAGTGCTAAGAATAAATTTTGGGAAGAATTCAAATATAATATGGTGATATCTGACCTATTAAGCCAAAATATTGTTTTATCAAAAAATGAACAGTCATTGAAAAATGTGATACAGTATGCTGGAAAAGAAGATGAAAGTGAAAGGAGCCTCGTTAAGTTGTTGAATAATGATGGGACAGTGCTACGTGTTTTGAATAGACAATATCACTTGACTTTACCTTCTCGGTATTTCACTACCTGCACAATTATTCTGGTTATCTACTCCATTATATTTTTTATGAAGCAGTTGGTGTCACAGAAGATGCAGACGCAGCCATTATACACACAGTCTATGATGTTAAGAATATTGATAATAACTTCTACCCGTATAATTCACTGCAGACGGGTAAGGATCTTGATTCAATCTTCAAAGATAATGAAAATTTTAAATGGATTTCTATTTCAAAATTATGCGTTAAATAAAAAGCTAATAACGGGTTTACTTAGGTTGAAAGAGTGTGAAATGTTTGACTTCATGAAGAGTTCCTATTTTTCAGAAAACGATGCTCTACATATAAAATCATCATTGCAAAGTGCCCTAAATTTAATAAATCTTAATATAAGAAATGATATAACGAAATTGTTACCCTTCGTGAATGGTCCAATGCTAGAGAAGTTTTGCAATATTAACGACGTAGATATCTTCAAGATAAACCAGAGCTACAAGGAATACTTGCAAGAAGAGCTTTGTGACAGCACTGAAGAGGATAAACGCAATGTGCATTATAACGAAATTTTTTTTTATATTAGCCAGTTTCATGAGCTAAGGAAATTCTTAATATGCGAGTTATTGATAGTTGATGGTGTTCCGCAAAAGTGTTTGTTTCTTTATGAGATATGGGATATCTTCAACATAGACGAGCTGAATATTGATGAATATCTACTGAACAGTATAACTTTTTCGGAAAAACTCTTGATTATAGAAGAAGTTCTTAGCGACTTCAAGGATGTGTTGAAAGTCATGAACCAAACCCTAGACAACTTCGAAATTATGAATAAGAATTCTCAAAGATTTGCAAAACCTAGTTCTGAGGCAGGAATAAGTGTGAATTTAAGTGGCGTGATCCCGTCTGGTGAAGCCTGCATTAAAAACCTTTCTCATGCGGTGCTAGGTGCTTCGACGAAGTTGAAGTATTTCTCAAGGTACAACAGCGCTAGTTTACGTGCAGAAAATAGCGAGGAATCTCATCAAAAACTATCTATATTTCAACAGTTGGGAATAGAACTTGATAGAATAAACGAGCTCTATAAGATAAGCTTGAATGAGTTAACTAATGAATGTAACGAAAGTCAATGGCATTCAACTCTGGAAAGGAAAAAGGAAAGAGAATCGAAGGAAACCAAAAACAATAAGTCAAGCGATTTCAGCTTAAAGTCATTGCATACCGTGAATTCCAATTCTAACAAGAAAAGACTGTCTTTATATTCTGATGACATCGGCGAAAACCTATTGAGTGGACCAAACATGACATCTCTTTCGAGTCCTTCAAATCCTCAGAATTTTGTCAATGAGCAAAGCAAGAGTAGTCGCCTGTCAGGTGGCCTTCCGTTGAGCTTGCTTACTGTATTTAAAGAACTGGCAAATAGCGAAACGAAGACAAGTTTAGACTCCTACGATGAAACAACTACGCGACTTCCGTTTACAGGATCAAAGAATATACGAACGGGGGACAATATCAATAATTTTTCCTCGGCAGATACGAAGAGGACTCACAACTCAGCGGCCTTGGATTCTTTGAATAGGAATACCTCCACACGAGCAAAAAGTGGTTTGGGGAACTCTTCCGATAACAGGTTTTCTTTGAATTCATTGACTTCCAATGTGAGTGCAATATCAGACTTCGCAAGCAGTTCTCAATTGACTACGATAGATGATGAAAATGTTATAAGGGTAAATGATACTATTTCAAAGAACGATTTGGTTCTAAGGTTAGAAGAAAGTCTTAATAAAATTTACGAACTTGAATCGGAAAAACACGAAAACACGAGAGGCAATAGACGTTTCGATGATGGCATTTTTGGCGCTTCTGTTGATCAGAAAGCTAACTATCCGTTATCACGTTCCAATAATCAAGACAAGACGTTCGATGCGCAATTAGAAAAAGTATTGGAAAGTAAATTTAGTAATGCTACACAATGACGGACAGGTCGTACTTATCATGAAAGTCACAAAAAGCTCTGTATTTATGTGTATAAATAATTACATAACCTAATTCAATTTCTTCACAGCTAATTGTCAACTATTTTTTAACTAATGAATCACTGCTCCTTAGGTGATTACTGCTCTTTTGGACTTGCCGAAGGTGCGTTACCTTCGTCACCTCCACCTAATAAAAGGAACGCAACATCTTTTTTCTTGTTAGTGTTATCGTCCTTGTTTGCTTGTGCTGCTTTACCTTCCATTACGACGTGTTGCACTTGTTCCTTTTGTTTTGCTCTGTCCCTCATCCTTTCCTCTATAGTACCTTTTGCCAATAGTCTATAAACGGTTACTTGACGAGTTTGCCCGAGCCTATGAGCTCTATCCATAGCTTGTGAATCAATGGTAGGATTCCAGTCAGAATCATAAAATATAACCGTATCTGCGGCGGTTAAATTAATTCCTAAACCACCAGCTCTTGTGGATAACAAGAACACGAATATTTCTGGTTTCGTTTGCCAATCGTGGACAAGGTCACGACGGTCGTCTAATTTTGACGACCCATCTAACCTTATATAAGCATGCTGACGATGTGTCAAATATTCTTCCATCAAGTCCATCATTTTCGTCATTTGGAAATATATAAGGACCCTGTGGTCATTTTGCTTTAATTTTGTTAATAATTCATCTAGTTTCGAAAGTTTTCCTGATTCGGTTATAAATCTTGTCATTGACGGCATCCTTATGTTGGAATAATCAATAAACTTGTTTATAGATAAAGGATACAAGTTTGACTTAGGATACCTTGGAACCGGAACATCCTCCTTAATTAAATTTAATTCCGTATCGAGTGTTAATGGCATCATGCTTGATTTAATATATCTATTGAAAAGAACATCCTCAAGTGTATAAGAAATTGATCTGTCATGGCACACAAGCGTCACGGGGGGAGCAGATGCTATAGGAGCTGCTGCTGGCTTCAGACTGCTCATCATCATATCTTCATAAACTTTGTCTCTAACTGTATGCAATTCTTTCAAGTGTGGTGAATTACTTAGTTCGGCCTGCCCGCTTTCGTAGTCACTAACTAAGAAAAGTCTATTTCTAGGTAAGTAGTAATTGTCGTCTTCATCGTAAAGGTATTTGAATCGGCTCGAACCTTCATAATTAATATTTGAGTATTGCTTCAAATCAATGGCTCTCTCAATAACATTTTTTCTAGACATATTTTTGAGTTCTTGAGGGGAAGTATTGACGAAATTGAGCCATCCAAAATTATCCAATTTATCTTCCACCGTATTCATTGGGTCGTAAATATTGAACAAACTATGCAAGATTTTATCTTTAGACCCTTTATCATTCTCTTCACCTGGCCGTAAGAGTTCTCGATATATAAGCTTAGGTAAATGATATTTTAACAAATTCTCTGTCGTATAATTCACGTCTAAGTCATTACCTTCTCTCAAAAAAGATCCTGTCTCGGCGAAATTACTGAAGGCATAACTTGACTCTACGTCAGCTCTTTCGAACAAATCAGGATGATTGCAGACTTTTCTAAATTGCATCACTAAATTCATCAAGGACTGATCATCATTACCTGTACCAGAAGCATCTAACAAGTCCATTACAGAGATCTGTGACTTTAGCATTTGGTAATATTTCTTTTGTCTATTCGTTAAGTCACAGAACAAATCGACCTCAACTTTATCACCAAGCTCGCTCTGAACGTTTTTCTTAACACGCCTCAACATAAAAGGTTTCAATATAACGTGCAACCTTTTTAGCTGCTGTTCATTTAGCTTTGTGTTGGATTGTGCGTGACTCTCAATATCTTTAGAAAACCAATCACTAAATTCGTCATGAGAGTCAAAAAGTGAAGGCATAATAAAATGGAGCAAGGCCCATAATTCTTGCATAGAATTCTGAATAGGGGTACCCGTTAACAATAACCTGTTTCTACAAGAAAAAGAAAGTAATGATTTCCATCTTGACGACAGTGACGATTTAATAGCTTGAGCTTCATCAAGAATCATATATTGCCATCTCATTTTCTGAAAATAAGGAGTATCGGTGACTATCAACTGATAGGAAGTAACCAAGACATGAAAAGGGGCATTTCTAGTATATCTGACATTCTTTCGATCCCAAAACTTTCTCAAAACTTTTCTATCTTTGGCGCTTCCCCAATAAGGAATAACTTTGAAATCAGGAACAAACCTAGTAATTTCTTGTTGCCAGTTATGCAAGGTAGAAGATGGAGTCACAATCAAAAAAGGGCCCCAAATATCATGTTTCTCTGCCAAGTAAGCTAGCACCGATATACTCTGAACAGTTTTACCAAGACCCATCTCATCAGCAAGAATACCATTAATGCCTTGCTCGTATAAGTTACCGAGCCAATTCAAACCTTTCAATTGGTATTCTTTTAAGTCACATTTCAACATGTCTGGTTGAGTGATATTCATATTACCCATTAAAGCAGGATTCTGGAAATTCATTTCTTCTCCATTCGTTTCAGGGTTAACATCAAATGATTGAGCTTTGTTTCGAGCAGCCTCCAAAGCCATCTGAGCATTGTTTGCCGCTGCTTTATTCATTGCGTCATCATCATCAATGTCAAAGTCGATAGAATGATACTCTTGTGAAGCACGATTTTCATCATCACCAACGAGTTCCGTATGTGGCTTGGCCTCATGCTCGAAATTTACATTAGGGTCCGCGTCACCCCCTTCGAAGTCTCTAGTTTTAATCTTGTTACCGATAAAGTGCGAGTACAACTCAGTCTGTGTAATAAGGAAATTTAATTTTCTTGATTGCCTCTTAGACTCTCTTTCTTCTTCCTCCTTCTTTGCTTTGTCAAGGAGTTCTTTTTCATGCTTTCTACGCAATTCTCTCTCGATTCTTTCGTTTCTCTTCCAGAAGTTGAACATCTCCCTCATGGCTCTCCTGGCCTTTGCAGTCAAGTCCTTTTGATTCTTATTATTCTTTAACTGCCATCTTCTTGCCTCTCTAGCTGCTAGAATCGAGGTCTTTTTCATATTTAGCATCTTGGCTTGTGATGACTGCTGCAACATCCTACTGACCTTGGGCCCATCTTTTCTAGACAAGTCCTTCCAAATAGCTACAAATATATTCTCGTACTGCTTGGATGCTATCCTCTGTTCCTTAGCACTATTTTTGTTGCCCGCTTCTTCGTTGTTCTCACCAAGGTCGGCCGAAGACTCTTCCCAGTTCTCTTCCACCACCGCTTGCGTACCAGCACGAGTCTTTCGTCTCTTTCCACGGCCAGCATCCGCATCTGGGACATGTGATGATGGGGTCGGTTTTCTTTTAGGCTTAGCTTTAGTATTCTTCGCATTCGCTCCTCCTTTGGTCTCTTCCATCCCTTCTTGGTTCTTGGTCTTAACTCCTTTGTTTTCATCCAAGCCATTCATCTTGCCGTCGGCTTCCTTAAAATCTCCATATTTCTTTCCTTCCCTTGTCGATCCCCATCTGAACCTTCTGTCTGTGCCGCTCTTCAACAACAGCTCCTCCGAAGTGATGTCTTCAGTCACAACCCGGTCGAGATAATTCCCTGCTATTTCCGAGGTCTTTCTTATCACCGCATTCAAATTGCTCTCTTCTACCTTTATTAAACTATGCATATTATGCTTTATAAGCGTCCGATCAAGCTGCTGAATCTTATTAACTCTATCTTCGAAGTCTTTCAAGTACTTTTGTTCTTCCATCTCATCTTCCCTAACTTGCCACTCTTCTTCTGTTTCTTCATTTTCCTTCATTATTGGCGGCAACCCGTTTCTCGGTATGAAGGTCCTCAAAATGTCCACCTTACTCTCGTCCGCCTGCTCTTTCTGCGTTTGCTTTCCAACTTCATCATCTTGTGCTATTGCTTCTGTATTATCTTTATTTGGACTTTCTATAATTTCCTGGTTCTTTGTGGTTTCCGTTTCACCATTTTCTCCGTTCATTGGCGTGTTGCCGCTGTTCGGTGAAAGCATGGACGAAATATTCATTATGATGCTCTTACCTCTATTCAACTAAAATACTTTTTCGTCTATATCTAATTCTTCACTTGATTCGCTACGTTCTATCCCTTAATCTAGGTAGCAATTAAAAAAAAAATCCGTTATTGTCTATTCGAACGAGAAGCGCTCCCTGGATCATTTTATTAGTCCCCTCGTAACAGTCATAATACCAGTGTCTGATCAAGTCGAGAAAAAAGAAAAAAAAAAAAAAAGACCAAATGCCCGGCCGCAGGATATTTCACTGGCACATTTGTACCTCACTAAAAGCTTCTACAAATACAAGAGATAATCTTTGTGGCTTTATGAGGGAAGAAATCAACGCATACAAGGACAGCTTTAGACAAGTTTTTCCGTGTAGGAGAAAGGCGGGAAAATATAATCACCACTGTGAGAGGCTAATCGCACGATTTTTCGTCCGCGAAAATGAAAAGAAAAAAGAGACAATCCTGCGAAAACGGTGAACCGAGGGGGTGCACGTGCCAAGCAGGTGCACTGAGCACACAGGACCAAAGAGAACCGGTAGTCGTTCGGGTTGAATGATGAGAGAGGAGCCCCAACAGACCGATTGGAGTAAGATTGCTATAACTACATACAAAAAGAGTCAGCAACATGGAGCATCCAGCTTGGACGTTATCGGGGCTTTGTGCCATTGGGGGCATAATGGGATATGCCCGGAAGGGATCTTTACCATCATTAATAGCAGGTGGATCCATTGCCGCGTTGTACGGGGCAGCAGGATACTTACTCAAGGAGAATGCGGATTACGGGTTGGAATTGGCCCTTGGGACATCGAGCGTATTGCTAGCAACAGGACTAGGGCGTGCGATACCAGGCCGATTCAAAAAACCAGTTCCTGTCGTATTAACAGTCCTTGGAGGACTCTCGACAGGGTTCTATGGTTTCAAGTATAGACAGCTTTACTTGTAGGTGTATAGCTACACTACAGGAATAAATAAATATGAAGTGTATTATTTAATTAATTACAATACCTAAGCAGATGCCTCAACAGGTTCAGCTTGTGTTCTGTAAGACTTAACAGTTGGGGCAGGGACCAACTCATCATCGTCCTTAGCCTCTGCGATTTGGACGTAATCAGGCAATGCTCTTGGACCGAACTTGTTGGTAGCTGGGTCTTTCATAATTTTAACCTTGATACCAAGAACACCTTGTCTCATCAAAAGATGTCTAATAGCAATGTCAATGAAGTCTTTGGATGGTTGACCGGAGTGGATCATAAAACCATCCATGTATTTTTGAGACTTGGCTCTGGCTGCTCTCAACTTACCTGAAATGACCACTTCGACACCCTTGGCGCCAGCGCTCATGGCGAATCTCAAGACACCGTATGCTGCTCTTCTCAAGGGCAATCCGTTCAACAACTTGGACTTCAAAGCCTCTGCTTGGACCGCTGCTGACAATCCTCTTTCTTCCACTCTTTCAGCGTAGATGACAAGTCCATCAGATGGAATTCTGAATCTTTTGCAGATCAAGGAGCTCAACTCATGAATTCTTCTTCCTTGCTCTCCCAAAACTCCGTGGGTGTTAGAAGCCTTAACGATAATTTCTAATTTGGTTGGCGTCTTTCTAACCTCAACACCAGCGTAACCTTGGTCAGCCAATTCTCTCGTAAAGAATTCGTTTAACTCGGCGTAGAAGACACCGTCCAATACTAACTTTCTCTTCTTTGATAATATAGCGTTGACCATTTTCTTTTCCTTAGGGTACTATAAAGATATACTAGAAAATGAAATCTAAGTCTGAAAAATTTTATTTCGACTGAAAAAAATTGTATTTACGTCAATACACGACTTTTAAATTTTCCAAAATCTATTATATAACCCATTATGTAATACACGTATTTTCCAAGAGCATATTCGCGTGACAGATATTCGTCATATTACCAGTAGTATAGCCAAGTGGTGAATCAAGACTTCTTTCATGTAGTTACTTGTAGAAAAATGAGAGTCAAGGATCCGATGATAAACTATTTTTCAATTATATCGAGCAAGAACTTTGTGCTAAAGCTGTCCATTGGGGATTCATAAAATATTCGTGTACATACCACAAAGTGCAACATGTATGTGGATAGTTTCTGACTATAAACAAGAAAAATAAGAATCTTATGAAAATACTAGGTCTTAAACTTGTAAATAGATATGAACTGAGAATGTTAATTAATAAGGCGTGGTAGGTAGAGTTAATGGGTTTCGACCCACTTCCTCGCAGACCTAAACAATTTGATCCAGGGACCGTAGTCACCCCATTTCCTTCCTTGATCAACAGGATACCAAGAATTGCTTTCTTTTCTACATACTCTTTCTGGATGAGGCATCATAGCCAATATCCTACCATTTTCTGATGATATACCAGCAAGGGCCATTTCTGAACCGTTCGGATTGAATGGGTAACGCTTGGTAACTTCGCCGTAATTGTTAATGTATTGCACCGCGTGCAAGTGTTGCTGCGAGAAGGAAGACAAAGAGTGGGGGCTATGGAAAACCGCCCTGCCCTCTCCGTGAGCTACAGCTATAGGTAACTGAGACCCCTTCATCTCTTGCAAAAAGATAGAATTGGTGGTTTCAGGAATCTTTACCATTACCGTACGTGCTTCATACTGTTCAGAGGTATTTTTTTCGAATGTAGGCCAGTTTTGAGTTCCAGGTATCAAGTCGGATATCCTGCTGAGGAACTGACAACCATTACATGCACCGAAAGCGAATGTGTCCGTTCTTTCTTTAAAAAATCTGGCAAATTCGTTTCGGGCCCTTTCATTAAAAAGGACTGACTTTGCCCAACCAGCACCAGCGCCCAAAACATCACCATAAGAAAAGCCACCACATGCTGCTATTCCAACAAAGTCATCCAAAGTTACTCTTCCTGTAAGAATATCGGTCATGTGGATATCATAGGATTCAAAACCCGCTTGTTGGAAACACCAAGCCATTTCCTGTTGTGAATTGACGCCCTGTTCTCGGAGAATGGCCACCTTAGGTTTAGGAGACGCCTGGTAAGCACTCGTATTATCTGTAACGTCGTAAGTCAACTTGTAGTTGATACCTGGATCTTTGTCATCCATGATATTATCAAACTCCTCTTTACTTGTATCTGGATTATCCCTGAGCTTTTGTATGTGGTAGGATGGTAATGACCACAACTTTTGCAATTCGCCTCTCGAATTCTTGTATACCTCCTTATTATTATAGTGTATACATATCTGTTGTGAGCGAGTTGGCTTTCCAAGTATTCTTATATGCTCCTCAGAAAAGTCACAGCGGTTGAAAACTTCAACAAAAGCTTTATAATCTGTAGACTTAATTTGGAAAACAGCTCCTAGTTCTTCGCTGAATAAGTCACCAAAAATATCATCACCTTGAATATCCAACTGAACACCAGCCCTACCAGCGAAGCACATTTCTATCACAGCGGTTATTAAACCACCATCAGAGATATCATGATATGCAAGGACAATGGACTCTTTATGCAAAATAATTAAGGCATTGAGAAAAGACTTTAAAAGAGAAGCTGAGCGAACAGTAGGAGCTTCATTGCCTAGTAAATTAAAAACTTGAGCTAGTGAAGAACCGCCCAATGCTTTTTTACCACCAGCTAGATCAACATGCACCAATATAGATTCTTCTGACCGTTCTAATTGGGGTGTCCACGTCTTGGCTGTATCTGAAACAGGCGCAAAAGATGTAACCACAAGCGACAAAGGTGCAGTAACTTCTTTATCATCCCACTTCATTTTCATTGACATAGAATCTTTACCGACAGGAACTGAAATTCCTAAAGTTGGACACAAGTCTAATCCAATCGCTTGAACCGCTTCGTACAACTTCGAACCTTCTCCCTCATGTGAGGCCGCCGCCATCCAGTTAGCAGAAAGTTTCACTTTGTCTACTGAAGGTATATCAGCAGCAAAGATATTTAGCAATGATTCTGCAACACACATCTTCGCCGATGCTGAGGCAGAAATCAAAGCCAAAGTGGGTTTTTCACCAACTGCTATGGCCTCACCCGTGGTAACACTTTTTTCACCTAGAGAGGTAGCAGTAACTCCAACGTCTGCCACAGGGGTTTGCCAAGGCCCAACCATTTGTTCACGATCAACCAAACCAGTAACAAATCTGTCACCAATAGTAATTAAAAAGTTCTTAGAGGCCACTGAAGGTAATCGGAGAACATTTCTGATAGACTCCTTCAAATCAAGCTTGCTAGTATCGAAAGGCTTTAATTTCAAGGGTTTCGTAAAAGCAGCGCGGCTCATTTTGGGGGGTTTACCAAACAAGACAGACATTTCTAAGTCAATCGGAGTTCCTTCTAATAGCGAGTCAGTAACGACTAGTCTCTCTTCATCGGTGGACTCTCCCACTACTGCGAAAGGTGCTCTTTCTCTTCTACAGATATCTTCGAATATACTCAACTTATCTGGGGATATGGCTAATACAAATCTTTCTTGAGATTCATTGCACCATATTTCCATTGGAGACATACTAGGTTCCAAAGACAAAATTGATCTTAATTCAATTCTAGCACCTAAGTCGCTATCATGAACGACTTCTGGCAAAGCATTTGATAAACCCCCGGCACCAACATCATGTATTGATTGAATAGGATTACTAACTTTCCCAAGCGAAACACAAGAATCAATTACCTGCTGAGCTCTTCTTTGTACTTCCGGATTGCCTCTTTGAACAGACGCGAAATCTAAATCAGCCGATCCTTCACCAGAAGAGACTGATGACGCTGCACCACCCCCAAGACCAATCAACATAGACTGCCCGCCTAAAACTACCAATTTTGCTCCCACAGATATTTTTGTGTCTTTCAAAGCTAGCTGAGGCCTGACGGCACCTAAGCCACCGGCTAACATAATAGGTTTGTGAAACCCTCTATATTCTTTATCACCATTATGTTTTTCAACTTCTATTGTGAGTGTTCTAAAAAATCCACTTATTGCTGGTCTTCCGAATTCATTGTTAAATCCCGCTGATCCTATAGGTGCCTCAATCATAATATCGAGAGGAGAAGCAATATGATTTGGCTTTCCCAAGTTTTTCTCCCACGGTTGCGACAATTCGGGAATATTCAAATCGGAAACTGAAAATCCTGACAAACCAGCTTTTGTTCTGGAGCCTCGTCCTACTGCACTCTCATCACGAATTTCACCACCAGACCCAGTAGCTGCACCCGGATAAGGCGAGACAGCAGTTGGGTGATTATGTGTCTCCACCTTTCCAAGAATATGAACGATCTCCTTTTCGGACTTCCACTTCTTTGTATAAATATCCGGAGCAAAGAAATAACCTTCAGAACCTTCAATAACAGCTGCATTGTCCGAATAGGCCGACACAGTAAACTGAGGATTTTTGTTGTGCGTATTTCTGATCATCTTGAATAGAGATAAATCTTTCTTTTCACCGTCAATTGTCCATTCCGCATTAAAGATTTTGTGCCTACAGTGTTCAGAGTTCACCTGAGCAAACATAAAAAGTTCCACATCAGTAGGATTTCTTCCTATTCTTTTTGTAAAAGCGTCTACAAGATAATTTCTTTCACCCTCATCTAAAGCTAGTCCCATCGCCTTGTCGGCATTCAATAGATTGTTGGGATCCGACATCAAATCTACTTCGACTAAAGATTTCGGTGGATTGTGTGCGAACAAGTCTTCGTAAGTAGGAACACAATCTCCTAAGTACAACTTCTGTGTCATTCTGTCGAAAACAGATGACAACATATCTCCTCTCAGGATATGGGCATACAAAGGAAATTCCGAGTGCGTTTTAATGAGCAATGTTAGTCCTCTCTCAATCCTTTCGATTCGGTCGCCAAGTCCACAAGTATATGCGATATCCGTAGCTTTAGAGGACCAAGGTGATATAGTACCTGGTCTTGGTAATATTCTAACAACAAAGACGTTTTTGTCTAAATCAGACAGCTTATCTTTGAGGGTCAGGTCCACCTCATCTTTAATGGATGAAATTTGTTCCAATTTTGTCTCTAGCGGGTCTGATAATTCCAAGGGTGAATCGTACTGCAACAATACTCTAAGTACATGAAATTGATTTCTATCCAAATGTCCTTTAAGTGATACGAAGTGAGTATACGATGTCACAACTTTGTCTATCAAGCCAGGTTTATTGAACCATTTTTCCACTTCTCGAGTCAAATTATTAATTCTGAATTCAGAGAGTGCTTTTGGCCCTGGTAAAACAAGAAACCTGCTGTCATTCATTTCGCCGCCAATGAAGTACACCCTTTCAAAGAATCTCGCTTCTTACGACACCTTGATCTAGTCAGCTCTCAATATATTTCTGACTTCGTTTTCCCAAAATTGTTCCAAAAAAAAAAAAAAAAGTCGTGTACCCACCACGATGAGATTATTAGATTAGAGATTTACAACTTGCTTGAAAGTCTTCAAGAGTAAATGGCACAGGGAAACTTCAAGCTAAAATCAAAGCCGCCAGGTAGGGTGACAAAGAAACACAAGGATCCAAAAAAGACTGCTCGCAAGATAATAAAGCCTAAGAAGCCAGCAGCTAGAGAGGAGGAAAAATTGAAGAAACAGCAGGAGAGTAAAGTAATTTCAAGTACAGAAAGGTTGGTAGCCAATCGAGTAGGACACTTGGAATTGGTCGATGGAGCTAAAAGGCAAGCTACAAGCAAGGATAAAAGTGATAAGAAGTAAATGGAAGTACTATGTGCAGAGCGCTGAGTGAACATTTTAATATTCTTTCTAATTTTCCTGAGCTGTCTTCCCTAGAAGACAGTGTAGTGGAAAAAGAAGATGAAGATGGCTCTAGAATGGAAGAACAATACATAAAGAATAAACTAATACAGAATGTCACTAATGTTATAGTAGCAAAAGAGAAAACAAAAACTATTCCAGACTTAATTGCAACTGATCCGGAATTACTGAAAGAACAAATTAAAAAAAGACATAAAACTCGGTAGATTGGATATAAGCGGGTATAAATGTAATAATATTAATATTATTTAGGGACATCTCTCACCGTAGCTTCTTGTGCTTCAAGTTCTAATTTCCTTCTCTTCAAATTGAAATTTTGCGCTTTAGCGTAAGATACCAAGCTAGCACCGAATAGTCCATTAACGGAAACAAGCAATAGATTGACAGGAGTTGGATTCATCTTGAAGGTTGAGTGGGTTAACTTGTCTAATAAATGCTGGGTGATGTTACACGCTCCCGAAATACTCATGATAATTCCATAGACGGAGCCGAAGGTTTCAAAACCAAAAACTTTGATACAATAATCTGAAACGGCTGTGTAATAAAATGGACGAAATACCACCAATACTGATATTCCGATAACCGTACCAGGTAACCAAGAAAGTAAACCCATAATGCCGAAAAGCACACTGAAGAATACCATAAAGCTTAGTATAGTAACAACAGTGAGATTATCCAATATTAAACCCACAATAGGAATAGAAATGAGTCCACCGACAGGCAATGCTATATCAAAAAATTGATTTATACTAGAGGCGAGCTCTTCGTCACCATTATATAAGTAGAGAACTTGCGACCTTATTGTTGCAACAAAATAGTTGATTCGAAGCATCTGTACAATAGTGAAAGATGCCATAAGCCAAAACCATGGTGTCTTTAATTGATCGTTGATTTGATAACCATGTAGTATACCATAGATGCCTCCAGATTTGCTGAAAAGTCGCTCTTCGGCGTCATCTTCGTAAGCTGATTTTAAGGAAGTACGAGAAACGAAAGATGCTCTCAGTAAAACAGAATCTCTCCTCTTGTCTTTATTTTTACCCAATAAAGATAAAGTTTCCAACATATTGGGCTGATGTTCTGATGCTGACATGCCAACAGACAGAGTGCCTTGTTCTTCAAGAGGAGGCTCATTGGGAGATGTAAAATCTCCATTTTCATCAATTCCCATTTCATTTATTTTTGCTAAAGCCTCTAGAGTATCGTGAGATCTTCTTGGCATTATGGTTAATTGACAAAGTATTATAAATGCTGGCACCACTAAATAGAAACTGAAAAATTTATCCAAAGACACTCTCCCAACCTTCTCATAATACTTACGATAAAAAAAAAACAATGCCAGCGACGAATCGAAAGCACCTGTTATCAAAGCCAATATGAAACCTGACCTTTTAGGAAAGTTGTTGGACAATTGGAAAGAGGATATGAAGACGAATGGCCCACCAAGAGCTAAGCAGCAATATCCCAAAAGGTAAGGATCTAGCATATAGGTGCTTGACATGATAGCTTTTGCGAATTTAAAAAATAGTGATGCCCCAATCAAAAAAACAGATCCAACAAGTCCGCTAACTTGAGGTCCATAAGTATCAAGGATTAAGCCCACAGGCAAAGCAGCCATGTTAGTGACTACCGCAGCTAATGTAAACATGAAATTCAATGATAAATCCTGTTCAATACAAGAAGACTCTGGAAAATCTCGCAAAAAAGTGTGTCCCGTTCCTCCTCTTGTGCTCAAATTGCACTTTTCAATGTAGACGTCTTCACTTACAAGTATTGGTTTGAGCGCTGCAAACCCAAAGATTGGGCCTGCTGATACCAAGCACCATAATGTGGCACAAACTATTTGAAGTAATTTACAATATCGCTTTGTAGTCCCTTGTTCGCTCATTTTCGTTATCGAACAAACTCCTTTAGCAGGAGCTATCTCTATCAGAGATAATACTTTTTTTTTTTTTTTTTTTTTTTTTTTTTTTTTTTTTTTTTTTTTTTTTTTTTTTTTTTTTTTTTTTTTTTTTTTTTTTTTTTTTTTTTTTTTTTTGAAATTTTTATTTCATAAAGGAACTATTACTAGAGCTACAAGAGCAATCTCAACTAATCTACGTTTCTTTATCTCTTTTAAGGCAGCTATTTCATTCTTATCTCAATCCTTTTATAAGTGACTACAGCGTATTGTACTAAAAAGGAGACATATCGTAGCTCATCTCTTTGTAAGCATTCTGTGACTTTGATACCTTTACAAAGACATGGTGAATAGATATTACTAACACATTAAGCACCGCAAAGACGCCAATGGCTATCAAAACCCTTATTCCTGCATTATCAAGGAGAGACTTATCCTTATCCTTATCCTTATCCTTATCTTTGTCGTCAGAATTGCTGGATGAGGAACTCGAATCGTCTCGTTCGACCAAGCTCACATATTTTTCGTCATATTGTGAACTTCTTGTTATACCTATTAACAGATTCGCCTTTTGTCCTTCCAAATATATTCCAAATTTATCTTTAGCACTAGTGAAAAATGTCTGTGTTACAAAAATAGTCAAGGCAAGAAACAATATTATTAATAGAATATTTCTAGTTTTGCTTTTGTTTTTACTGTCAAGGCTTTTACCCGAGTGTACTTTCTTTCCTTGGATTCCAATGGCACTAGGCTCTCCCATTTTCCCTGCAATTTTCTTTGTAAGGCACCAGACAATATCTTTAGTAAATTGCTCACTAGCCCTTTAAGCTGTGGAAAAACTATCTCTGCATTACCACTTTTTAACTTATTTACATCTTTCCATATAGAAAAGGTCGATATACCTTTGCAATCGGGACCTAAGCCATTAATGTACAGGAACACAATGAAGATTCCACCTTTATACTAAAAACCAATAATCATGTGACCACATTTTTTTTTTTCCTTCAAATACAAGATGACTTTTTCAGCATCTTATCGGTCTGGTTAAGCCATTAGGATTCGGGAAGCCAACTAAAGGGTGTTACGGAAAGATGTCGAATATACTCTTCGAGGATATGTTTAATGTGGAGTCCACTGATCCTGGAAAGTACAATAAAGTATCTAGGATTACGGGACAATCTTCTACGTCTAGTGACATTCGCATTACGTTGGACATAAATAGCGAGCTTTTTCCAGTGAAAAGCAATGACTCACTAACAGTGGTGTTGGTATCATCTTTAGGAAATGAGGCATCCATGCTTACGTCCAGTGGATCTTGGAGACCACCAAGGGCAGGGGACAAGTCTTTGGCAGACGACTATGACTATGTTATGTACGGAACGATTTATAAATTCGATGAAAGTCCGAATAGCGATAAAATGTCGGTTTACATATCGTTTGGGGGACTTTTGATGTGTCTAGAAGGGGGGTACCGTTCGTTGTCTAACTTAAACCAGGAAAATGCATACATATTGATTCGCCATTTCAGAGATAATTAGAGTACCAGCGTTGAAGTCGTGGTCGACGCTTATTCTAGCTAAGGGTGCTATGAGACATATTTGTAGGGTGCACCCTGATGTATTATATAATATTAAGTAGAGAATAAAAATTCGGGTGCGTGTATTATATCGCCTGAAAATTACGACGAGCAATATATTAAAGGATAATGTATGACACGGAGGCAGGTAAGTAGAGTCAGCTAATGTCGTAGACAAATGGAAAGTTTTTACTAACACGGAAAGCCGATCCTATCTTGCAACAGGTTTCTTTGGTCAAAAACCCCGCATTCCAGTTTCCAAGACCTATAACCCTAGAAACGAACTATGCGAAGCTACTTCCTTCCTTGCATACTACAGTGGTTCCTCCTAAAATGAAGCTAAGTAAGAACGACTTGGAAGGCTGGATAAAGGAGACTACGGAAATAAAGGAGAAGCGACTCCAGGTGCTGAGCGAATCCGACCAGAACAAATTTCAGCATTGGATTAGAGATCAACAAACGAGGGTAGCTCCCGGTTATACTTTTGATAGTAGCGTAATGGTACCTAGTAAGCCCACTAATGTGAAAGACACAAGCACCGAAAGACGGAACAGTCAACGGGAAGAACATGAACCGTCAAAAGGGTTGACAGAGGAAAGAGAATTGAACGAATTAGATGAAATATTTGGCAGGACCACAATATAGAGTGCACTTGAATAAAAAAAAAAAATGTTTTACAGTCAATAAAATTTAACATGTTTGATCTCGGTAATCTAGCTCCTAGTAATTTTGTAACTATTTATTCGTGACCATGGACTCTAATTGCATTTCCTTCTGGTAAGCTTTAGAATCTAGTCAAATTCGCAAAAAAAAAAAATGACTTCGTTACAGACAGGATTCGAACCTGCGAAGGCATAGCCCAATGCCTGAACTGCTCGGATATAGCAGGGCATCGCCTTAACCACTCGGCCACTGTAACGAGTTTCCCAAAAATTCCATTCTGAGGGTAACTTATACTATCATTATAATTGCTCTTGCGAGCTGTACTAGTTAAAGCTGACGGTTCCCACAAGTATTAAACAAAAAAAAAAAAAATTTTTTTTTTTCCCTACAAATTAACATATACTGAATGAGATAACACTTCAAGTACGGATCAGGAATGTAGGTCTACACTTCTAATCTAGTTCTTAATTTGAAATCTACATTAACAGATATACATAGTTCCTTGTATTCAAAAGAGCCTCATTTATAATACCCACAGATCGCACTGTCCCAAAAGCAGGTCCTGAAACTTATTGCGCAATAAGTCAGCACAACCAACCGACCGAAGTGAAAATATATGGCTTGCAAAAGTTTCCTATTTCTTTTTCTTTTTTTTTTTTTTTTTTCTTTTTTGTTATTTTTATTTTTATTCTTTTTGTACAATCCTCTTCACTATCTCGCTATCTTACGTGTGTGTAACCCGTATTGGTCAGATATTAAAACACCAGAGACACTTTTTAGTTAGTCTACAATATACAAGTTATTTAGTTAATCATTCTGTTTCTTAATAGTACTTCATTTCCATAAATAACTAAGCTCCTTTCGCCGCCTGCTGGCTTAAGGTATTTATGTTAAGTTGTCTTGCTCGCTGTTAAAAATAGTACGGATAAACAGATGACACACAGCGAATAACTTGCTGCAAGAAACTCGTTCAGCATAGACGAAAACCGACGAACGGTTCTAGAAAATAAATCGACCCACACACGACTACGACTATAAACATTAGATTTATTTAAAGATGCAAACAATTAGTAAAAAACAAGCGTAGGTAAGAAGTCAAAAATGAGTATTGCAACGAAGAAACACGTAAAGTCACAATCGACATATGTATGTGGGACTTTTAATTTTTTTTTTGTATTTGTTTGAAATGCCTCTTCGAGATGAACACAAACACTAACATTAACAGGCATTCGAGAATACAGCAACAACAGTTGCTACTTCCCATATGAGGAATGCGTTGAATGGATTGGTTGATACGTTGGAGGATAAAGACAAGCAGTCTCAGTTTGAGACAGAGATGGATTTATTTTTCTCTCTCTTTAGGAGGTATCTTATTGATAAGTCGTCAGAAACTTTCTTAGATTGGGATAGAGTAAAGTCACCTTCACCTGAGGAAGTGGTGCAATTCAGAGACTTGAAAGACACCGGATCAAATAGTTTGTCAAAATTGGCCGTTTTAAAACTTAACGGTGGATTAGGTACTTCAATGGGATGCGTCGGACCAAAATCGCTTATTGAAGTTAGAGACGGAAACACTTTTTTAGATTTAGCTGTAAGGCAAATCGAATATTTGAACAGGGCGCATGAAGCGGACGTGCCTTTGCTTTTGATGAACTCTTTCAATACGGATGAAGATACCGCCAAAATAATCAAAAAATACCAGGGCCACAGGGTTCAGGTGAGAACATTTAACCAATCCAGATTCCCACGTATATTTAAAGATTCGTTGTTGCCTGTGCCACAGTCGTATAATGATCACTTGGAGGCGTGGTACCCTCCTGGTCATGGTGACTTGTTTGAATCCTTAGTCAATTCTGGAGAGTTGGATGCCTTGCTAGAACAAGGTAGAGAAATCTTGTTTGTTTCGAATGGTGACAACTTAGGCGCAACTGTGGATACAAAAATATTGAACCATATGCTCGAAACTGGAGCGGAATACATTATGGAGTTGACAGACAAAACCAGAGCTGATGTCAAAGGTGGTACTTTGGTGAACTACGAAGGTCAGATAAGATTGTTGGAAATTGCACAAGTACCTAATGAGCATGTTGAAGATTTCAAGTCTATCAAAAAGTTCAAGTACTTTAATACAAACAACTTATGGATTAATTTGAGGGCGATAAAAAGATTGGTAGAGAGTGACAGTATAAAAGTGGAAATTATACCCAACAATAAGACAATTTCTCAAGGGTCTTCAGATATCAACGTTTTACAATTAGAAACAGCCGTCGGTGCAGCAATCAAATATTTTAATAAAGCGCATGGTGTTGTTGTACCACGCTCTAGGTTTTTGCCTGTGAAAACGTGCTCCGATTTATTGTTGGTAAAATCTGACTTGTTCTACTTAAAGCATGGTGCTTTATGCTTGGATCCTATAAGAGAAGGCTATGCCAACCCATTAATCAAATTAGGATCCCATTTCAAGAAAGTATCAAATTTCCAAAGCAGGATTCCTTATATGCCCAAAATATTGGAATTGGATCACTTGACTATCACAGGTAATGTATCTTTGGGTAAGAACGTCACTTTAAAGGGTACTGTCATTATCGTTTGTAATGATGGTGACAAGATCAACATTCCGAATGGCTCTGTTTTGGAAAACGTTGTCGTTACAGGAAATTTGACCATACTTGAGCATTGATTTACTGGTTGTATCTAATTTCTATAGCCGATCACTAGGCGACGCCTTGTAGATAAAGTTTCCCCTACATATTGTTTCCTGTATAACGATATATACTGCTATAATAAAATCAGAGTATGCTTATCACCAGAAAAAATTTTCTAAAACAAAAAAATTAAACGGATGAAAAGCCGTGTCATTTGTTTTTTAAATATATCATAGGCGTATTTATTGGAAATGGCTTTGGAGCAGTTAGTGGCAAAAGGAAGTGCCGAACTAAGTGAAAAAGATTACTTAAGTGCCTTAGGAACTTTCAATAGAGCTCTTGAAGAAAATCCTGATGCGTTCCAGCCTTATTTAAAGAGAGCAAAAGCTTATAAGGGACTTGGAAACTATGAATTCGCTAAAAAAGATATATCAATGGCATTTAACGTAGCGCAAAAAAGAGGAAGAAGAGAGGATATAGGGTTTTGCTTTTTTAATTTGGGATTGATCTATTACGTGGAAAAGAAGATAGGCTTGGCATTGAGAAATATCGACAAAGCGAAGGCTTTTGGTTGCACCGAAGGCACTCTTGATACTTGGAAACGAAAATGCGAGTATGATATCTCGAAGAATCCTTCTCTTGCTGACATTGGCAAAGATTCCGATGACGAGCTAGACGTAAAGACTGCTCAAGTAAGTATTTCTCAAAATGATTCTCATGTCCAAGAAACACACCCAAAACCTAAAATCAAAGACGATTGGTACCAGAATAATGAATATATATTCATTACTATCTATGCTAAAAATATCGACCCCACTAAATTGAATGTCGATTATTCGGAGAATGCAATTTCAATTTCTTTTTCTACCGGGACAAATATTGAATATAACTACAATCTCGAACCTTTATATGCAACTATAGATCCTCAAAACTCGCTGCACAACGTATATTCTACAAAAATGGAACTAACGTTGCGGAAGAAGCAAACAGGGAAGTGGTCTTCTCTCGAACGCCTGGATGATTTCGGTACTAGTACTCCTCGTGAATCTAATTCTGAGGCAACGAAACTATCCTACCCTACTTCATCTCGTAAACCCATTGACTGGTCTAGCATCAACTTGGAAGACGAAGAAAATGGAAAAGAGAAGTCCGAAAACGACTTCTTCGCCCAAATATACAGCAATACAGATGACGATACGAGAAGAGCCATGATGAAGTCCTACGTACAATCAAATGGTACCGTATTAACAACAAACTGGGAAGAAGCAAGTAATAAAACCTTCGAGACAAGTCCTCCTGAAGGAATGATAGAAAAAAAATGGGATCCAAAGAAATGATAGTTGAGAGAGCTTACTTAACTGTGGTAGTGTATTACCCAACTGGAAAGTAAGGAAGTGCACACTTTGGCAGTGCACATAGTTATAATAAAGATACCATCTTATTTAAAGGGAATGCTCTTTTCTAGTTTTGCTCGCAGTTTAATACGCAACAATACTCGCAATATGCATATAAAGTCTATTCCTATGAGGTGGGGTACGGGAGATAACTATGCTTATCTCCTTATCGATTCGCCTACCAAACATGCATGGCTTGTCGATCCAGCAGAAACGAAAGATGTCTTTTCCTATATTGAGAAAACTAATCCGAGTTTTGAACTAAAAGCCATTGTGAATACACATCATCATTATGATCATTCAGGAGGGAATAGAGTGTTACATTCAAAATACCCAGACTTGCCCCTTGTCGCGGGTAGGGATTCGCCACTTGTTTCTTATACGCCGTCGCATCAAGAAGTAATTCTTTTAGGTGACAATCTTTCAGTAACTGCATTACATACACCATGCCATACTCAGGACTCAATTTGTTATTATGTAGCGGATTCTGCAACGGGAGAAAAAGCTGTTTTCACTGGAGATACATTGTTTACTAGCGGGTGTGGCCGTTTCTTTGAGGGAACTGGTGCGGAAATGGATAATGCTTTAAATAATGTTCTTGGAAAGCTTCCGAAGGATACTCATGTTTATCCAGGTCATGAGTATACTAAAGGCAATGTGAAGTTTTCAAAGACTGTATTGAACAATGACGCAATAAAAAACTTGGCACGCTATGTCAGTGAGAATGAGTACACTACTGGTAAGTTTACTATAGGGAACGAATTAGAGTTCAATCCATTCATGAGAGTAAAAGATCCTGAAGTGCAAAAGCTTGTTGGGACAAGTTCTAGTTCCGAAATTGTCTCTATGCTAAGAGAAATGAAAAATAAAATGTGAAACGTAAAATTCGTACTTTTATAAAAAATTCTTGAACTATGCTAAAATATATTGAACTTTTTTTTTTTTGCGTAACTCTATCTAAATATCCTTATATTCGTAAAAAATCAGGCTTCCATTCATCATCGACATAGAGTTCCGGTTGCCAAAGCTCGATGAACTCCAAATCAAGATCCGATTTTCCCATGGCGAATTTATTATACTCTTCAAAAATGCCACTTAAACACCAGCCTTGAAATAACTTCCTAACCAATCCGATAAGGACACCTATTCTGTGTTTTCCTTTATTAGAATGAATAAGCATCGGATAGTTCCGCCTGTCTAATATTAGTTGTAAAGCTGTAGCCAAAGAAGTGTTTGCTTGCAATTGAATACTTTTGTCAATAAAAGGCTCTTTCGGGGTTCGAATTTCCAAATGGTGAAATTGTACATCTGTACTGGAAATCCACCTCTTATAGTTTTCCGTAATTTCCCCTATGTCATATTCATCCTTCTTATCAGCTTCCCCCGGATTTTTTCGTTTCTTAGATATATCCTCACTTTTCTTTTTATCATCATTCTCCACGTCACCTAGGTATATTACTGTCTTGAGACCTAATAGTTCCAAATAAGGATAGTTTATGGGCATAGGAAATCCTGATCTGTATATTCCGTCTTCCACGAGCGAAAAATTTAGCGGCGGCACATACTTAGGCCTTAGACTATGTTTTAAAGGCAGAAAGTCATAATCTGCCGTTCGTTTGATGTGATTTTTATCTTCTGTTGGTTTAACAGCGCATTCCATATCATGTAGTTCCTCGTATTTGATGATTTTATCTTGATTGAACTTTAATCTATTCAAGTCTTCCTAAATTCAGATACAGGAACGGAACATGTGATCGAGAATTCAAAAATTTACGAGATAAAAAACAACGACTAAGTTAAATCCAATTCAATTTTATAAACATGCAAACCTACTATGTAGAAACTCTTTGTAACTAGCTAGAATATTTAGATACTTCTATGTAAACTATGCAATTTTTTAGGATTAATAAGTCTTACCATTCCAAACGACAATGATGAATACGGCATGCAAATACTTTTACAACAAGGGCTGAAAGGTTGGTGCTGAAGGGCTAGTTTTTGACCGAGGAAGCAGGTAGCCACCTGAACCCAACTGATACGTCCTATCCTTAGGATAAGTATTATATTCGTCGTTATGAGCAAATTTTTTATAGGGTAAAGGCAATATAATCCTGGAATCTTTATTGGAATTATTGACCACGGAAGTGATCTCACTGATAGGGATAGCCTGAGGCAATTGGGGAAGGAATTCAAGCTCAATATTTTCTTGTGTCTCGAATAAATTTTCTATTTCGTGATCACTTTTTATAACACGGCCGTCAGTAATATGACGTATGTTGAAAATTCGAGTGTCATCTTTCGGAAAATTGAAAGCGCTTTTAGCACTGTCAACTATTTCCAACAATTTAGGTGGTGAAGAAATTTTAGATGGGTAGGTCAAACGTAAGACAGAAGATGAAAACCTTAGTGTTACTGCTTTATTCTTTTTTAGATTAGGGTGTTCATTTTCCTTTACCTTAGACGACACTGTCGCTAGACAGTCGAGCTCGTTGGTCAGTTCCCGGCTACGATGACCCAAGTTGTTATATGACCTGTGTTCATGGCTTTTAAAATGATTAGAATGCTGGCCAATTAGTGGATTTTCCTTTACAATACCAGTATGCAAGCATTCACAGACAGGTAGCATAATCGTCTCAAACCCGAAATCTTTCACAATCGAGCCTATCAAAGTATACAAAGACAACAATGCAGTTTCGTCACTTATGTGTAAATTTTCTGTAACTTCTGGATCCAAGTCCCTATAAAATTTTGCAAGCCACTGTTCTTGGAGTATTTTCAGCCTTAGATAATCTTTCAGCGCTTTCGCTGCCACAGGAAAACACTTCTCTAACATAAAAAAAATACACGAATAAAGAACACTTTTTCCCAAATCTTCTATCATTTCATTTATTTTGACGGTTGATTCCGCGCATGTTCTTGATCGCTGCATGAAGTTTAGTAAAAGCGACTTGACAGCTTGGCTTCGTTCTTGTAAAGAAATCAATGACATGTTGGAAATAAGCGGAGCCCTTGTAGACCTAGGGAGCCTGGGTTGTATCATGTGTTCAATACTAGTACGTGTCATATCCAGTGCCAAAGAATTGTTATTTTTTGATTGCTCAGAGGGTGCTGTTTCATCATGAAGACCCAAACTTAATTTCGATATATCCGAAAGAAATACCTGGTTTTGATAATCATAATCGTTTAAAGGATCAGGATAGTAAGGTGCTGGTACTGTATTTAAATTATCCGCCTCATTGGTAAAAGCATTATCAATAAAAAGTTCCGCAATAGGGAAAGTCTGCATATCATCATTTGTTTTAAGCCGCTTTCTTTCTTCTTCTTCGCCAGAGATCAGGTATCTTCTAGTTTTGGTTGACCGTTTTCTATTTCTCCGTACACTTTGCACCGCTGCTCTTACCAATTTTTCGAATTCATGGTAGTATTCTGGCCCATACTGGAACTCTGCACGTAATGTGTCTGCCACTTTTGAAATTTCTGCTTCCTGTTCTGATGCTTTTTTACTACTGAGCTTAAGGTTATCTATAATCTCCAATCGTCGCGCTGAGAACCTCCGCCACAAGCTCTCATCTTCAAATTGAAGTCTTTTTCTAATAGTGCTTGTTACTCCGACTCCCTTCTCGTTCCCATTAGTCATAATCTTCCATTAGAATGGTCGGTTATTGCTGATGCTGACCTCTTCTATCAATTGATATGTCTAACAACAATGAAATAAGTAAGACAAAAAGACTCAATGACTCAAGGAGTCATCTATCGCTAATATTTTTTTTTTTTTTTTTTTTTTTTTTTTGGGGGGGTTGCTTCACTTCTTTTCGTCTTATTGTACACTTGATTGTTGGTAGTCTAGTTCTCTTCATGACTTTCAACGCTTGCTTGGATACGTTTAAGTAAGATAGTTTAACTGACGACTTGAATATTGAGTTTAAAAGAAGAGTTTGATGACACTCTAGTCACTTCTTCGTACGGTGTGAACGGACCGTTTTTGTGTATCGGCTATTTCCTTATAAACCAGAATAAATGCGAAAAGCAGGTTTAGACTACATAATTTGCCTTATATTATTTCGATCATTATAGGAATTATTCAAAACCCATTAGAGTATTTAACTTAATCAAACAGACTTCAACGAAATTGAGTCTCCAGTTTAAGCGAGACAGGAGTGTAGGGCAATAAAGAAAAGTCATTTTAGTTAGAAATTAGTATTATCATTCTGTTGGTTGTGAGATGCTCCCCATTGTTGGTCGATTATCAGCAAAAGAATGGTTGCCTTTAATATTTTACTTTTGCTTGGCTTGGCTAGAGTTTATCGTTTTAGTAGTGACAAAATCTTTACCTAGCACACTCATAGATGAATTCACTAAAGTCATAAGATTTATTTACAGTTTCATGAGAAATCCATACGAATTAGCCAGCTCTTACAAAGAAACAAGTGAAAGAGAAAGCATGGCTCACGAATTTATCAAAACCCATGGCCAAAAGGAAATAGCCGAGGATAAATACAATTTGATGAAGTGTATTTTGAATAGCAGCAACATAGGAGAAATGTGTGAACTATTCGGCTATGCTATAGAGAGTAGAGTTTTAAAGACCGAGGATGATTATATTCTTACACTACACAGAATTACGAGGCCTGGCAATGAAGTGAAGAAAAATGGCAAAGTGGTTTACCTTCATCATGGATTACTTATGTCCAGTGAAGTCTGGATTACAATGCTAGAGAAAGAACAAAATCTTCCTTTCGTATTATATGATTTAGGTTATGATGTGTGGTTGGGAAATAACAGAGGCAACAAATATTCACGGAAACATTTAAAATGGGAAGTTACTTCTGATAAATTTTGGAACTTTTCTTTAGACGAGTACTCTTTGTATGATATTCCAAACACAATAGATTATATCCTTGATATTACAGAAAAAAAGACATTAATTTACGTGGGGTTTTCTCAGGGGACCGCACAGGCATTCGCGAGTGCCTCCATAAAGAAGTCACTTAATCAGAAGTTAGAAAAAATCATTGCGATATCTCCAGCCACGACACCCCACGGTTTAACGTCGAGTTTTTTCGATATATTTTCGAAATCTTCGCCAACCATCATGTACTTGATATTTGCAAGAAAGGCTCTTTTGCCTTCTGTATTTTTTTGGCAGCGGATAATTTATCCTCCTTTTTTCAATACTATAATTGACTACTCTAATTACCTTTTATTCAATTGGAAATCAGAAAACATAACAAATATCCAAAAATTAGCCTCATATGCACATTTATACCTGTCGACTTCTGTTAAGACAGTTGTGCATTGGTTTCAAGTCATGGCTGCTAAAAACTTTCAAATGTATGATACATCGGACCTTATGAATCAGCTAAGTCCAGTAAGTTATCCCTTTAAGACAATCCAAGTGCCAATTTATTTGATATATGGAACCCAAGATTCTCTTGTTGACATAAATGTCATGGAGAAGCAACTTCCCGAAGGATTGACCAAAGCTTATGCCATTGAAAATCATGAGCATTTGGATAATTTATGGGGTTCTGATTGTGCCGATACCGTGATCAAATACGTGGTGAAATTCGTTCAAGAAGATTCAAGCGTGGAAATTTAAGCATACTAGCATACTAGATTTTTTTTTTTTTCTTACAAAATACGAGTTGTGTTTCCTTTTTACCAGAGTATTAATACTTCTTCCTTAGTGTAATACTGGGAACTATTTGTAGTGCTTTTTTAGATAAATATCATGGAAAAAAAGAAAATTGCGTAGACACTATAGAACTCGACATGCAGCAGGTTTGGAAAAAAAAAATTTTGCAGTGGTATTGAGGCTGAAGGTCGTGTCTTTACAATATGCCAGTTATCAATTTTGTTGCACTTTTATCCTCCGATGAAATAAGTGTTGCATCGATAGTACTTTTGCTTCTTAGAAGAAACTCAACAAAATTCACATATATTGTCTATCAGCAGTTCTAATATATATTGGGAAAGGGACTTAGAATCTAGGAAAGTAAGTTTCTTTGAGCTCTCTTAGGAAAGTGAGATAAGGAAAAAAATTCCAACTTGAAAAGAGCATCAATGAAATTGACACTGAAGTGATATTTTTCATATTTTAAAGAACTGAAATACTAACTATTAAAGGAAGAATTCTAATTATGAACCAAGTCCTGCTTGATCCGAATTGTATGTACTATCTGCTTTCAGAAGCTCTGAGACTGGTAAGAATACTCCTTGCAAAATTGAAGCGACCATTTAGGAGCCTCTGAAAATGATCAAATAAACATATTTATCATAAGAATCTTTTACTAACAGTTTAGTTTTGAAGGAATCTGTGGAGAAGAAATTATCAGAGGAAACTTATAGTGGCCCCCAAGAGCGAATATTTGACCCTGTCGCAGATGAAATGAAAAAGCTAACGGTTTGCCGACAACCAGTCGAAACGGAGAATATACAACCAAGGATAAAGAAACACATTAATGTTTTTTCTTCTAGGTTGTGTGAATTATTATGCTATTTGAATGAGGGAAAGAGTTTGGACGATAACTCCCGTATTATGATCGAAAAGCACCTATATGAGCATACGTCTTATATTCCCGTTCCTCTTTCACGAGACGAATTGGGATCACAAGGAGAACTTTACCCCAACAATCAGCTATCAAAAATTCTAATTGATAATTACTCCCATCTATTAAAGTTTACCTCGCATTATTTTAATCTAACCTTAGCTGCCCACGTTACCAAATTTATGGTTGATCTAGTGTATTCATTACAATATTGGGAGGTGTACCATTTACTTTACCTCGTACCAGAATTGGAGTACTTTTTAAGGCTAGTTGATATCGAAGTTACTCAAACACCGTTCGGTCCTTTGGTGAGACCACCAAAAAATTTATTTGTTAAACCTATGGCGGAGGGTTTGGAGTACCCCTTTCCATACCCTTTTTATAATTATTCATATCATTCATTTGACAAAGAGGTAACAAAACGAAAATTCGCTAACGTCAAGTTACTGCCATATATAGATATTACCTTGAAAAACATTGATACTTTGCCAACTAAAAGGAGACTTTCAAATCCAATTCAGCTGGAGTCAAAGAGAGAAAAGGAAAGTACGCAAAGGAACACAGAATATGACAAAGTTTTCAGAGGCACTCCTCGGAAACAAAGACTTAAGTCGACGGTACCTATTAATGAAGCCGACAAGCAAAATCCTAGACAAGAGCCTAGAGGGCTCTATCAAGGTTACAGTGACAATAACGAGGATTTCCAAAGTCAATATCCGAGAGCTGCACGAAACGGTTTTACAGAAAGCTTGGCAAGCACGGCTTCACCTAATGTCTCGGATGACAATAGAATAGAAGGAGCATCGCCTGAGGACTTTGAAAAGAATGATGATTTACAATTTGCTTTTAGGGAAGAAGATAATAAAACATCTAATAGAGTGGATATCAAAGAGGGAGAAGAAGCAGGAAATAAAAAGGGAAAATCAAAAACTGGAGTGGTCCATCAATGCCATTTGCTAGATCCTCATACCTTAAAGCCTTGTATGAAAATTTTCTATGGTAAGAACGAGTTGTCAAGGCATCAAGAATTTGTACATGCCACAAAAAAGAAGATTTACAAATGTATCTATTGCTCCAGAAATGGGCATAAAGTACACAGTTACCCCAGACATGATTCTTTGGCAAGGCATATTAGGAGGAAACATGGGGTCACTGGGAAAGAAAACAAATTGGCAGTTAATTACGCCAAAGACAATGTAGAAGTAATAGAAGATAACTCTCAGCCATCCGCATCAGAAGAAACTTCACAATCAATGAATCCGTTACCCAAGCCACAATACTTGAATAATGACTTTACCGTTAAAACAAACTACGCAGGGTTTCTTCTGTTTAGTGCTAGAGATGGAGGTCGTTCTCGACGGTCCTCGGAGACAAAAGAACTGAGTCCTACCCCTTTACCTGTACAACGTATTTCAACAAGAGATAATGTCGATGATAGTAGAAATTTCCCAACTAACCAAAACCATCAAGTAAACATGTTAGAAAATGACTATGAGACGAACATGAATATGTTAACGGGTCCGAAAGAATTACGCCATGAAACACTACCTCCACCTCAAGTGTACGAGAAACCTCAAGAAGGAAATAGTCCTCAAGATCCAACAAGCTCCAACAGTATGACCAGGTACCAAAGTCCTTTCGAGGAACAACAAATAAGAGCTGCACAATCTCCAACAGTGCAGCATTTAATAAATATCGGAATGGTGAATTTCAACAAGCCTGAATCATCTGCATTGAAAAATAACTTCCAGAAGTTTCGTCTTGGTGGGGCATCCAATTCACAAAGATAATTGTTCTAGTACAAAATAAAATAAAGGCAATCGTAGGCTAAGAGGAAAAATGTAGTTCCTTTTGAGGGACCTTACGTATCAGTTCTTTAGTATCCAATGTATAAAGACACTTATATTTTAGCAGAGGCAATTTAGATTGTTACGATCGATAACTATACGACATAATTCAAGTATGCTCGGCTGAATAAAGAGAAAACTAAATTTTACATACAACAACTTACTCTTTTGTTAAATAAGTTCTCTCAACTGCCTTGTTTGGTTGCAAAAAGTACCTGTATATAAATGCGACTTTGGCATGAAAAAAAGTCTCCGAATGTTAAATGTCGTTTAATTGCTGAAAATATATCGCAGTCGAAATAATCAAGGAAGGGCCTTGCTAAAGGGGACTAAAACTACCTAAATTTCTAAGCCTTTTTTTCCAAAAGATAGCTAATAATTTTTGCTATTTCTTGTTTGTATCTCGTCTTCAAAAGGATTTAAGAAGGTCTTTCTTAGTAGAGAAGAAACGGCTCTAAGTTAAATCCAAAGGAGAAGTCAATTTTTTTTTTCTTTTTTGACCTTAGAAGACAAAAATCTAGGAACAAGGAACCAGGAATCAGTGTATTCTAGCATCATTAAGAGGCCATATTTTTACTAGAAGCTATACCTTGAATCGTTGTGTTGTGCGATAACTTCATCATTAATAATTACTACAGATGTCGACTAACTCACTACCCAGCACGAGAAATACGGACTTCACGATAGAAACAGGACCGAACGGTTCTAGAGAGGCGATGTCTGGCATATCAAATGAAAGTGTCATAACTACAAAAGAGAAAAACTATATTGACAGTAAGGAAGGATTACATGTAGATGATGTCATAAATGTTTTATGCAAGTGTAATCCGGATAACATCGAAGAATACAATAAGCATATATACACTATATTAAGAATGTTGAATGAACAAGAGATAGGATATGATCAAGAGAAAAGGCTCGTGGAGAAATTAGACTACCTTATCGACAATATATTTCTCTTTACTGACGTCCAAGATCCAGTGCATTCAAAAGTACATACGACAGTCGAAAGGTGTTTTGATTTACTAATTAAGTTAGCCTCTAACTCAAAAAATTTAAAACTTGCCAGCAAATCAATAAGATTTTTAACTTTTTTGGTAATGAACTTGAACTACTGGGAGTTATACAATGTACTTTCATGGAGGCCCTCACTTTATCATTTTTTATCGATGATCAATTTTAATTTGCATGAATGTTATTCTAAATTTATTCATAATTATGCCAAATACGACTACCTAAAAGCAAGGGAGAGACGTGTTTCGGAAGACAAGACAGAGAATGCCCATAACGAGACTGCTACGCTGGCAAGAGAGCCCGATTACTCTCGTAGTCCATCAGTAGATTCTAATTCGGCAGAAAGAAGGTCTCCATTAAGTACACCGTCTTCTTCAGTAGGATTCAATACATCAGCTCATGAATATGACAAACCATTGCCATATAATTTATCCGAGCTTAGTGCCAAAGAGAAAAAGAAAATTAAAGTTGACTCGAAATTGGCAGCTCATAGAATAATCAAAAAATCTGCAGCAAACAAGGCTTCCAAGAAGTCATCGAATTATGATCCTGATGTGCTTCATGAATGTCAGTTAGCTTCGCCTGATGAACCAGGTGAACTATGTTTGAGAAGATTTTCCAGGAAATACGAATTAATCAGACATCAGGAGACGGTACATTCTAAAAAAAAGAAACTTTTCAAATGTTATGTCTGTGTGAAGCAAAATCCTGCTATGGGACCACGGATTTTTACACGGCATGACACTTTGGCAAAACATATAAGGGTGAATCATAAAATATCTGGTAGGGAAGCTAAAGCAGAAGTAGCTTACTCGAAGAAAAATGCAGAAATAGTCGAAGAAGGTGATATTACGGTACATGTCGGAAGACGAAAAACCAAAGTTGATTTCGAGCTAAGGGCACACATGGAAAAACGAAGAGACAGTAAAACCAGTTCGGATAATGGAAGTGAAATAATGGATGAAGGAGTGGAAGCAATAGCAGACTCACCGAGTGCAATAAATTCACAGGATGAACTTTCTGATTAGCACTTACGAAGAACATGTTTCAGCGAAAGTATTTATGTTTATATACTTCAAACTTTACATTGTACTTTATATTAGATGATTTTCGTATTCTCGCTGTTCTGATATTGAATTTAAAAGATCCTCGTCGTCAACATCATCAAAAGTTTCCCGGGGGACGTCTTTTAAGCCTGTAGCCTTCTTTCTCACATTAGAATTGAAAAACGAACAATCAAATATAATCTGGTCGCGAACATTTTCTTCACTATCACCTATCCTCGCAAATTTACACCGAGTAGGCTGCGTACTCAGCGGATAGAGGTTCAAACCGGTGTAGACATCTCTCACACCTTGCATTAACGTTTGATTTCTTTTTTCTAGCAACTGTGAATTATACTCTCTTGTCTTCAATGCTACCTGATACATCCAGGTCGGATCAGTCTGATAACTAATCAACGGAACGCCCGAAATAGGTGTATTACCATGTGCAGAACCAGCATCATTCAAGGCCGGTGATGCAAAATAATTACCATAAAGCTCAGCTGGATCAGCATACTCTCCTGCGACATCCCCTCGATCGATAGCTTTCTGCTCCCAAAAATCGTCTATCACTTTCTTCCCGTCCTTAATTATACGAGCACCAAATTCCCTATACATTGACCTAGCGGCTACTAAATTCACTGATCTTCCCTTGTAAGAGCTTGGAATTATTTGCCTATCAATAAGATCAATCTTTTCATCATGTGTACATACCTTTTTAAATAATGCTCTGTGAGTTTTGAATAATAGATAAGAATCGCGGAAGCCAACTAATCGTGCTGGCTCCGTAGAAACCATAAATTTTTTATCTCCGTTCCCTAAGACAGTGAAGCATTTAATGCGGAACTCTCGGCCTCCTTTAAGGTTTCCAAGTTCGTCAATTTTTTCCTTTCCTTTGGGATCCTCCTCATCAATCACAACTTCATCGTCAACGATACGTAGCGGATTTCCGTCTTCATCAAAAAAACCATCATCGGTTTCGGTCAATCTAGTACGCTTTCTACCTCTTTTTTTAGGTCCTCTTCTCTTGACCTCAAGATGCATCTTGACCTTCAGCGCATTGTTTCTGTTTTCGGCTGTATCATTTCCTTCTTCCATTTCTTCATCACCTTCTTCATCTTCATCGCCTTCTTCATCTGCTTCTTCGTCCTCATCGTCCTCATCGTCCTCGTCTCTATCTTCATTTTCTTCATTCTCTAACCCATCCCCACTGTCTTGCTTCCCTTCGTTGTCTTCATCTTCGTCGTCACTTCTTACTTTCCGCGTTCTTTTTCTAGTCCTTCTTGATAATTCTTCATTGTCCTCTTGATAATCCTCTGAGTAATCTTCATCGCCCTCTCCTATTATTGCCGAATCGCTATACTCTTCATCGTCGTGCTCTCTCACATCATCATTCTCTTTATCAACATTAACGCGAGAATCTTCTCCTTCTGCTTGTTTTTTACCTCGAGCCGCTCTTGCACCAACTTTTCCCATTTTCTTTCTTATAACGACACCTGTATTCAACTTTACTCAGTATCTTGGAGTTAAACTAAAGTAGTGTAATTGTCAAAAGTTCAACTATTTTATATTTATGTACAAGACTAAGAATGAAATCTATTTATGGTCATGATGATCTCTTTTTTTTTGTTTTTATTTTTTATTTTTTGTATCCTTGTTCTTACAATAAAGGACTAAATATAAGTAGAGGCATCGCTTAAGCATGTTGTTCGGAACTGTTTTGGTTTTCGTCATCAACAACGTTCTTATCTTGGAGATACTTGTCAAATGCGTCGTTATTTTCGGGAAAAGGTCTCTTTCCTAATAATCTTATCATATCTTCCCTAGTGATAAATTCTTTCTTCAACAATTCTTGCGCAACTAACTCCACTGCTTCAGCTTTTTCTTTCAATAGATCGGTACATCTCTGGTAGCAGTCTTTTACAATAGCTTGTATCTCTCTATCAATAATTTTGTTGGTTTCATCACTGTAAGGTTTAGCCAAATTATCAGATGGCTGGGTATCTGCATAATTAACCATGCCAACCTCTTTCGACATACCGAATCTTAGGACCATATTCTGAGCAAGAGTTGTAACTTTCTTAAAGTCATCGTGAGCGCCGCTGGTTACCGACTCAAAATGTAATTCCTCAGAAACTCTTCCACCAAGAGTCATGATCATTCTGTCTTTTAACTGCATAGCAGACATTAAGTATTGATCCGGTGGAAGGTATTGTGCATAACCCAACGCTCCTTGCCCTCTAGGAATAATAGACACTTTAAGAAGGGGAAAAGCATGCCTCAAAAACCAGCCACACACAGCATGACCTGCTTCATGATAAGCCACCGTCTTCTGCTCATCAGCACTCAACAATTTATTTTTTTTCTCAATACCCCCAATCACTCTCTCTATCGCCAACTCAAAATGTTTTGTGGAGACTGCTTCAGAATTAAACCTTGCTGCAATCAAGGCGGCCTCATTACAAACATTAGCAATGTCTGCACCCGAGAACCCTGGAGTCAACGCTGCCAACCTTCCCAGTAACTCCTTATCGACGTCTTTCTCAAGTTTGATTCTTCTTAAATGAACCATGAAGATCTCCTTTCTACCTTCTAATTCAGGATTATCAATAGTAATATGTCTGTCGAATCTTCCAGGCCTCATCAAAGCTTTATCTAATATATCTGCTCTATTAGTACCTGCTAACACAACAACATGTTCCGAACTATCAAATCCATCCATTTCTACCAACAATTGATTCAACGTGGTCTCTCTCTCATCGTTTGCACCACTAGCATTGCCTTTAGAACGCAGCTTTCCAATGGCATCAATCTCATCAACAAAAACGATTGAGGGAGTATTTTCACGAGCTGTTTTGAAAAGATCACGAACTCTAGAAGCACCCACACCAACAAACATTTCAACAAATTCAGACCCCGAGACTGAAAAGAAAGGAACACCAGCCTCACCTGCGGTAGCTCTAGCAAGAAGAGTTTTACCAGTTCCTGGTGGGCCCGATAAAATTGCACCTCTAGGTATTTTAGCTCCTAACTTCTCATACTTTTCAACGTGCTTCAAAAAATCGACAAATTCCATAACTTCAACTTTCGCTTCCTCCATTCCAGCTACGTCTTTAAATCTAGTTTTTACGTTGGATTCTTGGTTAAACTTCTTAGCGGTGCTCTTACCAAAGCCCAAGGGCCCCCCGAGCCCACCTGAGGTAGCTTTTCTTGACATATAAATTATCGCACCTAAGAATAGTAGCGTAGGAAGAAAATTGACTAACATTTTCGCAATACTACCCTCAGTAGTATATATTACCGGCACACGCAATTCCTCGTCAATATGATACTCATCCTGGACATGACGTAAACTACGTTCAAAAGACTCTATGGAACCAATATTGAAATAGAAAGAACCTTGGTGGCCATACTGTGCCTTTCCGTTCTCATTCAATTCAACAAGAACAGTTTTATTATTGACGACAATTAACCTTGAAACTAAGTTTTTACTTAGGAACTGCGAAATGAAGTGCTGGAAGGATATCTCATCTTCCTGCTCTTGGATCATAGAATAAATAAAATAGGCTAGTAAACCACCTAAGAGACCAAATTGAAAGAACTTCATGGGAGAGCCGTTAAGGTTAATATGAAACTCTTTCGGAGCATTCTTATTTTGGCCTTGGTCGTTGCTAGGCTCTTTTTCACTTTTCTTGAAATTCCTTTTGTTCTCGGAACCCGAGGGTCCACCGGCGCCGCTATTCTTCTCTTTTTCATGCTCAGAAATATTCTTGTAAACATCAGAGACCTTTCCTTGAAAAGCATCAAATTGCTTTGCTAGCATCTTACAGCGAGCATATTCATCGGGACAAATAACACAAGTCTTTCTGACTCCAGCTTTTGCAAACGGCACAGATGATAAAATAGTGAACACATCAAACCACCCAGACACAACTTCTTTGTCCAAATCAAGGTCTTCCGAACTTTTAAGGATCCCTGCTGATTGATCTTCCGCAGGATCCATACTTGTGTAAGCCACTAGCAAGTCATTCAAGATTGAGTTATCAAATTTCAATTCATCAACAAAAACCATATTATTCAGCAAAGAATAATAGAGATGGAAAAAATAAAGTATATCCTCATTTGAGGGGGGCTCAAAATCGGGGTGTATCTCGGTGAATTCATCTCTCAAATTACCGAGCAACGTGTCAGGATTGAGAAATGCCCCTCTACCTGCAGCATAGGCATCGCACTCACGGACAAAGGTATTCAAGAAAAACTTGAACACCTCATTGCATCTTTTGATATTGTCGACTTTTAAAGGATCGCGTTTGAGCTTTATTTCTGGTAACGCTAATCCCACAGAATCTGCCTGCAATTCGCTCACCCGGGTCTCTTGTTTCGTGAGCTCTCTGTATAAAATAAATCTCTGTATAATGTTGGCACGGCTATAAGCGTACTTGAGATTCTTTAGCTTTTTCACTTCTGCCTTCAAGTTTTCATTATGCGACTCTCTACTCTTCAGTTCCCGAAGTGATAGCATTGCGGGACGGAATCCTCTAATGCTTGTACATCTCACAATTCGGGAAGCATGAGGTAGCATCAGTCTCATGCGACCCCTCACTGTCAATAGCGACATTCTATATAACGCTTTAGCTTTTTAATGATGAGATGTACTGTACTATCGAATGCGGTTTGCCTTCCTTCGCTACTTTTACTTCCCGCCTAGACTTCTATTTTGGGTAATAAAGTTCAGTTCTCTTTAATTTTTTTTTTTTTTTTTTTGATGAAGTTGAAGTTGCAGAAACATTTAGCGGCGGAAGCTAGTCGAAAAGCTCCCGATGTCACTTCCTCTTTCAAGACGACAGTTTATCTCTGTAATGTAGTTGTCATTTAGACTTTAGAGGTTTTTTTTTTTTTTTTAAGATACTCTGAGACATTCACTATGAGATTACTAGCTACATCATCGGAAATGTTCTTATGTCACCTAAGAAAACAATTAGAAGAAATATGTTGTAGAACTCAAGTAAGTAGTAGTCGCTATAATTCAGTGTTTAGAGGAGGGGCTTTTCTGGCCTATGGGTATATGAGGGCCTTCGTAATTTATGTATGGTCTTGCCATGATGTTCTAAGATAGTTTAATCCCTCCGAAATTTCCGCAGTTTAACGCTAACTGCAGCCGCACTATTCTTATATAAAGTAGATGTTTAGCGGCAGCGGCTAAATTTCTAGTATAGTAGAATAAAGGATGGGGGAGAAGATAAATGAAATAGGTAATTTAGAAAGACAAGGAAGACGAAGCAAGCATGATAATACCAAAAGGGAAGAATCACCGTCCTCTTTAATTTCTAGAATTAGCAATCTCGGAAGGGAAGACGATGATGATGAAAATGAAGATAGTGAGATCGTTGCTTTTGGAGGCAGCGACTCTGAGAAGGAAGGGAGCGAGAAAGGTAAAGATACCAGCAGTAAGAGCAATCTAAAGGATTTGCTTCAGAATAAGAAATCCAAATATGCATATCGAAATATGTCGTCGGAAGACGCCAGATCATTGGTTGGGGGTCAATCTACGGAAGAAGTATGCCAAGTGCCGGAGGAGGAAAAAAATCTTAAAGACGACACAACATTGGTTCAGAAGAGCGACCATGACAGTTATAACCATTCACATAAGATTTTTACGTTTACTTGGCCTTTTGGAGGGCTTTCAGGCCTCTCTAATTTGAGAGGCAACTTTTATCGGCAAATACTATCAGCCAAGACTGAAGATTACAAAGTGGAAAAACAGAAAAGGGAACAAGCAAATGAAAATATTGGAGATGACCTAAAGAGGCAGCCGTCGATAAGTACAATAGATGAAGGACTCATTTTCAAAGGGGTTAAGGGACTTCCAGATGTACGAGCGATGGCTCTCAAGCATTCTTTTGCTTCTAATTTTAAGGATTTATTTCCTGATTTTAAAGATATTATCCCAGACTTTCTCCCTTTATCTACAATTAAGAAGGAAGAGACGCATGAAAACATATACAATGAGATGGAGAAAAATGTTGTCATAATGGGTGGTTATAGGGGTTCAATGCTTCGTGATGTTAAGACGAATAAGCGACTTTGGATACCCTACACATCTGGATTTCATCTTCTGAGAACAAATCTTTTGATCGGTCCCACAAAAGAGGACGAGATTAGAGCTTCGAAGGAGACATATTCGGATGGTGTTTTGAAAAACGTGGGTCCAGTAGACATTTGTAAAAGGTTGATAAAAAAACTTTCTAGCAACCCCAAAAACAACGTGAAGGAGTTCGGTTATGACTGGAGACTAAGTGGTCGTATAGTGACCGAGCAGCTAGTCAAATTTTTAGAAAAGATATATAAAGAGACAGGTAAGCCAACTCTTGTGCTAGCACATTCAATGGGCGGCTTAATAGCGCATCTGGCAATGCATGTTAATCCAAGACTTTTCAGTTCCTTAATCTATTTGGGATGTCCTAGCGAATGCCTTAATATACTAGGACCTATAAGATTCGGAGACGCCGTCTTTTTTAATGATAAGATTTTATCCTCCGAAACAAATTTCATGATGAGGTCTAGTTTTAATCTCTTACCATTAAGCGGTCGAGTTTTTGTTGATACAAACACTTTCGAACCTCTAGACCTCGACTATTTTGACCCAGAGACCTGGGTAGAGTATAATTTAAATCCTCTAGTATCAAAAGCGAGAAAAATTAGAAGTTTGAATTCTGCCACCTCTTCGAATGATAGTAAAATCTCGAAGAAAAGTTTCAGGTCTAGGGGTCATACCCTTCCTTCTCAATCGCTGCAGAACAACAGTAAGATGAGCTTGCTTCTGCCTTTAGAGTCAGCGAGATCAAGTCATTCTATAAACAACTTAGGAACAATGTTTCGACATCGGTCTATGTCAATAAAAAAAGCCTACAAGAATATTAGTGAGAGCAGATCTAAAAGTAAAAGTCCTAGCGACAGTGAGAAGCTGCCTAGGATCAGTGAGAAACTGTCTAGAGACAGCGAGCAACTGCCTAGAGCCAGTGAACTGAGTAGTCGTGATGTCGATAACACTGGTGACAGTCTAAACGATGATGCGTACAGTCATGACAATTTTTCAATTCTGTTTGACGACGCTTATCGGTATCTTAGCGAAACTCTAAAGGATACAAAAGATTTTCTTTTGAGTCTTGAGCACCGTGAAGAGCTTGCCCCTGAATACCCACCTCTTGCAGTTGTATATGGGAATGAGGTTCCCTCAGTGAGCGCCTCGTTGGTCGACGGTGAAAAAGATATCAAGGATGGAAATTATTATAACTTTTATTATGGCCGCGGGGACGGTGTTGTATATTCAAGACGTTTAATGCCAGAAGGGAGAGGGTTCAAAAAGTTTGACGAAACAACGGGAGAAGGTGAAGTGGTTGGTAAATTTCCCTCAAGTGCGGGACATGTTGACTTAATGACAGACCTGAAGAGCATCGGATATGCAATAAGTGCTGTACTTGAAGCTGAAAAAAAGTGGGATTTGAGACGTGCCAAATTATTAGCTAAAAGGAAAACATCTCAGACCTAGATGCATATACTTTTATTTACCATTTTACTTGCTTATAAATAGAAGATAAAAATAAGAAAAATAAGAACAAAAAACTTTATCAAAAAATTTTATCATATGCATTTTTAAGTCTCTCTTGTTGCTATTTCATTTCCAGATTCATTATCGTTACTTTCATAGTATTTCACTTGTATCCACAAACTACACGAATCACACTGCACTATAATATCATATCCTCCCTCTCCATCTGGGGTTCCCGAATATTCTAAGTCGTCTTCGAATAGATTAATAGAATTGGGTGACTCGCATCTTGGACAGTGCCTAGACCATCTAAAAGTTTGATCTTTTTCTTGCATCTCGAACTCATCCAAGTAATAAATGTCTAAGCCACGGCCACTTATATTAAATCCATGCTTTTTCATAGATTCCTCCAAAGTCCTATCGTAGCCTTGCCGCAACTTTGAGTCCAGTAGAACTCTGTAAGCTTCTTTGATATCTATGACTGAAACAGCGGCATCGTGACTTTTGTCAGGATGATTACTAAGTAACTTACTTTGATACGCTTTCTTTATGACTTGCTGATTACTATTTGGCGAAATCCCTAAAATATCATAATGGGAAGCTTTACCGATATCTTTCAGCTGAATGTAATGTTCCATTTAGCATTGGGTGTTAAATAAGAGCTAAGACAAAAGTCTTTGTGCTGCACGTGATTAGAAAACGATGCCGAAACGATGAGCTCAAAACTATTTCGTGAAGTGCTTCTTGGGATGACTGGAGAAATGCACCAAGGAAAAACTAGCGAGAAGTTAACAGTGGAATCATGTAATGATGAAGTCCCTACTATAGTGGGTTCTTTTTTCAATGATTTTACTTTTCCTGCAGAAACCAAATTTCAAGCATACAAGCACGATAAGAAGGATGACTATAAGATCCATGGACAAAATGATAGGCTCGTTTACGATGGAGTATCAGCAGAAGATGACGGCGACGATTACTTTGTAGCTATTTTTGATCCAAGGAAGAAAACCTTGGATTTGCGGAAGGCCAATGTGGTTCTCGGAAAAGTGACACCTAAGACTATGAGGGGCTTCAAGGGACCTGCAATTAGACAGGTAGGTGTTCGTAATACCGCACAGCGGATGGCTTTGGGTGAGACATTTGGTACCAAAAGAGCTAAAGCTGCTATAAGTAACATGGAACGTAACAGGGTTGATGCGGACAAACTAGAAAACCTGGAGCTTGATATTGTTGATTCGGTCAAAGAAAAAACACGCCAATTGCCCACTAAAGAAGATATTGACAAAGAAGCAACAGAGGATAGAATAATCCCCACCCCTAACGTGGATGCTACCAATGTGGAAGACATATACCCTGTAAATAATATAATTCCGGAGAAATACTGGAGCCAAATACGTGTTGCGTCTCTTACAAGTGAACCAGATCCAGCCAAGAGATTACAATTACTACCTTACAGCGAGTCTGCGTATATCAATAAAAGGTTGTCTTTATTAATTGAGCAGGGAAATACGGACAAATTGAAACTTTTATATTATGCATCGCTTTTGTTCGGAGTTTACGCTAATCGCCGCGTTAGGGACAGACAAACAATGATGCTAAAATTACAGAATAGACCCTCAGAGACTCTCATAGATGCAATTGTGGAAAATTTTACCGTTCTGTCTTCTATACTGGGGGGAAAGGCTAAAGACAGATTTTTTGTTATAGATCCTCAAAGAGAAGATAAGATATTATGCTATCTAATTGCCTTAATATTCAATATCGATAACTACGTGATTGAGTTGCCTCCTTTAGCCCACGAACTTAATGTCAAGCCCACCAAGCTTACGTCATTATGCAGAGCTTTAGGCGCTATAGTTAAGCCTGCTACTGTTGGCCAAGCTGAAGCATTTGGCATTCCAAAAATATCTGCAAGTAGCTACAAGGTCGCAAGTTTGAAAGTTCCTTTTAAGTTGCCAGAAATAAGTAGGAGAGGTCGCAAAGGAGGCCGTTAAAACGTGGGCTTTCATTTATTCTATTTTATTTTACTTTTATTTTACTTTATTTTAATATTAATTTTTTTTTTTCTTCAGTTATGTAGAGGACTCAGAAGTAATTTAAAAATTATTGACTGTTACTCTAACCATTTTTGTATCAGAGCCTCAGCAAATTCTTCGGTCATAGCAGTATGCTGGGTACTACTGAAAAAAAAGGGCAGGAAACTGACCACTTGAGTAAATGCCTAACAGAATTGGCCGCATGTGAAACCGAAATGGAACAGGCAGACCTTGATATCAACATGTATAGAATTAAGAAGACGCAAGGAATCTATGACAAACGAAGGAAGATACTTACACAGATACCTCAATTCTGGTTTATTGTTTTTGCTGAAAACGATGATTTTTCTGAATACTGCACTTCGGATGATCTCAAATTTCTAGAGTGTGTCAAGGACCTTCATGTCAGTTACAAGAATACTGAACTGAATAAGATTGACCCACATGAATTCAGTATTATATTCACTTTTCAAGATGATAATAACAACCCAGCGCTTATCCCTGCCCAACAAGTAGTCAAGCATTTTAAAATAGTAGTTGAAAATGGTGAAGAAGTTATAACATCCGAACCCTCATCTATCCAATGGCCTGATGGGTACAAACAGATTAATCCGCATATACTCAAGCAGAAATACGGGAAAAACATGCCTACGGAAGACAAGAAAAATTATAGACTTGGAATGAAGTCTTTTTTTGCATGGTTTGATTGGACAGGTAGGAAATCTGGCAAGGAGTACAGACATGGTCAAGAACTCACTCGATTAATAATAGATGATATTTTTCCTTATGCTGTAAAATACTACGTTGAAGCCATGCCTGGGAATGGTCCAAGCGATGGTGATAGTTCAGAAGCTGAGGAACTAGACGTAAGTGACGACGAAGATTCGTCTGTCAATGAGGGACAAAATGAAGATAAGAGTACTAATTTAAACTCCAATAAAAGAAGATATTCATCTGATGAGGATCAGGGTACTCCAAAAAAGCGCAAATAAATACTGGATAAAGCACTCTCAAATTAACGTGATAGTATAAAGTAGTAGTCGTAGAAGAGTTGTATAAGAATGATAGTCAGGTGCGAAGAGCATGCGCTGATAGTCGTGTTTAGGATAAATACGTGCGACCAACGAAAATGAAGCATCTGAACCCTTAAAACTTAATTCTGCTTACTCACTTTTCCATTCAGTATCTTGGAGGGTCACCTGGGTTGAGCTATCTAAGTGGCAAGTTTAGAATGAGCATCGATACAGATAGATTTACAGAGGAGCCTTTTAAGGGACCAAATCTTAACATAACGTTGACTTGCCCTGAATGTAAGACTTACCCACCTCATCTTATAGAGCGTTTCAGCGAGGGGGATATCGTATGTGGAAGCTGTGGCTTGGTTCTCAGTGATAGGATAATTGATACTCGCTCAGAGTGGAGAACATTTAGCAACGATGATCAAAATGGAAGTGATCCGAGCCGTGTGGGGGATGCAGGAAATCCCTTGATGGACTCTGAAAACTTATCAACTATGATTTCTTACGTTCCAGACAATAGTAAAGCTGGAAGAGAATTAAACAGAGCTCAGTCGAAATCGTTGGTTGATAAGAAGGACAATGCTTTGGTAGCGGCATATGCAAAAATCTCGCAAATGTGTGACGGGTATCAGCTCCCAAAGATAGTCCAAGATGCGGCAAAGGAAGTGTACAAGCTAGTGTATGAGGAAAGACCTTTAAAGGGGAAGTCACAAGAGTCTATTATGGCGGCATCTATATTTATTGGATGCAGAAAAGCTAAAGTTGCTCGTGCCTTTAAAGAAATATGGGCTTTGACGAATGTCCCTAGAAAGGAGATTGGAAAGGTATTCAAGATAATGACCCGAATATTACAGGAGAAGAATGTTGCAACTGCGAGTGCCTATTCATCTGAACAAGATAAGTTGGAGACTACTTCCGCGGAAGATTTGATCTCAAGATTTTGCTCTCATTTAGGCTTGACTACCCAGATTACCAATGCCGCTGAGAGTATTGCTCGCAAATGCAAAGACACCGGCGTTCTTGCTGGAAGATCTCCTATCACCATCGCCGCTACTGTTATTTATATGGCTGGTCTAATTTTTGGTGCCGATGTGCTGCCCTCCAAAATCGCTGATAAGACCGGCGTTAGCGATGGCACCATCAAGACTTCTTATAAAGTTATGTATGAGCACAAAGATAAATTGGTCGATCCCTCGTGGTCAGAAAATGGGAAGGCAAAATGAATTTTACTTGACATAGGTAAATTTCGAAGATGCTTTGAAAATTTCCAATGACGCTTTAAATAACGTTTGAAATCTTCTGCGGGCTGTGCACGAAGCTAAAGTATCGCCACTTGTTCTTTGTCTTGTTTGTATAGATACATCTAGGGCTTTTTCATGAAAGAGTAACTTGCATTAACGGGAGGTGGAATAAAAAAAGAAGTAAAAACAAAAGGAGAAAAGAAAGATAACACTTAAAAAAGCTACTGTATGTAATTTTGGTACTTAAGGATAAGTTGTTTTGCCCACATAGGTATGTAATAGAATAATCTATTTTCTTATTTTTGTTTAATTTTTCTTTTTTTTCAATTTTTTGATTATGATCAAAATAGTAACATAAGAATATGCGTAGTTTAAGAAAAACTTAAAAAACTACTTGAAGCCGATGTGGACAAGAGCGGTATCTAGGGCACTATTTAGGTCCTTGGCGACAACTACATCGAAATCTCAGTTAAAGCTACAAGACGTTGTAATTATAGGAGGAGGACCCGCTGGTCTTTCCTTACTTGCTGCTTTGAAAAAGTCTACCTATACTAAACATCTTAAATGCACATTGGTAGATGCAGCAGATGTAGAAAAGTCTCGTAGTTTTGCAGTGAATCCACCGGAAAACTACAGTAATAGGGTTATATCTTTGACTCCACTGTCAAAAGAGTTTATGCAAGAAAATATTGGCAATTGGTTTTTTTTGAACCAAGACAGAATTAAAGATTATAATAGAATTGTGTGCTATGATTCAAATGATAGAAGCAATTCTATCACCTTTAATAGCGAGGAGTATGGAACGGGACAATTGGCTACCATGTGTGAATTAGCAAATATACAGAGTTCACTATTAGGTAAAATCGACGACTTGAACGCAAACCTTGATGAGCCTGAAGTAGAGCAAACAGCGGATATTATAGACAAGGTAACAGTTTTGGACATACTATTGCCAAATAAGGGAGCAGGGGAGGTAAGTCTTGACAAAGGCCTAGAAAGAAGAGACTTAGATATAGATTGGCCCATTGTTGTCCTCTCAAACGGGGACAAGATACAGACTAGATTATTAGTTGGTGCTGATGGCTTCAAGTCAGTAGTTCGAGATTTTTCTGGAATTCCTTCTAGGGGCTGGTCATATAATCGTTTTGGAGTAGTGGCCAATATTGAATTGCAATACGAAGATACCCCTTCGACAGCCTGGCAGAGATTTCTAACAACCGGTCCTCTTGCTATATTACCTTTAACAGAGAACCAGGCAACTATTGTATGGTCTACAACACCAGAGCTTTCAGAATTGCTCTTGAGAGTGAATGAAACCATTTTTCCTAGTTTAGTCACCGCTGCAATGGTATTAGATGAAATCAATTTGAACTATATATACCAAATGTTACGAAAGAATCCAGATGACATGACGGTGTTGGACGAAATAAGCTGGTGTTTGTCGAGGCTAAGTGAAATTGACATAGAAGAAAATTATCCGGTGCAATCGACTAAACTATTCCCCGAGTCGCGTGCGAGATTTCCTCTTAAAATGGCTCATGCTGATACTTATAACGTTCCTCGAGTTGCATTGATTGGCGACGCCGCTCATTCGATTCATCCACTAGCAGGTCAAGGTCTTAATATGGGTCAATCTGATGTAGTTACATTGCTCTCGGTTCTTGAAACTAGTTGTATGAGAGGTTTAGACATTGGCTCAACTTTAGTGTTAGACTACTACACAGCAAAAGCATGGCCTTCGAACAATGCATTGATTGGTGTATGTGACAAGCTTCACAAAATATTTTCTACAGACTGGTACCCGTTAGTATTTGCTAGAGGGCTTGGCATGAAAAGTATAGATTTCCTTGATTCAGTCAAAAAATTAATGATTAAAACCGTGAGTGGGAAATAAGAACGGTCCTGTATATAGAGCAAGATATGAGAGTTACACCTTCTCGTGTTTGGTTGTAGTAGAATATGTTTACTTCAAGTTAATGAACGAATTAGTTGTGAAAGCTGCATATAAAAAAACTATAAGAAGCACCGCAATTAAGGATTCGTTTCTTAATTTCAAACGTGGTTTGCATAATACACGCTTACGAAGCGACAGGCATTTCTTGGATACAATTACCGGTAATAATGGGAACAATTTTCAACATCCTCGTTATCCTATAGTTTTATGCCATGGCTTATTTGGATTCGATAAAATCCAATTTGGCCCGTTTAATTTTTTACGTAGTATCGAGTGGCTTACAAGGCCGCCGACTAGGAGAAATGGAGGGTCAATTGTGATTGACTATTGGGGAACAATTAAGAGGGCCTTGGAAAATAACGGTTGTAAAGTTTTAACAGCAAAGGTACCGCCGTTGGGCGATATAGAAAATAGAGCGAAAGCCCTAAATGAGTACTTGACGAGAAATTGTAAAGAATTTCGAACGAAAGAAAAATATAGATCTAAGAACCATGATAACATGGGGAACACTGAAGATATGCTTTCAAAATCTTCCAATAAGTTAAAAGTAAATTTAGTTGCACATTCAATGGGTGGGCTAGATTGCCGTTACTTAATTTCTAAGCTAGACCACGAATCTTATGAAGTTGCATCTTTATGTACGATCTCTACCCCACATAGAGGGTCCGTACTTGCAGACTTTGTGTTTGACTTAACAAAAAAATATCCATTTCTCTCAAAGGCATGTCCTCTCTCTATAAAACAACTAACAACACAGAATATGGCTCAATTTAATAAAGAAGTTAGAGACGACCCAAACGTGGCGTATTTTTCATTTGGAGCTAAATTTCTACCAAAATGGTACAATGTTTTTTTTATACCATGGAAGATTGCAAAACAGAAAACACTCAGTCTGAATACAGCGTACAAAGACATTCATACAGAAGATAATGATGGCCTTGTTAGTGTTGAAAGTGCAAAATGGGGGAAATATTTGGGAACTTTAAATCTGGTAGATCACTTGGATTTAATTAATTGGACAAATAAATTAGAAATATTGATATCCAAGGTTACTGATAGGCTGAACTTGAATTACTTTGATGCTACTGTCTTGTATTTATATGTTGCAAAAATATTAGCGGAAGAAAACTGTTGAGGTTCAAAAAAGGATTTTTTTTTTTTTACTTCGCAGCTAATTTGGCGACCATAACCATAAATTTTATATCTTTAAAATAAAATTCTCATTTAATGAGTTGCTATAGATCCTATTTCTTAGATTATAAAATGGACATGAGACTTTCCATGTCATTAGCACATTCAGAGCAATACTCAAGCAAAGGGTTGAACGAAGAACTAATATTACTCCGTTCATTGTTATTTAAATTAACCATGATTTCATCAAATAAAGTGTGGCTCAAATAATTGCACTTGGCAATCTCGTTACTTAACCAGTGCTTCCACTCATTTCTCGCTAATTCACTCTCCATATTGTTAAGCATTTTGAGCCTCGTGATTAAAGAGTGTCTTTCCATCCCAATATCTTTTAGGGTTTTATGCAAACTCCTGGTAAGTGCCTTGGCCGACTCTTCTATGTAATTAGATTCCCAATAATTAAATATATCGTGGTTCAAAACTATAGATTCGTTTTTATATTTTTTAAGGCATTGGGAGTTTGTTCTGTTGGCAAATCGAGGCAGCAGACCGACAGAACCAATATATTCGGAAATATCTTTCAAATATATGGCACGATGAAGTAACAATGGTTCTGAGGTGAGATACTTGTCAGCTATTTTCTCTGCATGACGAACAACGAAATATTCTCTAGTGGCTTTTCCAGCAGTCAAGACATTAATCAAAGTTGAAATTATTAAAAGGAGAATTAAAATATAATGTGATCTAATAGATGACAAAAAGAGTACGACCCCATTTTTAAGCATGTGAGATGCCCCAACCAACCCTCTCCAGAACATTTCAAATAAATATTGCAATAAACATTCAATCAAAGCCACCAATGATATGTTCATAATAGGTATCTGTGTGGAGGTTATTTGATCCTTAACATCAGTTTCCAATATTTTCCCGAATATGTACATACTCTTCGGTATCATACCGTGTGTACCTATATTCTCCACAGCGCTTCTAAGATTTGAATCCAATAAGCTAGCGAATTGATCGCCAACCCCTAATAAAATTAACGACAGTAGAGGACCTAGTCTTTTCGAATTTTGAGGAATTAAACTGGAATATAAAATTATTCTACTGCGTGACTCACCTGCTTCAACAACAACCACTCGATGAACTATTTTAACTATCGACAAGTTGCAGAGACAAATATTGGATTTCGCAATTACCAAATTGTAATACCTATTATCGACCAAGCCTTCAACACTTTCTTCTACTAAGATTTCCAGTTCCCTGGTGCCGCATGACACAAGCTGCAAGTAGCGACGTTCAAGTAACTTATTCTTATTTCTATAAAAAGGTTTTTGAATGTGGCCTTGAGATATGACAAACAAATTTTGATGCAAAAAATGGGACTTCTCCCCAAGTAGAGCGTGAAAAATTGCCTTCGGCGGTAATTTGTAAGTCTTATCGAGTTTCTTTTTCCATGGACCCGAGAACCTAGTTTTAAAAAGCTTGGGCGCATTATCATTTACATACGAAACCGACGAAGAGGTTCGACTATTTCTCTTTGGTAAGTTTCCAAGCGCTTCAACGGAACTCTCATTCTTCTCCTTATCGAAATTTCGCTCAATTATGCTGAAGTTTTGCATTATCGTTTCACTACTCTCAAGTGTATTTTTTGTGTTTTCAGTGACAAGGTAACTTAATTTTCTCTCAACCAAGTATACATCATCTAAGTATAGATTTAACCTTAAAACAACACCAGAGTCGTAATACATATTCAAGGTACCAAAGTTTGTTCTCTTGTTAGCCTCAACAGCTACCACCTCTCGGAGGCTTTCCTTATTTAGGGAAACAAAACCGAACGCTTGAATATAGGAGTAAACATATGAACGTGTCAAAAACACAGTCGAATTCAAAAATATACCAGTATTCGTGGGCCTTATGCACTTAAAGCTAAATAAGCACACCTCTCCAGGGCCAAGCGAAGTTTCAAACAATGCTCTCATTTGAACATCCAGCGCGTATTGATTGTAGCCAACCGGATAACGGATCGAAAGCCCTCCATGCTTGCCATCACTTGCATGTAAGTCTTCTGGTTTACCACTATGCTGCAAGGAAGTTTCTTTTTTCCCTATGTTATTATTCAAGTAGTATAAACCCCAATTCACCGAACCAAAAAAGTTTGCCGTGAGAGCCGTAGGCAAACTGGTAGGTACAGCGAGACTATAAGCTATAATAGCAGACTTACTAGTCAGAGTTAAGAAAGGAGGCCTGATCAGAGGAACCTGATTGTAAACGTATTTCTTAAATATATCCTCATTTTTTCTAATGTGAGCAGCCAAGCTGCTAGACGTCACAATTTGACCCGAATAAGTTGTAGTCCTGGTACTCGTAAGCTGTCTATCAGCAGCATGTGTAGATGCGTATTCCTGAAGAATAGGAGGGTACCTTCCAGATACAAGCCCGATTAACTGCTCATCCTTTCCATTTTTAATTCTATTTTGTTCATTGGCAAAAACCTTGAGCCACGACTTCAACTCCCGTAAACTTTCCGTCTGGAATGTAACTGTTGTATCGACAGTCTTAACTTCGAAACAATTCCTCCGCTCTTCTTCGGAGAGATATCGTACTTCACACAGAATTACACCAATCTTATCTGATTCTTGAACAAACGTACCGGAAGGACTCACCATTAAAAGTCCAAACATTCCTCCCTTTATATAGGCCCACCTAGCAATCCACATGGGTTTCAGAGAACCCTCTACAAACGTTTTCATATAGAGATGGCCATGCTTTTCACAAGCCTTTTCATTAATCTCTTCCAAAACCCGCTGATTTATGGCAGAAGGACTAAGCTCTTCCTGTTTTCCATATCGTTCGTATTGATGTTCAATGCTCTCCTCAAGCTGTCTTTTTGCCTTTTTTAAATCTTTATCAAGGGCCTGTGCACCCGTGTCAAACATGTTAAACCATGCCTGATATCGCATAACATTACTCCATTCTTCAAATTCTGGCACATAGTTATAAGCATCCACAAATTTTTTCTTCGAAAGCCAATAAGAACTTGCCAGTTGGACCAACAGTTTATCCAACGCATGCCCTAGATGAACCATTTGTACCACCAATTCCAGCGCCTGGTTAATATACTTCTTTCTGGCTTCTCCCACTTTCTGAGCGCTTTCCTTGAGCAGTGACCCATCCTTAGACTTGGGTAAAGAAAGATACTGTGCTAATCGCTCGTCGTACAGCTTCTGATCTTCAACGAACTTTTGAAATACTTGCTCATATCTCCGTAACCGCGTTAAAATCTTTAAATATTCTTTCTCCATCGTTGGAGCATCTACCGTCAACGCTTCCAAGCTATTACGAAAGAGAACCCCCAACCCTTTGGATGTAGTCTTCATCGCTCTGACCGTATATTCTTGATCAATTGGCATATCCAGAATGAATGGCGGCACCAAATGCTCCAACACAGATTTTACATAGGTTTCTAACTCTTTAACTTGTTTTGGCATCTTTTGGGAGACACTTCTCATCATGAAGTACCATTTTTCGATGTTATCCATTTGCTCATGGAAGTGATTACTCGACGCCCGAAAGCTACAAGAATCGAGCGCCGCTTCCTTGAATAATACAGCGATCAACTTGAATTGACTATTCTGGGTCTCCCCCATAATTCGACGATCGTGCAGCATCGTCTCATTAATCTCATCTTTGACATTAGATTCCTACGTGCTACGTGCTCTCTACAAATAACAGCTCCTGCATATACACCTTGATATATGGTCGTGTGAATTTACAGGATATTTATAGCGCGGAACGCCTTTAAACGAGAAAGCGGGCCTCAGGAGACTACTTTGGTCATCAGGCCATTTTCAACCCTTTTACAGTAATTCCGCAACGTATGGGCTCTAGAAAATCTTTTCTTTGGTTATGTTATTTCCGTGCCAAAACGCCTGCGTTTTATAGAGTAACTTACCCATCGGTCTTTTCCTTGGCCAGGGCCTTGTTAAACATATATATAAACGTAGCTTTTTATAAAACACAAGTCAAGTTATAGAATTCTAGTAGACCGAACTATAAAGATATGCAAGTCGACTTATCTAATAATATTCCTGTGATGCAGGGGATGCCAGCTACGACACAAGGCTGGGGTTGGAATTACGAGGGAGCGATGAAAACATCACCAAGTAGTACATCAAGCCTATCGGACGACAACTATTTCTGGGCAGAACAGGCACTATTCCCCGAAGGTATATATACAAATAACTCAAAGGAGCCATCGCAGGAGAACACTAGTGCTAGAAGCAGTGTATCTGAAGATTGGTTATCTCACGAGCAAAAAATGTTCGGAGAACCAGATGTGATGCCGGAAGCCTCGACGAATAAGCCACAGGTTCACTCTGTACCTAAGCGCACACGAAAGCTCACCGCAACCCAGAAAGAAGCCCATAACCAGATTGAAAAGAAATACAGGGTGGCCATTAATGAGAAAATTGTTCGCCTAAAAGAACTACTTCCCGATGGCTGCGACAATTCCAGTAAAATGAATAAATCATCTATACTAGAAAAAGTTCACGATTATATAATCCAACTTCAGGAGACCCAGGAAGATTTGTACAACGAAAACTTAGCTTTAAGACAACAGGTTTTATAAAAGAGTGAGGCCAATTAAAAGAGCTAATTTTACAATTGCTGATGGAACTTCTATTTAATTAGTCGCGTAACGACTCCGAGTATCCCGAGGACGCATATACCATGTAACTTTATTGTTCTAATAGACAGACTTTCCAATAATGAAATTGTGTAATTATGGCTTTATAGTCTGCATTAATCTAGATTACGAATATATGACCAGAACGATAAGAAGCGATGATATTAGAATTCACTCTTTCGTAAGCATAAGGTTCGACTAATCCAACAGAGCCTCCCGGTACCGGTTACGAGGTTTTTTTTTTTAAAAAAAAAGAGGAAAATTGAATCTATGGTTCTGAGCCCTTCTTGTGATCCCAAATCATTAGTGGTCTCTAGCCCACCGACTTGTCTTCTGAAGTAGCTTGTTTAGTCGATGTATATAATTCATGCTTCCACAAATTGACCATCTTTCGATAATCCATTGAATTTCCATGTCTACCGTGATCGTATTTTAAATGACTTTTACCTACAAGAAATTGATAATAGAGTGGGGATCTAAGCGAAGCTAATGTTCTTCAAAGATGAATAGGTCTAGCGCGAGATAAGCATCAATAGAAGAAATACCCTATCCGCAGAATCCGTTTCGACGCCATGGTTAGGAGCATGAGTGAAAACTTCTTCTGCAGTGTCGCGCACGAAAATTCAAAAATGCACATACCGAAGAAATTGTACTAGGACATATTTTATCTTGAGTAAGATATAAGAAGTTGCGAACATCGAAGGAATAGGCTATATTTAATTTTGAGACGGATCGTCCACAGTTATCGTTTGAAGATTTTAGGTTTCTTTTTCTTTTTTTCTTTTTTTTTTTTTTCATTTTGTTCTTTTTATTTATTTCGAATTTGGACCTACGTGAGAGATTAAATTCGGTTTCAGATGCAAGTAGACTTACCTCAATATTCGACATGGCCAGATGTCAGTTCACCAATACTGGATACCGGTGAGTCATATCCTGCCGAGATGGTAACAGCACCTGCAAGTCGGACATCTAGTGTATCCGACCAAAACAGTCTATTATGGACCGAACAGGCATTTTTGCCTATGATGTCAAATGAAGCAGGAATGTTCGATGAGCCTTCCGATGTCAGCAGTATCGGTAGTACTTCCAGAAATAGCATTTTTGGTGACTGTTTTCTGGGTTTTGAGGACCCAAATGAATTTGTGAACGAAGCAAGCAATGAAGCATCTAACGATCAAGTCAGTGAAGGAGGAGATGCCTCTAATGATTTATGCAAGGAAGTTAATATCAAAAAGGAGGATCCCTCTGGCAAATTACTACATAAACGAACACGAAAACTCACACCGAGCCAGAAAAAAGCTCATAATCAAGTGGAGAAGAGATACAGAGCTGGAATTAATGACAAAATAATGAGTTTAAAGAACCTTCTTCCTTCGGGTTTTGACGACTCGACAAGAATGAATAAGTCTCGTATCTTAGATATGGTGCATGATTACATCGTTATGTTAAAAAAGTCACAGGAGGATCTATATAATGAAAATTTGGTGTTGAAGCTGCAAATTCTGTAAAGCACTCTAGTCATAATGGTATAATTTTTAACTTCGAATCATTTAAATTATTTAAAATATTGCAGTTACTATTACTGTATGTATGTATGTATGTATGTATGTATGTATCTAAGAAGGTCTACTACATTATTGTTCTACTTGTGTGTCTAAATCATATCTTGGAAGGACCTTACAATAAGTCAAAGTAAAAATCATCTTTGTTGTACTAGGTGGCTCCAAGCAGCACTTAGAATTCTTCCGACAGCGTTTCGTCACCGTCTTACCCTTGTAGTATATGTCCACGAATGTTGGTAGTTCGGAACCAAGTAGATAAACAGTAGTGTAATTACCACGATTAGACAACGGCCTTTGCTTAAGGAACCAGGTTTGCGAAGATGTCAAAGCTCCGGAGTATGAATACAGTAGTGTTGATTGAAAATGACATTAATAAGATTTTGTCTGAATGTCGGCGAAGAGACACTGATATTAGGGGTCTGTGTGAACTTGCATTGAAGACATTAGAAGAACTTAAGGCTGCATCAGTTGAAAATGACATTTCCACTGAAAGTAAAAAGGTATTGCTGGACACATTTATATCAGCTTGCAGAAGTAGTAATTTAAAGTTAGTATTATCAGCTGTACCAGCGATACAACATTTGCTCATAGGAAAGGTTCTAAGCTCAAATAATGTGGAGCCCTTATTGGACTCTTTTAGTGAAGCTAGCAATCGTTTTAAAGAAATCCAATTGAAGGTTTTGCAATGTCTTCCAATTCTTATGCAAAACTATAAGATTGATCTTACAGGCCAAACATTGCTAAAGCTTCTAACATTTTGCGTCAATTTGACGAGCTCCAAATCTAACGTTGTTGTAAATACTGTCTTTGCAACAATACAGCAAGTCCTTTCTAATTATTTTGACTATAAGGAAGTAGAGGGGCCTGAAAAGAATGAAGTTTTAGTGGAGAATGATCAAATTATTTTACTTGATGACAATTTTTTTGAAGAGTATAACTTGTTCAATGATTTATGTTCTGTAGTTGAAGAGCAAGATTTAGCTGTCTTTCATATATTCGAAAACTTCAGCAAAATATTTGTGTTAGAGATTATCGAAAATATACTCGCTGTTCATGGTGATTCCTTTAGTAGACGGCGAGAGCTCGCCTTTTTGCTAAAAAGCAAGTTAGTCCCAACTTTGGTCCGAATATTTAACACTGAACCTGAGGACTTCCCTTTATGCATAAGAAGCATGAGAATAATACATGTTTTGCTTACTAGTCAATTAGCATCTTTGGAGGTAGAGGGAGAATTGATGCTCTCATTTTTAAACCACACTCTCCTTAACGGTGGCTCTGGTATTTCTCAAAATCAAAAATGGGATAAGCTAATTGTCTTGGAAGTTTTTCGTTCCATTTTCTCGGACATGAATTCTTTGAAAGAATTTTACGAAAGGTATGATTCTGTTCCCCAGAGAAAAAATGTATTCCAAGAGTTGCTAACAATCTTAGTAAATTATTTGGAAAACAATTTGATGCAAAACCAAACTAATTTTTTCTTGATTCCTACTGGAGCCACGCCATCTAAATTTTTATCTAAGCAAAATTCAAGCATGAAAATTTCTCTTCTAGACCATTTGGACAAGCAAGGTGAGCAATTTGATATTCCTCAAACCTACGCGATATATCTCCTTTACCAAATATTTGTTGCATTTATCGAAACTATTTTTAAGTTCATTATTGATATGACAAATGCTAAGACAGCAGAATTTGACGAACAGTTTAAATTTATTACGGGTTTTGTTGAGGAGAGTTTTCCACACATACTTCGTTTCTTAGAATATTTCCTACATTCAAACATAGACGACAATCTATTTTACATTTTGATCAGAAAGATCCAAAAATTCACCCAAGCTTTGAGTGTTATAGGTAAACTGACATATAGAACCCAAGTGTTATTCATGTTGGGACAATATTTTACTAGTACTCCTAGTTCGAGACATGAAGCGAATACAAAAATTTTAGAAGAAGCAAGAAATCAGACGATACATTCTTCGGAGTTAGAAACGGAAAATCGAGGTTCGATAACGCAGAGAAAAGTTCAGGATCAAGAAAATGGGTTTACATTGTTTAACCAAACTGTAACGTCCAGGCAAGCTACAACCTTGAAGGCTTTTATTCATCTTGCCGTTAAATTGGGTCCTGCTTTGCAGGATTCCTGGGTACTAGTTTGGACTGTCATGCAATGGTGTGGTTACTATATTGATGGCCCAGAAGAAGAACTCAAACCAAAAAGTAATAGCTATTCTTCTGATGAAAATCCAATAGGATCCGAAGAAATTTCTGATATAAGAAAGACATCAGATAAACTTTTCGAAAGTTTTTCAGAATTTGACGAAGCATCATTTTATGATTTAATTTGTTGTTTAACGCATTTGTCCAGTAAAAATTTGGCAATTAATAACCCTGATATTGAGAATGATGAGTTGAGCAAACTGATGATGTTGCCTTTATGTCCCTATAATGCTACTTTCTACTTCAAAATTATACTTAAAATATCACATATTTGCTCTCCAAAGTTTTTGTCCAGTGAACGTGTTTACAGATTAGCATCGCAACTGTTCATTTTAGCAAGTATTGAGAGACATAACTCCGTCCACTACAAAGTTAAGATTCTCATCGCCAAGATGTTTAATCAGTTGATTAAGAATATAGCTTCTGGTGGTTTTGAAATTCTAGATGTAAAAAGTCTGAGCCAAATAGCTCGGAAAACGCTTGATTTGTTAATGCATTTTTTGGAAAGATTATTCCAACTTGGGCCTCCAAGTGAATTACTCCTACTTAATTATGAAACAGAACTTCATTTAATGATTTTGGCAACCTTGCATGAACTAATTGATCGGTATGATAAAAATTTTCAAAATACATGGGATCTTGTCTTCAAGATATTAAATACTTCATTTCAGAGAAAGGACTACCAAACGGAACAAGTTATTCATAATGATAAAATGACTTCTTTAGTTGCTTCTTCCTTTCAAACCTTAAAATTGATACTAGATGAATTCATGATATCACTTCCATCAAGTCAGATGAGATTCCTAGTTGATACACTATATAACTTTTGCGTACAAAGAAGTGATTTGAACATTTCTTTCAGCTCAGTGAGCTATTTTTGGTTAATTAGTGATACATTGAAAGAAAAAATACTCTCTTTGCAAGAAAAAGCCGGATCGCATAAGCCAGTGGTGTCCGAATCGGACATGCTTGAGATGTTGGATTCGGAAGATGCAGATACACAATCTTTTTATAGATTGCTAGTGATATATTTGCTTTATTCTTTATCCAAAATTTCAACTGATGAAAGAGCTCAAGTGCGCAATGGCGCGATCCTGACAATGTTTCAAATTATTGAGGCTCAAGGTGATTTGTTCCCTTTATGGGAGTCCGTATATGTGATAGTCTTTTCCCAGATATTCAATCTAAAACCACCTAATGGACAGGAACTATACAAACAGAATGAGTGGACTGAAAGCTTTAGTTTGACTTTATCGGGGCTTGTCTCTTTTTGTGGAAAATTTATGATGCGTTTCGAGCAATCTGATAATGACCTAGCTTCATATTGGGAGGGGATAATAAAATATTTGCAAGAGTTGCTCAGTCTCAATTCGGTAGAAATTAACATCAATATTTTCAAAGCTTTTCAAGATCTACTTTATCAACTCGAGAAATCGGACGTTGCCCAAAATGAGAGTATCAAGAAGATGATAGTTTCCTTTTGGATAAATGTTCCAGTAGAGTATGATTTCATAAATCAGTCGTATCAAGAATCCTTGACAGGTTTCATGAAATGTTTACCCCCTCTATTTCGCATAACCCAAAGATCTCTATCAGAGACAGATGTTGAGAATATTTTTTCTATTTTTAACAAATGTGCTCGATTCCCTGTTCTACCAAGTACTGAACAGGATCATAACAAACCAACGAAGTTGCAACTTTCTGTGCTCGACAATTTAAGGAATATGCGTCTGGGTGACAATGTGATTACCTCTAACGTTCTTCAGTTATTATGTGCCATGTTAGTATACCCTTTTGGGACTCGAGCGGTTATTGAGAGAAAACTAGGTCCCAAACTCCAAGGGAAAATTAAAATACCGACCTTCGTTGCGCTTAGTCACTATTCTATGTTTTATTTGAAAGAAAAGTTGAATGAGGTGGTTGATTATCGCTTTTTTATTAAAGATAGATCAATTTTTAAAGTGTTGAAAGCATTACTTGAGGTAGTTAGGTCAAGGACGCCTGGAATAGTTAATTCCAAATATAAGCCTTTGTGGGTAGATGCCATAAGTATTTTTCATTTTCTAGTGAAAGAAATACTTCAAAACAATGCTAAAGACATTAGTACCAGTCCGTCGGCTACCGACTGCTGGAAAATATTGTTAGGTAGTCTTACGAATTATGTGGATACTAACCATCAACCTGACTATGAAGAATACTTACTCGAGCGATACTTTGAGATCAAACCCCTTATTTTGCCATCGGTCCTCTCTGATTTCAACAACAGATTTTTGTTAGAAGACTTCGTTAAGTGCGTCTACAAAAATTCCTTTTTATACAAAGACAACTCCGACGAGGAATCATTGATATCTTCGGACACCTCAGTATATGAGGTGATCGAATCTTTTTGCAATACCGGTTCTGGTTCGACTTTTGGTTCCACCAATATTCCTATTCCTTATTCAAATCATAAGACCCGTACTACCTGTTTACTCGAGCTCATTGACTTTGCTAAACTTGGAGGTGACTCTGACCATTATTTGCATCGCTTGGGTCTAGAGTATTTTATTTGCAGGACCGCCTATTCACTAAAAAGGTTTATAGCAGAAGCAAGATTGCTTTACAAAGGACCGTTGCCAAAAATCCATCAAGAGGAAATACTTATTTCACTTAATGCGGTACTAATGCTACAAAAATCATTGAGTAAGGAAGAATGCTTAAAGTTGAACGTGTTATATCCTCTATTGTCGCATTCAATTGTTTTTGCATCTAAGGTAAATGGATCACACATGTTGCTCAGTAAAATTTTACGTAAGTTCCAATTGAATGTTGACGCTACATAGATACTTTGTGATATTTAGCGATCAGCTATTTTTTGACTACAAATTTTGAAGTCTTATTTTTTTTTTTTGTTTTTCTCTTTGTTCGCAGAGTAAGTCTATTTAAGGTTTTTTTTTTTTTTTTATTTTTATTTTTATTTTTATTTTTTGTTTCGAGAGGGAAACTAAGTATAGAAGCCTTGTGCAATTCTGCTCACTACTCGATTCGAAAGTCAAGTGGCGTCAAAGAATACTAAAACCATTCAGGTGGTAACGCTTCGTGGAAGTAGAATTTACAAAGTCAAAAAGGAAAGAAAAAAGGATTTAGGACCTTTGTGATTGAAGAGGAGTAATCGCTTGTTAGCATTGAATAGACAAAGAAAACTCTTCTAAACGCGTTTTGAAAGATTTCACTGTTGTCTGAGGCTCATCGAGTGAGTTGAAAGTTATATCAGAGGGAGAATAAAGAATTAGTCAAAATATAGAAAGAGAAAATGTCTTGGCGAACAAGTACAAACACAGAAGGGAACCAAAACTATGATCCTGAAAGTATCGGTATAAGTCGAGGCAGGTCTCTAGTAAGGCCGGACAGGTCTAGGATTGATGAAAATCATCCTAGGTTTCACTATGCACAGATAGCAAATCAGGAATCCGACCACATTCGAATTCAACCTTCCACTACGGGACTTGATCCTCATCTTTCGTATGACACAGAGCTCAAGCGTGAGAGCACTCGTAATTTACATTCATTGGCTCGGAGCAATTCTTTAAGTGAAGAAGAAGGCATACCTTTGATGGACATGAAAGAAGGAAATGAAGTGGAAGACTTAAAGGGAGGGAGAGAGGTGTTCGGTTTGAATGACGAAACAGAAAAATCACCTCCTAAAAGTAATTTTGTTACAAGGGTGGGTAGAGTAAATTACAATGAAAATAAAAAAGCCAGGCCAGGTTTTGATTTGTGGAAAATATATTGCTATTTGGTTACTTTTTGGGCTCCTCCACCCCTTCTAAAACTCTTTGGAATGCCTAATAAGCCCGTGCAGTATGCCTGGAGAGAAAAAATAGCATTAATATCTTGCATACTTTATATTGCTGCATTTGTCTGTTACTTAATTTTTGGCTTCACTGCGACTGTCTGTACTAATTTTCCTATCAGAATGCGGGTTAATGAAGTTTCTAGTGGCTATTTGATAATTAATGGAAGAGCATACGACCTTACTCATTCTCAACACCCAAAAGCCGCTGGTATAGGAGAGGATGCCAATGTTTTGTATCCGCCAGTAAATGCGGGCGGTATGGATGCTTCTTTCTTGTTTCAAAATGTTAATGGTAACTGTAAAGGACTAATTAAGCCTAGAGATAATTGCACGATACCTAAAAATGATAATGACGAGTTGGCTTGGTATATGCCTTGCAATTTATTTAACCAGGATGGGTCGACCTCCCCGAATTTTACGGTTCCTTATTACAAAGGCTATGCTTGTCATACGAGTGGCGTCGCTAGACAAGCATATTATGGTATGGAGAAAAATGGTGATGTTTATTTTACGTGGGATGATATTAATAATTCTTCTAGAAATCTCATAGTGTATTCCGGAGAGGTTTTAGATTTGGACCTTATAGATTGGATTCAGAAAGATGACTTAACCTACCCCGAGCTCTTCGACAAATTAAAAGAAGATAAAGTTTACCGAGGACATGATTTGTCTCTCGTTCTCACAAAGAATGCGGACAGGCAAGCTGCTAGATGCCTTACAGAGATAATCAAAGTCGGGTCAGTCGATTCAAGAACCATAGGTTGCATTGCGTCTAGCGTCGTCTTATATTGTTCTTTGGTTTTTATCTTGTCGGTAATTATAATCAAGTTTTTAATGGCAGTCTATTTCAGATTGTTCTTAGCAGGCAAACAAGGTGCCGCTTATACCGATAATAAGAGTATGTTTGAAAGAAGTAAAGAAATCGAAAACTGGGTAGATGATCCGGCGGGAGATGCACCAATTGGAACGGTTCCCCTTAAAGCAAGAGCTAATTATAAGCCTGCAAAAACTAATAGACAGAGTGTGTTTAATAAAGGGAAATTTTCTTTGGGACCAAATGATTTATCACAATATTATATGAAACCAGACAAATTATCCAAAACCTTTGAATACACTACTATGACAACTCAAGCTGCTTTGATTGGTAGAAACAAGAATCAGCTCTCAAAGTCTGCAACTCAACAATCGGGGTTGTATTTGAATGACTATTCGGCTTCAACTGAGTTCCTAAATCGACCTTCTTCTATATACAATCCTTTTGATGCATCTTATGACAGTCTGCTTAACACTCTCTCTACAGATATCATCCATCCTAGTGTTATACCTCAACCACCGGTGGAATATCAGCCATTTGGCTTTCCTTTAGCTCACGTCTTAGCCTTGGTTACATGTTATTCTGAAGATGAAGACGGAATTCGTACAACATTAAATTCGATCGCAACTTCTGACTATCCAAATTCGCATAAGTTACTTTTTGTTGTTTGTGATGGCATGATTAAGGGATCCGGGAATGACTTGACTACACCAGAAATTGTATTGAATATGATGACTGACTTCACTGTCCCACCAGATGATGTTAAGTCAAATTTCTATGTCGCCGTGGCTAAGGGATCAAAAAGGCGAAATATGGCTAAAGTTTACGCAGGCTACTACAAGTATAATGACGATAGTGTTCCGCCTGAAAAGCAGCAAAAAATACCCATGGTGACGATTGTCAAATGTGGTACTCCTGAGGAAGCTGTCGCTCCTAAGCCTGGAAATAGAGGTAAACGGGACTCACAAATAATATTGATGTCATTTCTTCAACGAATAATGTTTGATGAAAGAATGACTGAATTAGAATTCGAGATTCTTAACAATATATGGAGAATTACGGGACTTATGGCCAATTTTTACGAAGCTGTTCTTATGGTGGATGCGGATACGAAAGTGTATCCTGATAGTTTAACACATATGATGGCTGAAATCGTCAGAGACCCAATGATTATGGGTTTATGTGGTGAGACGAAGATTTCCAATAAGTTGCAATCCTGGGTTACTGCGATTCAGGTTTTTGAGTATTACATATCGCATCATCAGGCGAAAGGATTCGAATCTGTGTTTGGCGGAGTTACTTGTTTACCTGGATGTTTCAGTATCTATAGAATAAAATCGCCGAAAGGATCCAACGGCTATTGGGTGCCTATTCTAGCCAATCCTGATATTGTTGAAAGGTACTCTGATAATGTCGTCGAAACTTTGCATCGGAAAAATCTTTTACTCCTAGGTGAAGACAGGTATTTATCTTCTTTAATGTTGAAAACATTTCCTAAAAGAAAGCAAGTGTTTGTGCCAAAAGCTGCCTGTAAAACTGTTGTTCCCGACAAATTTAAAGTGTTATTGTCGCAGAGAAGAAGGTGGATTAACTCGACAATTCACAACCTTATGGAATTGATTCTAGTAAATGATTTGTGTGGTACGTTTTGCTTTTCAATGCAATTCTGTATTTTTATGGAACTTGTTGGTACACTGATCTTGCCTGCTGCTATTTGTTTCACTATATATGTGTGTGTGTTCGCAATCGTCTCGCATCCTACCCCTATTCTATCCTTAGTGCTTTTGGCATTAGTACTCGGGTTGCCAAGTTTATTAATTGTGGTAACTGTATCCTCATGGTCGTATTTTGTGTACTGGTTGATATACATCTTAGCCTTACCCATATGGAACTTCGTGTTGCCTGTCTACGCATATTGGAAGTTTGATGACTTTAGTTGGGGTGATACAAGAAGCATCGCAGGCGGCGACAAGGGAGATCACAGCAATCCTGAGGGGGAGTTTGACTCTTCGAATATTTACATGAGACGTTGGAGAGAGTTTGAGAGAGAACGAAGAAGTCATTTGACAACACCTGATGCTGCCTGGGACCCTTCAAATTAGTAGGACTACGTATCAATAATCCTATGAGCAACAAGTAATTAATAATAAAACATTTTCTCTTCCGAGAGTTTGCTTAAGTGTGTATTGCTCAAATATAACGTATTCAATTTATTACCAAAATTTTGGTCTAATGAATTCAATGGAAAAAACATAGAAGAACTATAATTGTATCACCAAGGTATAAGTATTATATTGATAATCTAAAATATAAACTTGGTCTTTCTAACCCTATATAGAAAGATAAAACGAAAATAAATTCTTTAGACGAAAAAAAAGATGTAAAAACTGACAAAATTAGAATTTGTTAGCGAATAGAATCACGTCACTTAATAGTAGTCTCTTCTCATTCTTCTGAGAGTTGTTGCTGCAGTTGTTGTAGTATGTACGGTTTCAGTGACCCATGGTTGAGTTCCAGTAGCTGTAACAGTTGGGGCTGTAGTAGTATTGCCACCACCGTTGTTACCACCACCGTTGTTACCGCCTCCTGAACCAAATATATCTAAAAGGAAGTAAAGTATTCTACCAATCCAGCCACGAATTCCAGATCCATCACCGTAAATCCAATCAACTATTTTTCTGAAGAAACTTGACTTAAAAACTTTTCCGAGCAAGCTAAAAACTTTGGAAAGAGCGTTCCAAACAATGTCAAGATAGTGACCTGGGTTCAGGGTGAACTTATGCCATATTCCTTGAACAAGGCTCGAGTTCCAGATGGACAGAATAAGACCACTAAGGCTGAAATCTCTCTTTTTCAAACTTGAGTTGTTTGTAAGTGAGTGGAAAACGTTTTGAACGACACCTGTGTTCTTAACGTCTCTCGCAATGTTAAGACCCTTGCTGGCTACACTGGAAAAATCCACATTTTGAAGTCTGTTTTTAAGAGACAGTGCCGCGCTTTGGAAAATACCTGAGTTCTTGACGTCTCTTACAAGGTTTGTAGCAGTGTCAATTGCATCCCTCTTCTTTAAGCCTGCATCACCTTTGAGGGACGAGACCAAATTTTGAAAGAAACTGGAATTCTTTACCCTACTAACCAAGTTGAAAGCGGTGTCAATAGCATCTCTCTTCTGCAAGCCAACATCGCTCTTAAGAGAACCAATCAATTTTTGGCCAATACTGGAGTTCTTGAAATCAGTGACTAAGTTTGAAACAGTAGTAAGAGCGTCTCTCTTTCTCAAACCGGAGTCATTCTTGAGTGATTTCACGATGTTTTGAAAAGAAGTTGAGTTTTGGATATCTTTACCCAAACCCACAACTGAATCAAGGAATTCTCTCTTGGTCACGTAGATTTCACTGTCTTGAGGCATTTCAAGAGCTTCACGCTTCTTAAGGTCAGAAAGGAGGCCTTCAACCCTATGGAACGCATTGGATGCAGAGGATGGAAGCAGCAAGCCTAAACTGGTGCCACTGCTGTTGTTACTGTTGTTGTTGCTACTACTGCTGCTGCTGCTGCTTCCACCGCTAAGGCTTCCTTGGCCACTATCAGTGTTCTTCCATGCCACGACTACGTCTCTGAGAAGTTCAACAAGAGCTTTGATAAGACCAGGGCTCTTTACGATATCCTCAACAAGAGCCTTCAAGAGACCATCATGTACAAGAGATGAAAGAATGTTTTTCAATGGTTGACCAATAGCGCTGCCAACGTCTTTTAACGTGTTAACAAGTTCTTTTAAGAGATCCCTGTTGACAAGCGACTTAACCAAATTGGCTGCTTCGCTTCTTAAGCTCGAATCGTTTTTGATAGTAGTCGTGATGTCGTGAATAATACCTGAAGATTTTACTTCCGATATCAACTGTGCTGTAGGGTCGTCAGGTACATTACCATCAGCTCTTTTACTTATTTCTTGGGTATCCGAACCAGCATTGCTGTTATGAAGACTAACCTTGAATTCCTTATAAAGACTCTTAAGTTGGTCTAAGTCTGACCTCTTGACCAAGGTGTTTCCCGTCAATGTCTCTGGCACAGCGTATGCAGAAACTGCACTGCCGGCAAATAAAGCGAATGTAGCTGTACGCAAAAGTTTCATTCTTCTTCAATAGCTATCTTGTCGATGCTAGTTTGAATAGCTGTGATTGTTAATTAAAGAAAGAAGTAGCAATCTGGCTTCTTATTTATAATATTTTCCTCGACCTACTCTCGAGGCCTGTCTCTCCAATTTCATGCCTATTTCGATATGCATCCCTTGTTGCCCGATACTTTTATCTAAACTAGGCAATCTTAAGATTCCCTTCTCCTCAAGGAGTTACAACTTCTTTACTCAGCTGCTATGTTGGACAACAGAGCAGATCTCAACTCCCTTCGTGGGGTTGTAGTTATATCTTTACCTAATGTAGTAACTGAGAATATCAATCCTGGAAAATAATTTCCTACTTAGGTATTGATTTTAATTTTGTGTAAGCTGTGAATTAAAAAAGTAAGGGGACCAAGAACCATAATAGAAAGTTACGACGTATTATGGCATAATAACCGCTTAAGTTTTAATTTCCTAATAGAGTAACTTTCTTAGGACAACTTTTTCACCGTTTGGTAAATATACCAAAAATATACCAAAATTCGTACAACCTATTCCTGATTCAGAAAGTAGCACCGTTCTCATACACAAACTCTTTGTACCCATATACGGAAGGACAGGTTTTGTTTTGAGCTTCTCCACTACTATTCTGAGAATTGTGCGAGACATACGGATATGATTATTCGCATGTGTACTTATTCTGGTATTGTTATTATTACAAAAGGGGTCCTCCACTAAGAGTTTGGATAGCAACGGCGGTTGCTTAGTTATTCAACGTATAGTAAAAGTATTTTTCTAGGAGCTCCGTTTGTATCTGATTCTAGTTCTCTCCCAGCGAGGATTCTTCTGTTTTATGCGAGAATTGACAATTTTCATGCTTTGTGCGAAGTTTATGCCATACACGCATTGCAACCATTTTCAACACACTTTATATCATAGTAAACAGGACTTGTATTCTATCAAAAGCATTAAGGTATTTGTATTTAGTATCATTTGATACCACGTTTTTGTACTGTTATAAATGAAGTGGTTGGTCTCTTTCAGATATTTTAGTACCCCTATTAAAAACACGAGGACGTTAAAATTGTGAGCTATCGATGTAAGCTTTAGTTGTAAAGAAGAGCCAAGTATGTTTGGGAAAACCAGAAGAAAAGAAAAAAAATGAAACCAGTACTGTTAATATAAAAGTACGGTAAGTAATGTTAGTAAAAAGGGAAGTTGCTGTTGATACGGGAAAAAAAGTGAATCGTTCAATACGAAATAAGAAAATAACTGGGGTAAGTAAAAGACCGCGCTAATAAAGACAATTTGTGTTTGTTACATATTAAAATCTCTGCAGCAGAATGTTACAAAACTCAACATCAGCGAACCACCCTCTTTGGCGTACAATTTTTTTTTTCTACTTCAAAAAGGTAAAGTAAAAAACCATTAAAAGATATGAATAACTAAGTTCATTTGCAGGTTTCGGATCTACAACAGAGATTAGGAAAAAAAAAAAAAAAAAGAAAAAGAAAAAATTGCCTTATTGCCTAATCTGATATTAGGACCCTGTTAAGTCGAGAAGACTCCTCTGGCTCGATAAGTTCACAGAGATTAAAATGACAAAAGGAAACAAAAACCGCCAAAATATACAATGATATTTTGTTTAAAATATTTAAGAGCGTGTGCTTTATGCAAAGAAACCTTTTCTACAACAGTGCAGCATAAAGTACATAATCAATTCATTGTTTCATACTATCAATTTTTTTTTCTCTTATTTTTTTTTTTTTTTTTTTTTATTTTTTATCTAACAGTCAAATTTTTCACCTTGAAGAAGTAAGACTCTTCAGAGATGTCGAAAGTTTTGCAATTTCTATCCTGGTCGAAGAGGTTTACCTTGAGGCAGGGGACCCCAAGAGTGGCTTTCTTAGGTAATAATAATGCAAGATTTTTTCATCTGACCAGAATTCAAAAAGAAGCTAAAATCCCCCAAACTTATGAAGAAGAAAAATCCGTTATAAATGAAATAAACAGCGACCTCACTGATTCAGATAAAAAGGTGGCATCAGGATTACGGAATATAGGAATATCAGCGCACATTGATTCTGGTAAAACTACTTTTACTGAGCGTGTTTTATACTACACGGGAAGAATCAAGGCCATCCATGAAGTAAGAGGTCGAGATAATGTGGGAGCTAAAATGGATCACATGGAGTTGGAAAGAGAAAAAGGTATTACGATTCAGTCTGCAGCCACTTATTGTTCGTGGGATAAGGACAACAAGAATTATCATTTTAATTTAATTGACACACCGGGCCATATTGATTTCACCATTGAAGTGGAAAGGGCATTGAGAGTATTAGATGGCGCTATTTTGGTTGTGTGCGCTGTTTCAGGCGTCCAGTCACAAACAATCACGGTTGATCGTCAGATGCGCCGTTACAACATTCCAAGGATAACATTTGTAAATAAAATGGATAGAATGGGAGCAAATCCTTTTAGGGCAATCGAACATGTGAACAACAAGCTTAAGATCCCCGCTGCGGCCCTTCAGGTTCCTATTGGGGTAGAGTCTGATTTGAAGGGAGTTGTTAATATTATCGACCGCGTAGCTCTCTACAATGAAGGGGCTCTGGGTGAAATATTAAGAGTTGATGAGAACATCCCAGAGGATCTAAAGGACTTAGTAGAGGAAAAGAGAAGTGTTTTGATTGAAATGTTAGCAGATGTAGATGAAGGTATGGCCGATATATACTTAGAAGGTAATGAGCCTACTCCTGATCAAATCAAAGCAGCTATTAGACGGGCAACCATAGCCAGGAAATTCACACCTGTATTAATGGGGTCAGCTTTGGCAAATAAGGGAGTCCAACCAGTTTTGGATGCGGTCGTTGATTATTTGCCTACTCCGAATGAGATTTTGAATACTGGTTTGGAAGTCAGTAGTGGTAAAGAAGAGAGAGTTAATTTGATTCCAAGTAGTTCCAAGCCATTTGTTGGTTTAGCTTTCAAATTGGAGGATGGAAGATACGGCCAGCTAACATATATTAGAGTGTACCAAGGAAAGTTGAAAAAGGGGACTTATATGAATCACCTCAAGTCGGGTAAGAAAGTGAAGGTTGCAAGGTTGATTAGAATGCACTCAGATGATATGGAAGACATCGATGAGGTAGGACCAGGTGAGATATGTGCTACTTTTGGAATAGATTGTGCTTCTGGAGATACTTTTGTTGGTCAGAACTCAGATCAAAAGATAACAATGAGTTCTATGTATGTTCCGGATGCGGTTATATCTCTTTCTATTTCACCCAAGAGTAGAGACAATGGTGGATTTTCTAAGGCACTTAATAAATTCCAAAGAGAGGATCCTACCTTCAGAGTGAAATACGATGCGGAAGCGAAACAAACTATTATTTCGGGAATGGGTGAATTACACTTGCATATCTATATTGAGAGAATCAAGAGGGAGTATGGTGTGGACTGCGTAACCGGTAAGCCTCAAGTTGCTTATAGAGAGTCAATTACAGCTCCTACTTCGTTTGACTACACACACAAGAAACAGAGTGGTGGTGCTGGACAATATGGTAGAGTTATTGGTGAAATGAAACCGATCGAACACAAGAATACTTTTACTCAACATATAGTCGGTGGTAAAATTCCAGAAAAATTTTTGTTTGCTTGTGCTAAAGGTTTTGATGATTGCTTGGAGAAAGGTCCTCTCATTGGGCATCGTGTATTAGGTGTCCACATGCACATAAATGATGGTCAAACTCACGTCGTCGACTCTTCCGAGTTGTCGTTTAGGACGGCTACGCACGGAGCATTCAGACAGGCATTCTTGAATGCACAACCCGTTATATTGGAACCTATCATGTCGGTCGAAGTATTAGCTCCGAACGAATTTCAGGGCGCCGTTATGGGGTTAATCAATAAACTTGGTGGTATGATTGTAGAAACTGTGAATCAACAGGATGATTTTACGGTGAATGCTGAATGCTCATTGAATTCCATGTTCGGCTTTTCCACTTCTTTACGTGCATGCACCCAGGGTAAGGGCGAATTTTCGATGGAATTTGTCAAGTATGCCGAGTGCCCTCCTCAATTACAGAAGCAGTTGATTTCTGATTTTGAAAAGAGTAAGAGTAAGTAGACACATTTCTTGTAAATACAAAATAGAAGCCAGGATTTCTAGAAATTTTTCTACAACTCTCTCATTTGATCTATCGATTGAACGGTTCTCTTAGTACTATGGAAACGTAAACATTAAAAAACCTATGAACCCTGAAATTGATTTTGGAATTGATGTATGATGATCTGGCCGGTCTACACGTCTTAAGCTGAAGCCTTAGCAACAGCCTTCTTGACGGCGTATCTTCTTTGTTTCTTCAAGACCATGACTTGGAATCTCTCGAAGTCTGACAATTGTGCTCTTCTTTCCTTAATACCCATATTCTTGGCCCATGAAGTAGAAGCCCACTTAGCGTCAATATCAGCAGCTTGCCACTTCTTGTTAACTGTGCCAGTTCTCGCTCCTCTTGGCAATCCTGGTAAGTAAACTTGAGTTAATACTACCTTGGACAAAGGAATAGCTTGTCTTTGAACAGAAGGACCATCCACCAAGACCTAAAGATTGTTAGTACTCGTTCAGAAAAACACGCCTCCCTCTAACTGACTAGATGTACACTGAGAATTTTTAATTCACACTAGTAAACTGTTGACTCTATCCACCTAATTCTCTTGATGATATAACCCAGCCTTAATCGATTGTACTTACTTTTCTTTGGTCGATAATCTCAACAATGGTAGCTATTTGCTTGTTTTGCAACAAAACAACACGGCCGACCTCGACGAATCTCCAGTTGGCGGTCTTAACAGTGGTGTAGGAAGACATCTTACTTCGTAAACTCTTCTCTAGCTATAAAGTTTTATCTGCTTCAAAAGTTTAGGTGTCTTTGAAAATTTTCGATATCATATTGAGCATCACACACAAAGACAGTCACTAAGATTAGGACCTAAGAAAAAAAATAATGCACGTGCTAGAGAAAATAGTTAGGGCTATAGACCAACATGTGCGCGACTACGATTATTCTTCGGGGCTTATTGCGTCTCAGCTCTATCATGGGCTCTTTTTTGTAAGTCTGTATTGCTACGAGTAAAAACACTTTATGTACCTTAGTAAGTTGTTGCTTACTTAAATCCAAGAGAGTGGTGCAACATTTGGTATGTATCATGCGTCAGCTATTTTCTTATTATCTCGGGTTCTTTTAGTGATGATCAATAATTTGCGTTCAAGAGTGATATTTCCTGAAACCCGCCTAGTTTCAAACAACGGAATATCACGATATGCGACTAATATGTATCTGAGTGGAAGTTTTACTTTACTGTACTATCGCCGGATAAATGAGTTCTAAGGATGCTAACTTTCATAGTCTATGTACAAGAAGATTATATTATCGACACCTTGTGAATAAAAGATATTTCTCCTTGAACAACATGGTAGACCCTGTAGCAGTATAGCGAGAGTTTTTTTGAACTGGGAAAGTAACTTCACTACAAGACTGATCGGACGGAAACGAGATCAATCTCATCACGTGAGCCGCTTTTGTAGGAAAATTTTACGCGCCATAACGATTAGAGGAAAACGAAGTGTTTTATGCTAAAGAGGGTCGGCGGTATAATTATCACTGCTAGAGAGATGTCTAATACCGTGGCGAAGAAGGCAGCTCAACAGCCACAATGGCACAAGCCAGAGGGACTGAAGGAAGAGGAACCGACTCTTCGAATCTACAATTCGTTGACACGGAGTAAAGATGAATTCATACCTATAAGAAACAATTCGATCAGTTGGTACAGCTGTGGACCTACGGTATACGATCACTCACACATGGGGCATGCAAGAAATTATGTCTCGACAGATATCTGTAGGAGAATTTTACAGGATTATTTTGGATACAACGTGAAGTTCATTCAGAATGTCACTGATATCGATGACAAGATTATAATCGCTGCTCGCCAGGAGCATCTTTTCGAGCAGAAACTACTTTCAAACTATAGCGAGGTTAACCAAGAGCTTATTGAAAGTGCAAAGCAGTTTTTAGAAAGATACATAAAGAAAAATGTTCCCCAATTTGGTGATGGAGATGTTGCGAAAGATTTCGTACAGTGGAGTAAAAGTATTGATAGGGATGCCATATCCATGAGTGTCCCCAAATTTCCTATGTTTTTGAATGCGGCGCTAAGGGCACATGGGGTGATTTACTCTGCGCAAGCGGAAAATATTAACGTAGACAATTTTTTTGCTTCAATTAAAGAAGTGGCAATACCTGATTTAGATCTGCAGTATGGCAGCGATGTAAATGATCCTTCTATATTTAGAAAGTTGCCTTCTTTTTGGGAAAGGAAATATAACGAGGACATGGAAAAGCTTAATGTGTTAAATCCTACGATAACGACAAGAGTGTCAGAATATATACCGGAAATCATTGACTATGTGGAAAAGATCATTGAAAATGGCTTTGCTTATCCAGCGAGTGATGGATCAGTCTACTTTGACACTGTTAAGTTTGAGAATGATCCTAAGCACGATTATGCAAAATTGCAACCATGGAACAAAGGCGACTTAGAAATGATCAATGATGGCGAGGGATCTTTGAGCTTGAATCAGCAAGGTAAGAAGAATGCAGCAGATTTTGCATTGTGGAAGGCTTCGAAACCCGGTGAGCCATCTTGGCCTTCAAAGTGGGGGGAAGGAAGGCCTGGTTGGCATATTGAGTGTTCAGTAATGGCGTCATATGTGGGTGGTGATGTTTTAGATATACACTCGGGTGGTATTGACTTGTGCTTTCCACATCATGATAATGAATTGGCACAGTCGGAGGCGTATTTCAACAATAGACAATGGATAAATTACTTTATGCACAACGGACATTTGCACATAGAAGGTCAAAAAATGTCAAAATCTTTGAAAAATTTCATCACAATACAAGAAGCATTGGAAATGTACTCAAGCAGGCAGCTCAGGCTTGTATTCGCTTTGAATCCATGGGAAAAACCGTTAGACTTTAAGGAGAGTCTCATAAAAGAAGTCAAATCTATCGAGTCCACATACACGAAATTTTTTACTACGGTGAGGGCACTTTATAATGATTACAATATTAGCATTCTGAAGGGAACACAGATTTCTAAAAAACATGGAAAAGAGGAGGAGGCTTTGCTCGATGCCTTGGGTGCGGCCCAAGTGCAAACCCATTCAGCGTTTTGTGATAATCTTTCATCAGGACAGGTGTTGAAGATAATGATAGATTTAGTTTCTAAATCTAACAATTACATCCAAACGTGCGCAGGCGATATTATTACTTTACGCATAGAGGTACTTTTAGATGTTACATTCTGGATAGTGAAAATTTTGAGAATATTGGGCTTCGAAACAAGAACCGATAACTTGGGCTGGATGGAGTTCCATAAGAACTCGCAGAACGTAGGTTCGACAGAGGAGGCAGTTATGCCGTATGTTAAAACTTTGTCGAGTTTTAGGGATGACATTCGTAATTCTGCCATCAATAAGAAACCATATGCAGACTTTTTAAGTGCTTCAGATTCTGTTAGATCTGAATTATTTGACTTGGGTGTATCCTTAGACGACAGGCCCAATGGAGCTGCATTAGTGAAATTTTTAGATCTGAAGGAGAAGGAAGAATTATTGAAGCAGAAGGAAGCGAAGCTTCATGCCTCATCCGAGAGGGAGGAGAGAAAAAGGCAGCAACAACTCGCGAATGCTAAAAAAGAGGAAGAGAGACTTGCTAAACTGAGAGTAAAACCATCGGACCTATTTAAGGATGCATCGTTATATTCAGAATGGGACGCGCAAGGAATCCCAACTAAAAGTATTTCAGGGGAGGAAATCACCAAAAGTATGAGAAAAAAATTGGTGAAACAGCAGCAGCAACAAGAGAAACTTTACCAAGAATATTTAAGTAACAGCCAAGAGTGAGTGATCCATAAGATAATCGTACGCCTGCGAATTCAAAGCACAAATAGGAGAAATAGCTAGCACCTATGTATATAATCTTACGACTTTATTGAGAGTAATCGTGGTTCTGTTTATAATTACTTTAATAATTACTCGAAGGCATTCCTGAATTCAGCTAATCCAGTATCAAAGCCCTGTTCCCATTCCCAAAGAAAGTTAGACAGACCATCTCTGCTAATTGCTTCGGCAAGCCGAGTAGATTTCCAAGCTTGTTTCCGACCAATAATAGAATTGTTAAAATTCGCGAACTCAATGGAGTCCTTCCAGGCGTCCATAAAACCTTTCCTATATCTATCATGCTCATACTTTTCAGAAGAATTCTGCGCATTCCAATATTGCACGTGTCCATCAAAGATAGGCTGAAGCGCCTTCTCAGCTGTACTTTCATCTGGGATGTTCGACCCTTGTGGATTTGGTGAGGATATTGCACCTTTTCCAACCATAGTTTTGAAATCCCATTCACCCCCATTACCAGATTCGAACTTAAATGTCCAAAAATAACTTCCAAAAGTAGCTCTTTCGTGGAATAATTGAAGTTGTTTCCGACCGTATTGTTTCACAAGGTCATCTCTATGTGCTGCAGCGTTATCTTTAGACCACGATTGCCCATCAAGGACACATGAATACTCACCAACCATGAAATCAACACCCTGTCCATTGTTATCAAGATTTGTCAAAACATTTCCATCCAATTCATTGATAATTTGCTGAGGAGACTTGCTTTTATCTGAATCAGAGAAACATCTGTAAACATGATCGTCTACGATATAGCCAAGATTCAGGCCGTCCTGTTGCTTTTTTTGTATCCACTTTACCCATTGGTTTGGCCACCACCCATCAGATATGACAACAGGTATGGTAGAATCTTCTTCACGAATAGAATTAAGAGCAGCAGCATAGTACTTTTTTTGCGCTTTAGCGTCTTCACTAAACTCAGATTCGTTATCAACTTGAATAGCAGCAAGGTTTTCTTGATTTTTCAAGTCCTGCGCAATAAATTTCAACATATCGCAAACAAGTATTTGATAACTTGAGTTCGACCAAAAATTTGCCTTACCCCCGCTTGGTTCTCCATTGTGATCCTGTCCATTAACACTTCCGGGCAACCCATGAAGCCCAATTACGACGGAAATATCATAATCGTTCGCTTTCTCAATTACCTTCTTAATAGCCGACCATGCGTTTACGTAAATACCGCTAACTTTTTCAAATTGTGTTCCTGATGTATATTTGCCTCCGTCTACCTCCCAGTATCCAATAGGAAGCCTAACACTAGTGACTTTGTTATCTTGCAACCATTTCCAATCATCTTCTGTGACGTAATTATTCCAATGATTTTCTAACATTTGCTTCGCCGCATCATTTCCTTTATTCTTGATAGTATTTTTGACGGCTTCTAATTCGGTATCTCCTCCTTCTTGAAAAAGACTTGGGTAGAGCCACTTTTCCAACACAAAACAAGATCCGAAGTTCACCCCAAAATTATTTCTGTTTCGATATATCTCTTTTTTACTGGGTTTTTGTCCTTTTTGGACCACTGGTCCTGAAGGATGCAAATCATTGCCCATCATTTTAAGCCTAAGCTGCTTGAAAACCATTATGAAAATGCCAACTCTTATACTCCCGCGAAACAATCTCAGAATAACTGATTGAGTTGCGGTTTAGATTTAGAATGTCGCACTAGAAAATTTTGATCAATTTATATAAATTAGCCGCCGTGATCAGTAGTGGTTGAAACAGAATTTATATGAGCGCTAAAGAGAGTTATGAAGATCTTAACTCATGGCCTAGTCCCTTCAGGGAACTTTTTAAGCTATTTTTTCAAATTAATACGCATTTAACTTTTCTAGCCTCAAGATCAAGAAGTACGATACCTAGTTATGAATTATTGCAAAAATTAAATCCTGCTATAACAAAAGAAATATTAGGGTCGATAAAATTTCTCTTGCCAAATGATGAGGTTTTTTACTCTTACGTGGATGAAAACCAACTTATGCTTTCTTTTGCGGAAAAGGTACAATATGATAGAAGGAATTCATACAAACAGCAAAAGCCAAATTCGATAGACGAAACATACGAAAATATGTACCATCAGCAGAATGATAACGAAAAGAATAACAGTAATCTTAGGCTCGTATTCGATTTTCGCGATACAAAAATGTATGGTATCGGTGGTGCTATCAAGGGTAGTAAGAGGAGAAAAACACCAGTCGAAGAAGACAGAGATCTGAACTTTTTTCTTTCCACAAAAGAACTTAGTCTTCAGAACATCAGCAGAAATCAGCTCTTGAGCATTATTAAGGGGAGAAATGAGAAATTTAAAAAATGCGTGATGGAATTTCTATCTTCTTTGCCCGAAAATGAGAAAGGTCAAGCCGGCAACGAAGCCTTTAAGGTGCTTCTTAAACTTAGCCAGGACTTGATTCCACGGATTGATCCAGAGGATGACCCAACAGATATATTAGTTCAAGAAGACCAGCAGGTGAATATTGATGGAAAACCCGATTTAAATACAATGATGAATGTTCTCATGGAGAAACCCTTCTATCGAAAGCAAATAGTTACCTCGAGAACCCTAAATGAGAAAAAAGAGGCCGCATGCAAAGTTTTAGATGATTCCACCTATGATCAGTTACACCCAGAGTTAGTCCATGCTCTCAAGGAATATAAGGGTATTGACGTTGACAGTGATTTATATACACATCAAGCGGATGCTTTAACCAAGATTTTAAATGAGCGAAACTCTAATGTAATCGTGAGCACTTCGACAAGTTCGGGAAAGTCTTTGATTTACCAGATTCCTATTTTAAATGATATTCTTTGGGATAACTCGTCTGATAGGAAGAGTACAGCAATCTTCATATTTCCTACAAAAGCATTAGCACAGGATCAAAAGAGGCATCTCAACGACTTCATTCTGCATATTCCATTTAACCATAAGCGTAAAATTATAGTAGACACTTACGATGGAGATACTCCAGCCAAAGATCGAAGTTTCATTCGTGATTACGCCGATATTATTTTCACGAATCCAGATACAATACATGCATCTCTTCTTCCAAATCATGATAAATATACCTATAATGACGGCATGCTAAGCTGGCATAATTTCTTTTTGAATATGAAGTATGTGGTTATGGACGAGCTTCACGTTTACAAGGGAACCTTTGGTATCCATGTTGGATATGTAATGTCTAGAATGCGCAGACTCATAGAGTATATTAGCCTGGGTATACATGAAAATGAAAAGAAATTACAATTCATTTCGTGCTCTGCTACTATTCAGGATCCCATTCCACATTTCCGTGCAGTCAGCGGTTCCTTCAAAGAAGATTTAATGTTTCATCTAAGTGAAGACGGCAGCCCTTGTGCTGAGAAAAAAATGGTAATTTGGAATCCTCCTCCATTAATGAATAAGAGGGGACAAACACAAACCACCTTAAAATCGTCGACTTCTGTTAAGAAACCTTCTCCTTTGAACGAGGTCTGGGTTCCTAGAGAAAATATCATTCTGGAACTGGCTAAAATATTGTTGCATCTTTTGGCTAAGTTTCCTTCAATTAAAATCATTATTTTTTGTCCAATTAGAGCTGTTTGTGAGTTGATGATAAAAGAAGTCAGAACCTTGCTCGTTACTCAATATAAGGAACTGGGCATTAGCATTTCTGATATCATGTCGTACAGAGGTGGCTACTCTAAAAATGATAGAAGGATAATCGAAAGAAAATTATTTAACGGTCAAGTAAGAGCTGTAATTGCCACAAATGCCCTTGAATTAGGGATTGACTTGTCCGAACTAGACGTTGTAATTTCATGCGGTTTTCCTATGCTGAAACTGAATTTGCACCAACAGTTCGGACGCGCAGGGAGGTCAAGAACCTCTAAGGGCAGTCTTGCTATTTTTGTCGGAGGGCCTCTGCCTCTTGACCAATATTATATGAATCACCCGGATGAATTGGGCGATAAGTCCTCATATGAAGATCTTTGTGTTGATAGTTTAATGCAATTTGGGTCGAATCAGTTGATTATGGAGAAACATGTGGAATGCGCTGCGTTTGAATGGCCCATAGATATTAACCTCGATATGCAGTGGTTTTCTTACGGTGGTTCTATCAAGACCAGAAATTTGTTCAAAAAAATTTGTGAGGAAGAATTGTTGTTAGACGATAACGGTTTTTACAGAACTCATCCTAAATATTTACCTTTTCCTGCTGACTACGTATCCTTAAGAGATATAGAGGATACTCACTACGCTGTTGTGGATATAACAGATAACAAAAATATAGTCATTGAAGAAGTAGAGGAACTGCGGACTAGTTTTACATTGTACGAGGGAGGTATATTTTTGCATCAAGGATTCCCTTATTTAATCAAGGAATTTAATTTTGATGATCATTTCGCCAAAGTTGAAAGGGTTAATGTTGACTGGATTACGAGCCAAAGAGATTTCACTGACGTAGATCCCCTTGAAATAGAATACGTCAAGCATATAAACCCTTTAAAAATTGAAAAAGGGGCCAACAAGTCAGAAAAGTTGTCAGCTTTTTATGGAAAAATTCAGACAACAATTATCGTATTTGGTTTCTTTAAAGTCAATAGAAGAGGTGAAATTTTGGAAGCGGTTGAGGTCAACAATCCACCGGTCATATTGAAGTCGAAAGGATTATGGATTGATATTCCTAATTTTGCATTAGAAATTATCAGAGAAAAAAAGCTATCGTCTGCTGGTGGTATTCATGCTGCTGAACACGCTCTTATGAATGTGTTGCCCTTATTTATCAACGGGGCTTCTACGGCTAAGCCTAATGGCAACATGAATTCTAACATAGGAGTATCGGAATTAATGACTGAGTGCAAGGCACCTGAAAAAGAATTTGCTAAACGCCAATCAAGAAGACAGAGGCCTGCTAGACTAATTTTTTACGATGCCAAAGGTGGACAAGAAGGATCTGGTGTATCATTCAAAAGTTTTGAACTCCTAGAAGACATACTATATGCTACCTACCTACGAATTGAAGAGTGCGAATGTGACTGGGGATGCCCGTCTTGTGTAACCCCAAGTTTCTGCAGTGAGATGCTGTATGTAATGTCAAAGCCGGCTGCTATTATTATACTTGCCAGTTTATTATCAATGAACTTAGAAAGGGTCAAAAAACAAGTGCCAGACGGACCGGAGGGAAACATGGCTCCAATAACAATTGAAACTATTATTCCATCCAATCAGCCAGTGAAATACTCAAAAGAAGTTGAAATAATAGAGACCAGAACCGTTAGCCCTCAACAGCCTTTTATAATCAAAAAGGAAAATTCTGGTGCATAACATAGGCTTCCTCAATAATTATCAGCATGTACAAAAGTTTATGTGAGTTTTATGTAAACATTTTCAAGTTATTTCTTAATGCCAGTTATAATACTAGCTTTTCTTGTAAGTCTTCTCGCTAAATTCGAAATCTTATTGTCTTCAGGTTCCGACAAACTATGTTCACTAGACCTAGAGGAACGCCTACTAAAGGTGGATTGCAGAGGTCTTTCATTAGTCAGCCCACCTTGCGAAGCATATGAGTGTTGACGGGTATTGATAATATTACTTGCATTTGCATGAGAATCAAATGAATTGGCAGACAAAGGTGGCGTTGGTAGAGACTTTTCTTGCATAGCTGGACTGAAGGGAACCTCTCTTGACTTCGCATATCGAAACACATTTCTTACCAGCTTTAAGTAAATTGAAGCCAACGTTCCTACATTGAGCTCTAACTCCTCCAAGACATTGTCAGCTACGGCATCTCCGTCTGTATTTATAACAGGAAAAGAACCAAGAACAATGTTTTTCGCATCTTCTTGAAAAATCGAGTTATTGCTTTTAAGTTCTTCTGAAGTAAGAATCCTCCAATATATAAACGCTCTATCACGGATGTCAGGCCTATCAATGTCTTCAGTGGCGCACTTAAAAACACGTATAACAACATACTCAAACAAATCAGGCTGCTTTAGGTATAATTTTGTAACCGCGGTCAAGATGGACGACTGAACCTCTATTGTCTCTTCCCTGAAATTTGCTATAAAGTACTCAACGACAGGTTGAATATTACTTTTACTTTCTCCGTATTGCCCTAGTATCCATATAAATGAAGACTTGCTACTTGGTTCGTCTATCACTTTGTAGTGTGTTAGCAAGTTCTGTATCATGTATTCGTATTTCCCTGGATATTTTCGTAAGACATTTTTAGTCACTACCGTCGCTTCTTGCACAATGTAGGGCACTCCATGAGATACCAAATTATCAATCACATCAACACATTGCTGAGAAGACTTTTCAAGTTTAAGAGCTAGGTTTCCAAAAGCTCTGATAGCCTTTCTAGCCATCAATACGTCTATCTCCATAGCGTACTCTTCCAATTCTCGCAATACTATCGGTATGTTTGATTCATTGGCAATTAAGTAAATTATCTCAAGCTTAGTGTCCTTTACGTATACTGGATCCTCATACTCACAGAAAAAAACTTCCACGTCGAACTTGACCAACTGCTTCTTACTTAATAGTAGCAAAATAATGTTCCTAAGTACAAGGAATTGCATCTCCGCAGGTTTGCAAAGGAGATTTACCAATGAAGAGCTCAATCTTTTTTGCAAAGAAGGAAGAACTAATTTCACATTTCTGACGTAATTGCTACTATAAACAATGACTTTAACGGCATTCATAACCACTGCCGAGTTCTCATGTCGCAAACATGGGATAACCAACTCAATCATATACAATGCATCTTTAGTAGTTTGAGGCACATACGACATCAACGAATGAAGTATGTATATTTGACACCATTCGTTCACTTTATTCAAATACGAAAGAAGCCGCATCGCATGTTCTCTGTTAATCGCTAATGATAAACCTTCTCCATTCTCTGATATGCAACTCAAAGCCTCTAGGGTGTTTGCAACTACCCCTTCGTCTGAATCTAAAAGCAATTGGTTAAGATCTTCTACAAGGTTAGCTTCTGTCACTCTCCCGGCATTGTACTGGTACAACCTCGTTACAGCATATGCTGCAGTTATACGAACTTGAGGATTATTGTCCAGCAAATGCCTTCTGATTATTACAAGAGCCAATTCAAAATAGCTTTTCAAGGGAGTCGATGCCACGGTTCTTATCGCTGCGATCCTAAGAGTCGGGTTTGTATCACTCTCAAATCTTTCTATGAAGGGAAGTGCAATATTCGCCTCTTTTGGACAAAAGGATGCTGTGTTTTCAACGTATTGAAGACACATCTTTCTGATCTCAAAATCGTCTATTCTCATGAGACTGGTGACCGTGGAAAATATATGTAAGACTTCATGATTATTAAATATGATATTCGCTATCACTTTCTTCAATATTACTTTGACCTGATTATGAGGTTTTGTCTTTTTACTGGCTGTCTCTATTTCCGCCTTAAGTTCCGATGCTCTACATTTCACAAATAACTTCCCATCACTCATTTCCCTTTTCTTAATACATAGGTACTTTTGTTTAGATGATGATAATGTGCCGAAAGTTCCTGAGCGTGAGTTTCGCGAGGCGACGTTTTTCAACCGGTACCAAAAATAATATTACTAGCGCTATATAAACGACACCTATATAAGCGAGACAAGATCATCAAGACACTATCTAGCACAAAAGAACAGAAAACACATACTGATAATTCCAGTTATCAAGAAAAGAAACATATAGAAAACAACTCAAGGAAGCTGATTAACTAACTAACATATAGCGAATCCAGAGGCATAACTTACACTGCTGTCATTTGGTCTCGTTACTTCACTACTCTGAGAGTATCCTATCCAAAAAAATCCTTTGTTAAACTCAACCGACGATTTGGATTCATTATGTTTTTCTAAAAGTGATAGGACAATCTCAATAGGCTTTTGGCCACAGATGGTATTACCTGTATTGTATATATAGTCCTTCCAGGCTTTTTGGGAACCAGTAGAGGCTATCTGCATGGCAGTCTTATCGAGATACGAAATGGACTGGTGGATAGGCAAACTTGATGGCAGCATCTTGCTGTAGGGCCTCAAGGAGATCAAGTCTTCAAATGAAATGCGACCTTCTGGCTTTTTCTCAAGATACTCCGTATAGCCGAAACGGGATCCCCAATGACAAAAGTCTGAACTAATGACGAATGTATTCTCTTCATCTTGAAAGAATGGTGTCAAAGCGCTCACTAGATCCTCACGAAAAGCGTCATCCATACCACTGATCATGATAGGAATGATCTTAGGTACGCCTTGAGGCAAATTTCTGCTTCTGTAATAGAGCAATGGCGCATGCATTTCGAAAGAGTGCTCGTCTTCATCCACTTCCAGTGACATGTATTTAAAAGTCGCACTCTTACCTGAAGATCTTGTCAAAGTGGCGAGATGTTGACATACCAATTTATCAACTGGGAGCAGTCCTAGTGGTGTTTCGTAATTATCGAACTGTGAGATCATGGCATAATTCTTGAAATAGACATGATGTGATGGGCCCAAAATAAATACTCTTTTTACTTTGCTTGTGTCCCAAACATTGAAAGTTTCTGCTAGACGGCTTGCACTAAATAAGTATCCTGCATGAGGCCCTATTAATACCCGGGCTCCTTTAACTACCTTAGAACAGTCTTGGTCCTCCGTCAAGCTAGCCTTATTTTCTTTTGCTTGTTCAAAAAGTTGGCTTAGTTGTGCTTCCAACCTGCTAGCATTTCCCGTGTACCAACTTCCCGCGTGCGTTGCTAACCTCGATCCCATTTTCGAATTTGCTGCGCAATAATATAAGGTATTTTTATTGAAATTATTCCTGATCTCGAGCAAGAAAAACTACTCCGAAACTGCAACTCCTTTTTCTTTGACTAAATATATTATCTTTTTTTGTTCAAATTCAATTTTGGTTTTTACTATATATAGCCTGCTTATCTGCCCTAATCAGCGATTCCAAAGAATTCCTACACTTGCACCCTAAATGATTTTATTCATTTTTTTTTTTTTTTTATGTAACATTTTATGAGGCTCTTTACATTGTAGCCTTGCAACTTTGTCCTCTTGATGGATAGACCGATACAAAAGTCGAGAAAAAACCAATGCATAAGCCTCTCTAAAGTATATCGACTTTAATGTACTCCCTTCTCATATAAAGGGTCAAAAAAATGTAGGAAAGCGCACCGCTTCATAAACAATACTAGATCACTAATCATAACTACCAAAGGGGTGTCACTACTTCAGATTTAAGAGACACGCTGTAGTTTATCCTTCGTCTACTGATCGAAAACCATCATAAACTAACAATAAAAGTAGCAGCAAAATTGAAAAAAGAATATGTCAGCTTGCATGCAAAAAAATGTACAAAAAGGAAAATTAGAGAATAGTCCAATGTGGTAAGACGAAAGAGAAAAAGAAATACTTAGATTCCTTTGTCACTTATCGTATGATACTTATCTTACATCGCTATTTATCGCCTTTGTTCGCAGCTAACATCGCCATGGTTATCACATAAAATCTTTCCAACCATCATGACGTGACTGGTTTTTAATACTATGCGATTGAAGTCACCATTGAAAGAAGTTTCTGGCAGACATTCACGTCTTAACAAAAAGCTTACGAAAAAGTTAAAAAAAAAGAGCTTGTGACACAAAAAGATTGAGGATTTTTTTTTTTTTTTTAGTGGTCTCCTTCTGAGCGTAAAATTTCTAAATTTTCAACCAAAAAATTTTTTTTAAACCTTTGGTTAGTGTCATTAACTAGGAGGTAAACGAAGCCTTAACCTAGGTATCCAATTAACAATAACTTTAGTGGGAAGGAGAGAAGCATATATAACTGCTTATCTTTATAAATACTATTCAAGCTACATTCAATTGTAGTATTATCGCATCAGAGTTTTAGGAATTATAGAGCAGATCGGGTACTGTAAATTTTACTTCGGGCTGCGTTTGAGGTTATAACATTACCGAAAAGTTAAGTTAAAACTTAGGATAAGAAAACCTTCTAGCTAAATACTACTGTACTTTGGTTAGTTGCCCCCGATGACGTCTACAGTTTCTTACGCGAATATTGCTAAGGGCAAAGGCGCTGAAGCACCAGAAATGCAAAAGGAAACGAAAGTTCAGAACGAAAGATCAGATTCTGGCACACCCATACAAGAAAACGATACTAAAGAAGAAATGAAAACCAAGAAGACTCTAGCACCAGCTCCGGTTCCAGAGAAATCTGCGTGGGGTTCAGCAGCTTCTACCCCAAGCGTTAATTACAGTAAGGGAGTCGATGAACATAAGTGGCCAACACCAGACAAAGCAAGCTCTGGTGAGCACGGTTCAAGCCAAGGACAAAAGCAACAGAAGTTCATAAATTCGGTCACCCATAAGTGGGTTCCTATCACACCAAAGGTGGTAATGCCGAATCCGAAGACAAATAACCAGAAAAATTATAAAAATAAAAAGAGCAAGAAGACTACGAACCGAAAAAGGAAGCAAAACAATGGACCAAAACAAAGCAATCAGACGAAATCTTCTGCTGGAACTAATGAGTCGGTTCAGTCGGACTCTACAGCTGCGCAGGGAGAGGCTGTATCTAGCGAAAATTCGAAGGATACCACCAAATCAGGACACTCTGTATCGGGGGAGAACAGTTCTCGTGACACAGAAAACAAAACAAAGAATGTTTCTCCTGTTACTAAAGGCAAGAGTGCTGGTATGAGCGCAAGTGGTGGTGCGAAACAAAAGTCTAGCAATAACGCCCAGGTGTTTGGCCGTCAGCAACAACCATTCTACCAGTACCCACAGCAGCAGAACAATAAATACCAAAATCAAAATGGGTTCTTCCAGCCACAACCTTATTATCAGGGGTCTGGTTTTCAGGGAAACAATCGTGGTGGAAGATCTAATAACTTTCGTGCTAACGGGGGTAGATTTGCTCAACAAATGTCTGGTTATCCTAATGGTGTAATGAATTATCCTCCTCATTTCTTCGTTCCACAAATCCCACTCCCTATTTCTCCTAACCAAGATCCTCAGCAGGCTTTGACTCAACAAATTGACTATTATTTCTCTCTCGATAATTTGATAAAAGATATTTTCTTGAGAAAGAATATGAATGCAGATGGTTGGGTCCCTCTTTCATTGATTTTGAATTTCAAGCGCGTGAAGATCATTGTTAACGGTATTCAAAATTCCTTAGAAGAAAAAGAGGTCAAACCAGGGGTGATATTTGATTCTTTGAAGGACTGTACTAACTTGGAGGTCAATTGTGCAAATGGAAAGGACTTATCGAATTCTGAAATCGAAGATGTAGGCGTTAGAGTTAAAGGTAATTATGAACAGTGGCTTTTACCGAATGAAAGTTAATTTGACAAGGAATATTGAACTACTTACTCACGATATTAATGCTACGATTAATAAAAATGGCTCAAAAATTGTTATGCATGTTTGGATATTCTTTTAATTAACTTTTTTTTTTGATTTCGAGGTAACTTTTCCTTTGCTAAAATATGTTTATTCACTGCATTTAGAGTTGAATCGTCATGAAGTTGTCTATTTATTCTTTTGAGAAAACCTGAGGCATATCACAAAAAAAAAAAAAAAAAAAAGGAAGTTATGATCTAAAAAAAAAAATGATTCGAACATTATCTATGCAACATCGATTTCTTGGAAAACTTTAAAAAAAAATAAAAAAAATAAAAAAAATAAAAAAAAAGTATAGATTTGTTCTTTGGTAACAAAGGATGTTTTATCTAAGGAATGTTCAAAAAGAGCTAAGTGCTTCTAAAAGGTTAATCTTTTAGGCCTTGTAACAATTTATAAATGCACGTTAAATTTTTATGTAAAAAGGTGAACTAATTTTATCCAGATACCAACCCCAGAAATCCCTTCCGTGATATTTAGCAGTTAATATTAATGTATTAATCACAACTAACACAGCTTCTACTACGTAGCAGTTTCTTTGAAACCAGCCGATTCCTCGGTGTTGATCTTGTTTCCTTTCCTAATCATATGTCGTCTCTTCAAGTCATCCATGATGAAAAGACCTTTGACTACATTTTCGTCAGCAACCTCACTGTCCAATAATTCTAAATCTTCCTTAGGTATTATTAATGGATACACCCATCTACTCAACACGGCGAACAACATCAAAACTCCAGGAAATCCCACAGCGCCTTTTGTCATAGTTATGCCAAATTCACAACCGAAAGCTATCAATTGAAGAATCAAGTAAACGAAAAACCATTTCTTATGGGGTAGTTTATCAAGATCTCTAAAATATTGTGGACATTCAGGATTATTACGTATGTAATAAGGATCCATGCAAATAAATCTGAGCTTATTAGTGATAGGGTTACCATGAATTCCAGTAATTCCCATTATGAAAAAAAGGCCAGATAAAATACCTTGAGGAATTAAACCTAATATTACTAAAAATGGCGGTGTCATCATTACAAAAGTCATAATTCCTTGGAGCGTATTAGTAACCCGTTGCTCTACTACGGAAATATTCTTTCCAGTCTTGTGATCTTGAACCACTAGTGAAGCTGTATGCAAAGGTGCTTGTGGTATAAGTCCATTAGGAGGTGGAATGCCAATTAAGCCCGCAACAAGCGTAGTTATGCCAAGTAAGGTGAAATCCCAGTGAAATGAAGAGGGTTTTTTTAATGGAAAGTCCTTCAGTTGACACATCAACGATGAGACATTATGATCGAAATAAAATAAAAAGCTCAACAAAATCGCAAACGGTATAGCCAAGAATATATCACCTACGGTGATATATGGTGGCCAAAAATGGATGAACCATCCATGTGGTCGAGCTTCCCCTGATTTAGTAGGTGCATAGGTATGTGTCACTGGCAATTTCGCAAGATCAGTTCCGGACAAATAACCCCCAAAATGAATAAAGCCAGTGAAAAATATAACTGCTAGAGGTACTCCGTAATCGACAAAGCCCTTTCTTACCCAGCCTCGAAAGTAATGTAAATGCGAACCAAAAACTACGCTACCGACACCGAAGAAAACCATTAAAAGCGCTATCATCACAGAACAGAATCCACTAGCTCTACCAGATTCAGTAAATTGTTTACTCAAGATTTGAACGCCTTTTTGGAAATAGACGAAATTAATGAAGAAACCGAACACTTCACAAGAGTACAGCGTTATAATCTTCAAAAATGAAACCCAATTAAGTACTGCAACTAATATATGTATCACAAAAGACCAAATATACACCCAGCACATAAACAGAAGATAGTCCGAGCTCCTTTGTTTAACAATATCATATACCGTATAGCTGAATATTGCAATGGGTCCTGTAACTCCTACCAAGCATAATGGTTGGCCTGCAATGAGTCCATATACTACTCCAGCTATAGCAGAGCTCAATAAAACTTCATTAACCCCATACATTCTATCTGTCTGATCTAACATATCTTGAGCAAACGCAATCTCCGGTAAAATATTGGTGAAAAATACAAATACCGTAGACGGTATGACTCTATAGTTCCAAGCGTCAGTGAAATCTGATTTGTAATAAGGTAAACGATTCTTGATGTCATTGTATATCCCAGCACCAATATATCGTAATGTCCAAAGCATAATAATGTACTAGGTTTATTTCTACGCAACGAAATGATGAATATAATTATTGGGGTTACTTCTCTAAAATGTTAAAACTCATCTAAAGATTCGGTCCCTTGGCCCAGTTGGTTAAGGCGTGGTGCTAATAACACCAAGATCGGCGGTTCGAACCCGCCAGGGACCACTCTTTTTTTTAACAGCATCCCAATATTCAGTTAGATCTTGTTTTATATCTAGTTCTATTGCAATACCAATAAAATGCCTAGTGAATGGATGCATTGATTGTATTACATATTGGAGCTGGGCAGCACGCTTTGACCAAAGATCACAAGTATAAGACTCTCATCAAACAAGCCTTGTCAACCCTTGACTTGAATAAAGCAAGCGAAATTTTGGAGAGATCACCATCGACAAACACAGGATATGGGGCTTCACTAAACTGGAATGGGGAGGTAAGATGTGATGCAAGTTTTATACATGACAACGGTATACGAGTTCAAGTTGGCTCTATGTATAATATTTGTCATTGTTATCCGATCAGGGAAACAATTGATTACTTCGATAAGCTTGAGCAAATCTATCAGAGCGGACCATTCAGTACAATTGGCCTCAGGTCACCAATCATGTTAGACTACTCCCTGGCAGAATTACTAGGTAAAAAAAACGAAATCAGTGGCAATGAAAAGAGAACTTCATTAGTATCACCGAAGGCAAAATATGTCTTTGATTCCTTTAAAAACCGGTTGAGACAGGGAATAAAAGAACTAGAAGGGATCAACATAGAGGTTCAAGACACGATTGGAATTATTAGTATCAAAGGCATTGAGACCAAGATTGCTGCGTCTTCAGGGGGAAACTTTTTCAAGCTTCCTGGAAGAATTGGGTGTGCTGCAATAGTGGGAACTGGTATAGCATTTCACAAATACAACGATTTAACGGTTAGTTGCTTATGCAGTGGTAATGGTGAAGACATAATAAAGATGGGTTTGGCCGCGAGAGTCGTCGAGACTGTTACACCTAGTTATGAAGATGTTCACTCAAAGATGTTAGGAGACATAGTATCGAGCATAGTTGAGAAAGTGCAACTACAAAGCACTGACGAAGGGAAAGGAGGCCCTGTAAACGTTGGAGTAATCTGCGTTACACATGAGCATTCCGCCAATGTCAAGCGCTTGTTGTTCTGCCACAACACGCCCACATTTTACTTTGGTTTTAACTACAATGGGACGATGAAAGTCGTCCTCAGCAAATTAAAAATAGACAAAGTAAATAAATTCATGACCGGAGAGTACAATCTAAGCAAATAGTAAAATTTTTTGCAAGCTCCATTTAGTTCATATATTAAACAAGTAGCCCTAGAGAAGCTATTTTACATATGTATCTAATGACTGTACTTGACTGCTAGCTATCACGCAATATAGATGACGTTCCCTTAAGCTGCGGTTTTAGCTTTGTCAGCCTTTCTCACTGCCTTAGCGTTCTTCTTGGCTTCCTTGTCTGTAGCAATTTTGGCATCTTTAGCTGCCTTTCTGTCTTGTGGCTTTTGTGCTCTCTTCTCTTTAATTAATTCCAAAGATGCACCGACAATAGGTCTTTGGTTCTTAACGGTTCTTCTAGTCCTCTTCTTGTGTGTCTCTTCAGAAATACCCTTCTTGTGTTGTCTTCTGTACAATACAGTCCAGGCAACTCTACGTGGGTTCTTTCTCTGGTGGAATAAAGAAGATGACTTCGATGAGTGGAATCTGAAAACCTTTGAGTCACCCCTAACAAACAAGGTACCTCTACCTGGGTAGATTCTTGCACCAGAAAATGAATCAATTTCAAGCTTCATTCTAATTTGTCTTCCGTGACAATTTACTTCTCAACTACTACTGTGCAAATTTTGTCTAAATTTTCACCAAGCTACTCTAGCACGACATTTGTTACACAAAAGCCCCAATTTTTTTAAAAATTTTGTGTAATCATATTGAAAATATGCAGTCTATAACTAGGGCTGTGACCTAATTAACGCTGGTTGAATCCGCCGTCAACTCCAGACGCTCACCCGCGATCAAATGTTGTGCACACTAAGAAGATGATGCGAGACTCTCTTTTCTTGGTGCACGTGGATAGCACATGCCAATATGACTGTGAATATTTTAATGACTATCAAGAAGAAAAATTTCACAGCAGATTAATTCATTATTACATCAAGACCGGAGTGTAATATTAAGCAACACAGAGATGGTCCGTATATTTTGCTAAATAGATGAAGTTAGATACTGAGGCAGGTCCTTGTGCTTCGTTCGTTTGTCGAAGGAATAAGAAAAGACGAGTTTCAGAGGAAATTAGTGCCAGGTATTTGACTGCATTCGACGTACCATACAAAATGGTCGATACTAACTATTCAGGCACCAAAAGCTAGAACTCATGAAAACATGAACGCCAAGATTGGCTTGGCCATTAGATCAGGAAAATACACCTTGGGATACAAGTCCTCAGTGAAGGCATTGAGAACTGGTAAGGCCAAGTTGATCATTATTGCTGGTAACACCCCAGTTTTGAGAAAGTCTGAGTTGGAATATTACGCTATGTTGTCCAAAACTCAAGTTTACTACTTCCAAGGAGGTAACCTTGAATTAGGTACTGTCTGTGGTAAATTGTTCAGGGTTGGTACTATGGCAATCTTAGACGCAGGTGACTCTGACCTCTTGTCTTCTATTAATTAATTTAGTAGTTTAATATCTATTATATATAAATAGAATGCAGCTTTCTACTTACTTATCTGCGGAATTGTACTTCGTAAAATTTGAAATGGTGACTCTACAACTTTATTATTTCTGGCTTAGCATGGCTTCCAATTCCTCGATTTCTTCTTCTTCTTTCCGTAGGAGTTGATCAATATCTAAGTCGTCGCTTCCTTCCACCAGCTGCAGAGACACGTTTTGACTCCCTTCGCTTAAATTGATATTATAATAGTTTAGCTGTTCTTTTTGTTGTGCAATCATATCTTCCAAGTCTTCCATCTCTACTAAAAGATTCTTATATTCTTGATGATAAAGTACGATATCATGTAAAAGCTTGGATTCGTCAAACTCGGCGTTACCTTCCATCAAATTGGGATACTTCTTTAACAATAGTAGTATGCTTTCACATATTTCGTTGATATTGTCTGATTGCATCACCGACTCAGGTATTAAAGAAACTCGCGTTTCTTTTTTTGGTGAGCTTGATATATCCAGTGAGTCATTATTCAGAGATTGGCCTTCCCGTATGACTTCCGGTATCCTGACTGCCGTCCTCCCTGGGTATCGTTCTTCTTCGCCTTCTTCTTGTTTGGCCGCGGGTAAATTAACATAATCATTAAAGCTATAATCGACATAGCATGTTTTTCCATCGATTCTGGTAGGTTTTGCCCCAAGTTGCGTCTGAACAACGTAGTTACCTGAACTACTCCTGTCCCCAGTTGATTCGCCGAAATAGGAATAAGCCATTGGCCTACTTACCTTGTACATAGCCTGTTCGTGGTCAGCTGCATCGCGCAATAGTCGAGTTATTGAAGGTTCTTTTATAATTGAATTTGTAAATATTCCTGCTGGACGAAACCTGAGTGACAGCAATGAGTCCCCCAGTTGCTTCGTTCGCTCTAAGAAGTACCCAAGTGTTGGCATCCTGTTTAATAAACATCGTATGTAAACAATTCGCTTTCTCATTCCCGACCTGCATATTAGGGATAGGAAGTATCAAATCTTTTCATTGTCGAGAATATTTGGGTAAGGTCTGTTTGCCATGACAGTTGATCTTGATGCCTTTAGGGTACCCGAAAAGGGTTTTTACGTCGCTCTTGGGCTTGAGGGGTCAGCAAACAAGCTAGGAATAGGAGTCATTAAACATAATCTCGGAGAGTTAAGTTTGAATAATAGAGCGGAAATTCTTGCTAATGTTAGACACACCTACGTTACGCCTCCCGGAGAGGGTTTCATGCCAAGAGACACAGCGAGACATCATAGAAATTGGTGCGTAAGGATAATAAAAGCGGCATTGGAGGAAGCAAAACTTCAACCACGGGACTTAGATTGCATATGTTTTACACAAGGACCAGGTATGGGTGCACCTCTACATAGCGTTGTGATAGTCGCCAGAACACTCTCACAGATGTGGAATAAACCTTTGGTCGGAGTGAATCATTGCATAGGTCATATAGAAATGGGTAGAGAAATAACAGGTGCACAAAATCCAGTTGTATTGTATGTAAGTGGCGGGAATACTCAAGTAATTGCATACTCAAAACAACGCTATCGTATATTCGGAGAAACATTAGATATCGCAATAGGGAATTGTCTTGATAGGTTTGCGAGAACTTTACGTATCTCAAACGATCCGGCGCCTGGATATAACATCGAACAATTAGCGCTAAAGGGAAAGCATTTAGTTCCGTTGCCATATACAGTTAAGGGTATGGATTTATCAATGTCAGGTATTTTAGCATATGTGGAAGGGCTTGCAGAGACGATGTTCTCTGACGAAAAAAAGGAGTTACTTGATCTGGAGTCGGGAGAACCCATAACGCAGGCTGATCTTTGTTTTTCACTTCAAGAAACCCTCTTTTGTATGCTTGTTGAAATCACAGAGCGAGCTATGGCACACGTACAAAGCAACCAAGTGCTAATTGTTGGTGGAGTCGGTGCAAACTTGAGATTACAGGAAATGATGGGGCTAATGGTTAAAGATAGACAGAATGGATCTATTCATGCAACAGATGAAAGGTTCTGCATTGACAATGGCATTATGATAGCACATGCTGGTTTACTCAGTTACAGAACGGGACAGTTAACTGAACTTGAGAAATCAGTTTGTACCCAAAGATTTAGGACTGACGAAGTATTCATAAAATGGAGAGATGATTAATATTTATATCTTATTAACGTGAAAGTCGAATTACGATTCATTAATAATGTAGTTATCATATATCGACATAACATTCAAAGTCTAGTTAATAGTATTAGACTGATTGAATGTATAATGTCGTAAAGAAAAGCACATTTATTGATAGAGGCTTGCATGTGATCAACCATGACATGTAAGTTAGGTACGGATGTTAAATTACCTTATTCCCTCTTTCTGAATAAGTCCTTTGAGTGTAGATATTACGTAATTATCTTCCGTGTTAAGCCTCTGTATCAAAGAACTTTCAACGCCATACTCGGGTAATATTGGTATGGGTTTTCTTTGAGATTGATTCATATAAGCTTCATCATTCTTGAACGTATGCTGCAAAGTTTCGGAAAGCCTATTCACAGGTTTACATTCTCGCAAAAGACTAGCGAGCTTTCGAAGCTTTGTACCATCCCACAAGGTTGCGCTTTTTCTGTAATCATGCTGCGTAGCGCGCAGAGCGCTTTTAGAGTCCCCAAATACAACTATTCCGCTGTCATATCTATCTTGTGGATTCGGTGGACTTATGTTCGCCGTAAGTACGGTTCCAAATATAGACATTAACTCTAATAATATTTCATCTGTAAACAAATCTTTCAATTCATCTTTGTGCTTCCACTTCACTATAGTCTCATATTTACCAAGCTCATCATCTCCATATCCATGAAAAGACACTCTTTCTTGTGGTTTCTCAAATTGTCTAAATGATTGATAAATATCACTTCCATGCGGGTGCAAAGAATGCTTTCGTATTTTTTTTTCTTGTTGTCGACGCTTTTTTAATCCTTCCTCATTCAATAGTTCTATCTTTTTTTCTAAATGACTTCTATCTATATAGGCTTTAGTACTTTGATCAAAGAAAACTTTACTGTTAAAATTGTATTCTTGTTCCGCTCTTTCTAAATCTTCTTTGAACTTCTTGGTTTGCTCATGAAATTTCTCTCTCTCGTTTAAACGTTGGCCTCTAGAATGTCTTATTTGAGAGTACCTTTCTCTGAGAGACTCATTAGTTAGTACTTCATATATCGTGGATAACAAATGAAATGTCTTTGCCGCTTCCGGTGTTGAATTTTTATCAGGATGGTATTGAAGTGCTTTACGGCGATACTGTCTTCGTATTTCATTTAATTCAGCATTTTCCTTCACTTCTAAAAAGGCATAGATATCCAAATCGCCATTAACAATGTTTTCTGTTTCATTTGATAGCTCCATACCTTAGTTGAAATACATCTGCTGTCTTCGGTTTAATTGTGTCTATGCAGTACTGCCCTCGAAGACGGATACTGTATCGAAAAGTTCACTTACAAGTTTTCCACAAAAATGAGAATGAAGTCTCTTCCCTTTTGCTATAAAATAAACATCTATACTAAAAAAAAGTTTCTAAGTATGACAACTTGTAAGATGTCAATTTTTGTGAAATTAACTCTTCATTGAAAACGATCCTGCTTTTAATCAAACTAATTCCAAAAGCGAGGAAGCCTAGTAATCCTTGATAATTTAGAATTGTACGTTTATGGACTCGCCTTATGCGAAATTCCGGAGTAGTAGGGAAAAATCAATCAAGCCTTAAATGAGCGCACGCCATAGTCGCTTCTAAATATGGCATCTCCTTCCGCATACCCTCTTCCTAACCCGAAGCCGATTCCCAACCACACTGGGAATGTTCTTCTTCGGAAAAACAAGATTGAAGCTAAAACACCGCCTCCAAAACCTAAACCTGTTTTAACTAATGTATTTGACAATACGACGTCCCACTTAGAATAGTCAGTATTAGAGTCTTTATTGCTATGTTTGCACATCTAAGTTCAGATTCAAGATGAAATGACACCTAATGGCATGAAATACTAAAATATACATACCTTATCATTCAACAAATTTTGCGCTGGTGTTCCGTGTAATTGTTCATTAGACATATTATCTTATTGTCAGTATAAATTTCATTATTTCAGAGGGCACTAGTGCGCTTAAAATAATATCGAAAAAAAGTAAGGGTAATTCGTAAAAAAAAAAAATAAATTTGAATACGCCCAATAAAACCCTCGCTCTCAATTCCGTCCTTTCTTGAATACTTACCTGGTCCTATTTAAATTATCCTTAATTTTGTCTAACTTAGTACAAGTACTGATATTTATGTTGAAAATGGTTGGTCGAAAAAGTACGACAAACGGTATGTTACACAAAAACATCTACACGAATTCTGCTTAGCTTTGTTCACTCAACCTGGCAGCTTAGCCTTGAAGTGAAAAGTCTTGCCCAAAGCTTCCTTATTTAGAACTTCATAATAAGTAGGAAAGTAAAAACCTTCAGACCCAGACAAAAAATAAGTTAAAGAAGCCCAATTACTCTTTTGTCAAAAATTTAGGGAAAAAAAATTTGATTTCGCCCGGGATCGAACCGGGGACGTCCTGCGTGTTAAGCAGGTGCCATAACCAACTAGACCACGAAACCAACTTGTTGACAAAATTTTTCCACCAACAGCCATATGTCACCTGTCTCATTTTCTCTAGTTTCATAATTTCAGTTGTTTTTTTGGCGATTTTTGATTACCTTGATATGTTTCCATGAAGAATTATGTATATGGGGGCAGGTTCCGGACACCCCTATTTAAGACTTTTGATCAATGACCTTCCATAGAGGAAATATCACTAAAACTACAAAGATCCTTATAAGATGTACGGTAGTAGAGAGTCTATAACTCAGGTACGATCTTATAATTAAGACTGTATATTGTGGACAAGACGATAAACATCGTTTATGCATCTTAAAAAAGAAATAATGCACGAGACATGTACGATATCGAAGCATGCGGCCAAACAAGTTTGCTTTGATACAGTCATACAGTCATTTTCATTTGGTGTATATCATCGACTGCTGCAGTGTTGTTTCATACAACAACAATATTAATGGTCTATTCCGGATATATATGTATATACGTTGATAACTGGCGTTTCTTAATTTGACGTTTCTTAAGAATTTCATGAATTTAATAAGCGAGAACCGTTAGGATATTCAAAAAAAAAAAAAAAAATCCAAGTGGGGATTCTAATTTTGTTTCGAAAGGAGCATTTTGGAATGTTTTCCAGCTTAAAGTACATTATGGATGAATTTATTGTGAAATTCAGTGTTCAGTCAGTGAAATCGTAATAAAACTTAGTTGCCAATACAAAGCCTAAGTTGAGAAGTTGCAGAAGTCGTAATCTTGCGAATCCTGGAGCGATAGCATTCAAATCACATAGAGTCATATAAAATACTAGAAGAGATCGTCTACTTAAACCGGTTGTATACCTTGAATCTCTAATGGGTGTTACACATGATTCGGAAGTACTGAATCGTATGTTTTACGATGAGTATTCAATATCAAGTTTGAATTTCCTTGAAGACAAAGTTTCAACATCCTCTTTTTTTTTTTTTTTTTCTTTCTTTCTTTCTCTAAGCATGAGCGAAAAGCAAAACAATAACAGCAGAATCCCATAGAATATGCAACCTAAATTCAGAAGTTTTTTGTTCATTTTTACTTTCCAGCCAAATTTTTGCGAACGTTTTATTTAGTGGAGATACAGTAGCTGCAAGTGTACCTCCCTCAAGTGACATTGGAGTATAGTAACTCATTAACTCCATATTTGGCTTTACTGAAGCACGTTTATGAGATAAATAAGTAAGATTATGCATGTTTCCTACAGTTGTGACCTTGTATCTAAGCATATAATCCATTCGGTAGCTGAGATGTTTAGTCCGGCATATAAATCTCGACTAAAAGGGTCTGCTTACTATCTGCAACAACGCGTATAGTATTTGATTTGAGAAAAAGGGAGCTAAGTTATTAGCAAAAAAAAATATAATTCTGAAGTTTCTAGAGATCTCAAGGGTGTAAGTAAACCTATGGAAACGTGTTCGAAGAGACCTTCAAAGAACACAGACCAATATAAACCCTTAGACTCAAATACGCACTACAGATCCCATAGTAAGCAGAGTCAGAAAGAGAGGGAGCACAAACAATATCAAGATGACGATAGTGAATCCGCACAAGTAGATTATATGAAGAATAGACATTTGGAGGAAGTAAGGGCGTCGAGTCAAAATAATCTAAGTTCGCCAACGCGATCGGGTTCAATGCTGCCGAAAATTAATAAAAGAGTAAGTGAGAGTCCTCATAAAGTCAATCCAAATTATTTTGAGGTAACGCGGCCTTCAATAACGCCTTTGGCTAGCCAAGCATCAATATGTTCGAGAGTAGAGAGATGTGACGACTCGCAGAAATTGAGGGATTTTTACAATGACTTTACCACAATTGACTGGATAAAAGTGTATATCCAAACAAACAGGTTTGATTACGAAGTTCAACATAGGCAATGGATTATGGGTGGAGAAAAGGATGAGTTTGAGCTTGTAAGAATACCCTTGTATTACAAAGTCTATTTTGTTTTAGGTAAGTGGATGCTTTTGACACTTATCGGATTCACGTTTGCTTTTCTAGCGTTTTTTATCGACCGGTTTGAATTAGTTCTCGTAGGATTTCGCTACGGGTATTGTAGAGCGAATTGGCTCGCTAGTCAAGCTGAATGCTGTGCCTCTTCTAATGTAGAAATATCTGGCGGAAGACATGCTAGAAGCATAGAAGGTACTGGTATCTCGGCTTTTTTAAAAGAGGAGAAAACTTGTGCAAATTGGATATCCTGGTCATCGCTACTTGAAAGTAAACCTCATATAAGACTAGATTTTTTTATTTACGTGGTTTTGACGGTATTTCTTGCACTAATAGCATGTGCAATCACTTTGACAACGAAAACGACAAATCCAATATCTCAAGGTCCAGGTAAAAGTGATGAAGGATTTCCTGCTGAACCAGGTACCGGAAATGAACAACTAGAGTTTAGGCATGAAAAAAACGCAATGTACACAGCAAGTGGATCCGGCGTTCCAGAGGTCAAAACAATTCTCTCTGGGTTTGTTATTCGTAAGTTTTTGGGCGGATATACTTTAGTTACCAAACTATTTGCATTGGTGTTCGCTATTGCTTCGGGAATGTCTATAGGGAAGGAAGGACCTTATGTGCATTTGGCTACTGCTGTTGGTAATGTCATGGCACGATTCTTTCCTTTTATTAATAAGAATGGATTCTTGAAGAAACAAATATTGTCCGCCAGTGCATCTTCAGGGGTTGCCTTGGCCTTTGGATCACCAATCGGTGGTGTGTTATTCATTCTTGAAGAGATTAGCTACTCTCTTCCAGCTCACCATTTGTTCCAAATATTTTTTTGTGCTATGGTTTCAACTTTGTTTCTAAAGCTACTTAATCCATATGGAACTGGTAATAGTATTTTATTTGAGTTGAATTATACCTCAAATTGGAACATGTTCGAGTTGCTCTTTTTTGTTCTAATTGGGATATCAGGTGGCATTTTTGGTGCGATATTTGTTAAATTCGTCACTTGGTGGCCAAAGAATTTCCGTCATTTGAAGTTCATTAAGAACAATCCAATAGGAGAGGTATCAATTATAGCTCTCTTAACGGGGCTTGTGACATTTTGGAACCCGCATACTAAACAAGCATCCAGCGAGCTTATGCTAGAACTAGCATCACCGTGCGATTATAGAATTGGTGAAACTCCACTATGCCCTTTAGAAAACAAAGATTACTTAAAAGCGATCGGTACACTTTTTTCAGCAACTATTATTAAAATATTTCTAACGTTCATTACATTTGGATTAAAAATACCGTCAGGTATCTACGTGCCTTCGATGGTCGTTGGTGCCTTGTATGGACGCATGTTTGCAATAATAGTTGAGTACATTAGAAATAATTTTTCAAAGATAGTCGACGATAATGGCCTCTTCGATTTCCTTATTCAGAGCACAACAATATCAACTCCTTCAGATTCTAATAAGCCCATAGACTCGGGTATCTATGCGATAATAAGTGCAGGTGCTTTTATGGCAGGTGTAACTAGGATGAATATTACCTTAGTGGCTATATTGTTCGAGCTAACAAGCTCCTACACGTATGTCTTGCCTGTTGCAATTGCGATTTCTGTTGCAAATTGGATGGCTAACTTACTAGAAAGTCATTCCTTGTATGAGTCTATGCTAATAACCAATAACTATCCATTTTTGGCTCCTGAAGTGAAACCACTAAGTCCTTTTGTCACTTTGAGGAATGTGGTTGATGATTTTAACGCTCTAGATTCAAAAGCAGATAGTAGTCAGTCACAGGAAGCCTTGAAAAAGCAAAACGTTAACAGTCACAATATCGATAATGTCAAGCTTCCGTTTCAGAAAATATTATGGAAATCGCATTCTTTTTCCAGCGTAGACAAAAACAGTCAAAAAGATAAAATTTATATCGACATAAGCATATCACCATGCGTTCCGTTTTCTGAAATTCAGTCAAAATTCTCATTGCTAGCTGGCAAAACACTATTCGATGGGTGTATCCCATTGCTCAAGGATGAGGTTTGCGTGGGTTTGCTTTATTTTAGTGAGCTACAGTACAGTATAGACAGGATAAAAGACTTTTGTTCACATTCACTACTTGTGAATGAAGTACACTGCAAACTATATCATGAGCTGTCCTATAAACATGGATGTAATATTGAAATTCTGAAACAAATCAATACATCTATAATTTCTGGCATCATCAAGAAACATGATAACAATTTTTGCATTAACGAAAGTGACCCACTTGGTAACTTTCTGAAAAACCGAAAAGCTGAAATATTGTCTAAGACATTTTGGGATATTACTGATCTCACAGAATTTATTGATTTCTGCCCGATATATTTAAATTATAATTCAGAAATAAGTTTAGCACACTTAATCTTTGAAAAACTTGGGAGTCGAGCCGTCATCTTGCTAAGACAAGGCAAATATTATGGCGTCTTGCATAAGAAGGAATTTATTGATTACTGTCGATGTAATGAGGGATAACTAAATTTATCTAAGGAGGATTTTGTTCACTTTATGACAATAGTATAAGTTGTGAAAGAAATCATAAAATATTTGCATGTTTTCGGTTAGTGCCTTGCTGTCGATAGGATCATTGTATCCTACTGTATGTGTGAAAGAGAGCTGCTTGAGGAAGTCTTCCGACGGAATGAGGTAACTACGCTCGCAATCGGATGACGGAACGCTATCCATCGTTTGATATTTTCTTTCTTTCAAGTCTAAGATAATTAAGTGATAATAATAGTACGCTTCATATAAAAAATCAAGTATTAACTTCATCTCATTAGAACCGTTATTTCCTTTTGTCTTGCATAAAAGGTAAACTTTGAAATCACTAAACGTAAGTAAGTTTAGGATCAAGGAACAAAGCAATTGATTCATCTCACTCGTATTCTGAAAAAAAGTAAGAAGAAAGGTATTTATAATTTGAGGAGCAGTTTTAGAGCTGGCATATGCGTAGCCCTTTGGTGTGGACATTGGACAAAATTTTCTATTTGTCTGAAACTTCTCAATAATACTTTTAAAATTGCAACTCAGTAGCTTTTCTGAGTAAGTAGGAGATAGCTGAGATATGTACATCGTCTTGAGTCTCAATTCGTCTGCAATAGGACCTAACGAATTGTTAGATTCTATTTTTTCGTTTTGACAAAAATATCTGGTAATTAGTTGCTCGTCTCTTGATTCTAATATATGCTTAAAGAAAGCTAATGTACGGATCTCGGCCTCTTCGGATTGGAAACAAACAAGTTTTAATAGGCTCAAAAAGCTATCTTCACAGAAGACATTCAGAACTAAAGTATTTTTAACTAGTTCAGGTGAGACCTCTAGAATTGTTTCAAACATTGTGCAGTAGAAGTTGAGAACTATATCACTCGCAGTTTGATAATCAGAATATATTTTTCGCAAGAAGTCGCTCACGAAAGAGCTTAGGAGTTCTTTTTTTCGCACATCAGACAACCGAGACAATATTTCAAGATATAGCTTGATAAAAAAGATGTAATGTTCGATGTTGGGGTTGCCTTTGTTTGCGGTCGAGGTTTCTTTGACAAGGCAGAGTTCGTTGACATATAAGTTAGTGAATTTAGCGTTGAAAAGGTTTGCCATTTTGCAATCTGACATCCATTCTTGGAAGACTGAGTTAGTTTCATTGCCCAATATCTCTATTAGCTTTACGAATGCATCTTCAATAGCTTCACTTTTCACAGACAAGGAGAAGAGCACTTTGATTATGACAGCATAGGCCGGACATCGAATTTTTTCTTCATACTCATCACTCAGTCCCTTTTCTTCGATTAAATGAGAGTAGTACTGGGGTTCTCGACTCCATTGATGCATCCAATCGGATAGTAAGACAGGAAAACTTCGGTAAATTTTAATGGCGTTAGGCAAAAATTGAAGAATGAACTGTTTCTGGAAGCCACTCATATGATCAATATTTGTAAAATCTAACAAATAAATGCCTAGCAGTAAAGAAAGTTTCTTGATTAGGTAGTATTGCACTTTTTTTCTTGAACTCAAGTTGAAAGGAAATTCTTCTTTGTTACATGAACTCGTCAAAACACAGTTAACTAACCTCTTAAATAAAAGCATTTGCTGATCAAACAATCCTTTCAGGCAATTAAGAATTCCAACTTGTGCCAATAGTATATATATATCATAATCTAATAGCATAAGGAGGTTATACCTGGAAAGATTTGCATCTGAAGAACTTAGACTGAGTTGTTGGTTTATCAGACATAAGCATGCTTCGACCTCTTTATCAGGTTCAGAATAACTTTTCTATTATGTTAGTGTCCCAAGATTGCTTTGTAATTAGATTGTTATCCATTTACCTATTTACTAGTTAATAGGTAAGAACATAAACATACCTTTTCAATGTATTTCAGAAGTTGGCTCTTCGCTCTTACGCAATAAAATTCTAAGCTTGAATTTCTATGCTGACCTGTATCAACCTCGATTATCTCAAAATTATTGATGAAACGCTCTTTCAGATAGTATTTGTTTTGAACTGTTGGATTCATGGCCTCGTTTTGTTTTCCATCGATTGTTTTATTTCTATGGAGTTGCACCACAGATTCACATACATCAGCTTCTGCTTTGTGGTCGATAATGGCTGCGAATTCCTGTATACAGATTTTGAAATGTTTCTGAAACGTTTCAGTGTCTAAGAATCATAAAGGTATTTAAGAGTTCTTCACACGAGCTCCTAAAGGTCGAAGAACTTGTTGAAAGGCATTTATACTTTCTTAGCTCTCATATTAGCCACTCGTTTTATAAAACTTAAAAAAGTTTCTATTATTGCCTTAGAAGGTTAAAAAAAGAAAAGGTAAAACTGAAGAAATAACCCGCATGATGAGTAGTTTCAATAGACCAAGGGTCATGAATGATTTAAATTCCTCAAAAAGGCCACAGAGAAACAGAAGAAACTTTTACCCAGCTAATTGTGGTTTACCTTATAATATTGAGAGAGAAGAAGGAGCTCGGAATACAACTAGAAAGGGCCAAGTTTTCGACGACAAAGCGCAGCCCCGAGTCGAGCAAGCCAGAGAATACGATTATTCGAATAGATACGTGCATACGAGGCTTTCACCGGTTGGAGAAGTAAGAAATATCCAGAATCCAGCCGAAGGATACCCTAAATTGCAAAAACTTCACCAACTTAAACATGCCCAAACTGGGAAACATGTGGTTAAACCATATGGCTGCAGGGTGGAACCAAACCAAATGATCCCTACGCTTAACTCTTGGATCAATAACTACAAATTACAATTCGACGTCATCATGATCGGGGCTTTGGTAGAAAACCAGTTTATCCAACCTTTACTTTGCCAGTTGCCTCTTCACAGGCTTTGCGCAAAGCCAGGCTTTTTATTTATATGGGCCACTACTCAAAAAATCCAAGAGTTATCAAAATTCTTGAACTCGGAAGAATGCAACAAGAAATTCAGAAGATCTGAAGAGCTAGTGTTTGTCCTTATGGATAAGAACTCGCCTTATTATCCCGGCAACAAGAGCGGCGTACATAACCCAAATGAACGTCCTTTGTTTGCACAGCACCAATGGCATTGTTGGATGTGTATTACCGGCACTGTTCGCCGTTCAACCGATAATGATTTGATCCATTGTAATGTTGACACCGACTTACAAATTGAGGACCAAGACACCAGGGCGCAGCCCAATGCCCTACCTGATCCTATTTATAGAGTCACGGAGACCTTCACAAATTTGAACAGGAGATTACACATCATCCCCTCACGAATCGGCTACAATGTTCCCGTGAAGCTCAGACCCGGTTGGGTTATCATGAGTCCTGATGTTCTCATCAACAACTTCAACCCTATCCACTACCAGCAAGAATTATACAAAAAATCTTCTGTACAGTACAAAGTTCTGAACAACAATCAGAGAATACAATATTTAATCCCTCAAACAAGAGAAATTGAAGAATTGAGGCCAAAGTCGCCTACAAGAAACTAGCTCCTCTTATTTTCTGTATGTTAGCATACTGTACTCCATAGTCAGATATATAATGTTGGATAGGAAAAAAATTTTCAGCATCGTTTTCTCTGAGTGAGCTGAGTTGAAATATCATCATTACATGAAGTACATACCTAGTAGTTTTGATGAAAGTGATCATAAAATTCTCCAATTGACCATTTCGACACATCCATTTATGGAAGTATACTATAGTTCGTTCCTCTACTCTTTCAGCCTTTTCGCTTTAAGCCTGAAATTTTTTCTATTCCTGTCTACAAAACAAATACCGGGTAACCGTAAACTTCGCTACCCGGTGAAGCCACGCAACCAGAGTCAACAGAGTCAAAGCTTCAAGCCCTCTGATTACAAAATAAAATGTGGTACCCCGCAATAGGTCAGTAGAATGAAGAGTGATAAAGCAAAAGTTCTCTTACAAAAGCAAGTATTTTATCGCCCTTTGATAAGCCGGCTTAGTAAGCGTTCTGCGCGTAGACAGAAAGTCAATTGCACTCGCCTATTGTGGATAGCAATTGCAAGCGATTTGACTGGATAGCTATATGCGCGAACAGTAATTTCCGATGTAGGACCTTGTATAATCTGCTGGCTAACTAATCTGAACTGCCTTCCTTGCTCTTGCTCTTAGTAATCGATTCGCGTGAACACCATTACCCCTAAGACCATCAGTGAAATTTGGTGGCAATTCGGTTTTACTGTTAAAACCATTACTTTCTGATTGGTTATTGTAGTTAGTACTAAGTGTTATGCTATTTCTTAGATTACCCGTGATAACCCTAAATACCAAAAACGGTTACCGGTAGTTTCCGGCAAATAGCAGGAATATAAAAATATTGCTACTAGGTAGTATTTAGGATCTAAATAGTTAGGAATTTTTTGGGGTAGTAATAAGTTTTAGTCATTTCCTGTAATTGTATTATTGTATTTTGAGATTGAGTTAAGGCGAAAATGGTTGACAACAAGATTAAGGTGCAGAACCCAATTGTGGATTTGGACGGAGATGAGATGACCAGAATTATCTGGCAACTCATAAAGGAGAAATTGTTATTCCCATATTTGGATCTTGACTTGAAGTACTACGATTTGGGTATTGTCGAAAGAGACAAAACAAGTGATCAAGTAACAGTAGATTCAGCGAATGCAATCTTGAAGTATGGTGTTGGTGTTAAGTGTGCCACTATTACTCCAGATGAGGGAAGAATGGAAGAGTACAAGTTAAAACATATGTGGTTGTCACCCAACGGGACTTTGAGAAATATATTAGGAGGTACTGTTTTCAGAGAGCCTATAGTAATACCTAATATTCCAAGAATTGTTCCTCAATGGGAGAAACCTATAATAATCGGTAGACATGCCTATGGTGACCAGTACAGGGCTACCGATATTGTAGTTCCAGGATCCGGTGATTTAGAACTTGTATACAAGCCTTCTGATGGTTCACCAGCTCAAACACACCAAGTTTTCAAGTACAATGGTGGAGGTGTTGCAATGGCCATGTACAATACAGACAAGTCTATTCAGGACTTTGCGGAGTCATCATTTAAAATGGCACTCGAGAGAAAAGTGCCAATGTTTTCTTCCACAAAGAATACCATCTTGAAGAAATACGACGGCCGTTTCAAAGATATCTTTGAAAATCTTTACGAACAGAAGTACAAGGCAGAATTTGAGAAGAATGGTATATGGTTCGAACATAGATTGATTGACGATATGGTCGCACAAATGTTGAAGTCCAAGGGTGGTTATCTTATTGCCATGAAAAATTATGATGGTGATGTCCAATCTGACATTGTTGCTCAAGGATTTGGTTCTTTAGGTTTGATGACTTCAGTTCTTTTGACTCCCGATGGAAAGACTTTCGAATCGGAAGCAGCTCATGGCACTGTCACTAGGCATTTCAGACTTCATCAACAAGGTAAGGAGACTTCTACTAACTCGATTGCTTCGATTTTTGCCTGGTCGAGAGGCCTTATACAAAGAGGGAAGTTGGACAATACTCCTGATGTCGTTAAATTTGGTGAGTCATTGGAAAAAGCTGTTATTGACACAGTAAACGTAGATGAACTTATGACCAAGGATTTAGCGCTTGCTAGAGGTAAGACTGAAAGGTCATCCTACGTGACTACTGAGGAGTTTATTGAGTCTGTAGCCAATAGATTGAGGAAAAATATGGGATTCTAACTTATATAGTCCTCAGTAATAAAATACTTTTTCGTACTTAGAGTGTCATTTTACATGTAGATAGCTAGTAGTATCAAATTAGGTCGTGTTATATGCAAAGTAAGAGACGAAAATTACCTCTTGAACGACGTCTTTAGTGACGCTTTACAAGGTTCATAGCAGTAAAAAGCATGAATGTTGGCTCTATTTTAAATAACGACACGGTAACACCGACAAGCGCAGATGGACAGAATGCAAGTATACAATCACAATCCGAAAAGCCGTCGTATCAGAGACACTCAATTGATAATCTATTGAACGAACCAACCACAACAAAGATGAATTCAACTCCAGAGATCAATATGTCTAAAGATTCACCACGAGAATCAATTAAGAATGAGCAGGAACCTTTTGGACATTCTGTATCAACAACAGTGGAGACGGGTGACAGCATGAACAGAGAAAAGGAACAAGAAGAAAATATCAAGAAAGTAAAGTCAAACATTCATATTAAGAAACCTAAAAGGTATAAGGAACCCCCTATATGGGCGAGGGAATGGGTTACATCACAGCAGAATGGGTATGAAACTCAGGATACTTTTAACAACGTCTCGGTCTTATCGGACAAAAGGGTTTTCAACCCCAGCGAGACCGTAAGTACCGATTTGGAGTGTTCAGTGACGGGCACCATTCCGCCCCCCTCTTTAACAAGAGCAATAGCTGAATGGATATATGCGAACTTTATTGAAATTCGAAATGATCAGAGGAAATTTATAGAGCTTGAGTTGAAGTTTGGTAATATTATGGATAAAAGATCAGGGCAAAGATTAGATATCAATGTATCAACTGAATGTATATATACAGACACAGCTGGTACCTATTTCGAGATGGGTATACATGAAGTAGGATGGAAAGACATGTGTGAATTTTTAGAAGAGTTAGAGAAAGTTTATGAAGACGAATTGCGCAATATGCCACCAAATAAGCCAAAGAGAAAATTTGGAGTTTTGCAAACTGATACGACAGATAATTTTTTCCATGTGTCGAATAGAAACGAGCAGCCTAAATCTGTTCGGATCTCCAAAGACAATCTGCTTGATCCACCACGATATCTGTCAATTGATAAACGAAGGCTTTCAAATTTATACATTTACAATCCTTCTTCGATGTACGATTTGAGACTTTCGTTATCTTTAGAAATTCCTGTGCCTGAGAGTGAAATCGAACCTCTTATGAAGAAGAGTCAACCAAACTTGACTAGAATCAAGAAACGCACATCATGGACTCATGTGCCTACTGTTACTCGGTTCGATATGACGAAGGTGCTTCAACCTAGACAACTGAAAAGCAAAGCTGGCAAGCGAATAACAGAGCAAGACGAATCATACGAAGTCGAACTTGAAATTGATACCACGGAATTGTTCATTGGTTTTGATAACTTCAGAAATGGAACCAATTCTATCAGATTTGAGGAGCTTGTTGAAGTTTTTGTAAATAACGCTAGGTGCCTTAATAACAGAGTCACAAAATTAGCTAATAGATGATGAAGGATGTCCTAATCTCTTATGTATTATATAAAATATAAAAAATATATTTTCTAATGCGACAGAAAGACAATTTCTAGAGTGCCGAATTTTCACAGAAATTTGTTAAGGTCAAGATTGAGCTTCATCAATTCAACATCCCAAATATTCCAGTCGTACCATATTAGAGATGGAAGTATAGTAAACAAATGCCATAGACAATGGGCATCGACTAGTTTCAAGAAAGGAGGAAAGTCAAAAAGTTCAAAAGACATGCCAAATAATATCCATAAGTTCAAAAAAATAGGCAATAGTGGGATATATTTGGTCTTGGCGAGCGAGACTACGCTCAACTTCATGAATAGTTTGTTTTCGTAGGGCAATAGTTGGATAGAATTGTTTATTCTGACAGAATAGGCCTTGTACAACTTATTAACTCTTAGCGAATGTAATGACCATAGAATTATGGTAAACAAACCAAAAAACATGTTGAAGTATACATTGTAGACGTAGTCCCAGCTTCGATATAATTTAAAGCAATGCGTCAAGTAGGCAAAAATCAAACAAAATTGAAATACACGTCTCTGTTTACTCTTTGAACTCTCAAAGATCCCGAAATAGCGAACCACTATCGAATTAAAATTCAACATAATTATTGCCGCTGCGCCCAAGTAGTCTAGCGTTTCCGTCCAGGGGTAGTCTCTCGTGTGAAAAATAACACTAAATAGCCAGCCTGCAAGAGAACCGCATATAAGGTAGAGATATTGCAAGTAGATGGTAGCGCAGCTGCTACTTGTTCGTAAATTGGATGAGTATTGTCGACGTATCTTTCCTAAATTTATCCAAGTGGCATACCAATTGCCTATGGAAAACAAGCACAGCATTATCTCTGTTATACCAAAAATGCGCCTAAAAGGCCATTTCCCATTAAATTGAACCACTGGAAGTCCCTCCTTCTCTCGCTCCTCAGTTACTAATTGGGTACACTTATACTTACAATCCAGGAGGCAGTCCCAGCTAAATATCACCTTTGGAACTGAGGATATTCTATGCCTATTGAGAAAATCATCTTTGGTGTAAGACGAAGTTTTTCCATGCGACTTTCCAATGGAAAACTTTCCAATTTTCAGTCTTTTATTTTTTATTATTTTCTCTTTTTCAACGCTTTTCCGAACACTTACAGTCTTGGTTTGTTCTATCGAAGCGCAGCTTAAAAGCGAAGCACAGTCGCTAACACAATTTTGATATTCTACAAGCCTATCTCCCACCGATGCCAGTACTATCAATGCCAAACATAAAACTGCTACTACTTTTATAAAGATCATCTTCCCCTAGCACCTCATTTAACCATACGTTCAAAAGAATGTGCCTGTATGCAAGAACAAAATTCACCTACGAACTTTCTCCATGTTTTTGTCTGCGCCTTTGTCCTACTTCAATGACCAATATACCGACAATATCGCTCTAACACGGTACTAAAATATTTATGCAGTCTTTAAAAACATCTTCCCAATCTTTTATTCGAATTAGGAACAGCCCTTCCCGATAGAGATATATTTTTACTTTGGCTACTGTTTTTTTTTCAATTTTTTTTTTTTCAATTTTTTTTTCTTTCAATTTTTAATTTTTAATTTTTTTTTTCTTTTTAATTTTGAAAAAAATTTTTTTTTTTTTTCACTTAACGCACGTACCCTGCATTGCGTTTGCCTCTATTGGCAGAGGCATGCTAGTACTCTTTGTCCTACTAGATCTCTCATCAGCATGCCCATTCACCTCTTAGTTAATATCAAACGAGCTTCTAATAAATAACTCGTTTATAGACAACTACATAGTGGATGTGAGTCCAAAAATTATTTTTTGTCATCCGCTATACGACTCTGCCACATAGCTAATTGCAACGTGTCCAAATTGGTCCTCCCTAATTAAAATTTTTTAGACTACTCTGGAGTTCAAAAAAAATAAATAAAAGAAAAAAAAAAAAAAGCTCACTAAGGAGCTGCAAGACGCCTGGATAGATTTAAACCCCTTAGTTTCTTGCTTTTGGGTCTTACTTGCAATGTCTCATCCAGTCAGAAATTTTCAACGTCAAATAAAATCTATGCCAATTATTTTGGCTGCTGAGAGCGTTTGCCTTTCCAATCGCAGTGCATTCGTTTATGGTCACTGTCGCTCCTAGAAAAATATCGGTTAAGTTACTCGTGAACCAATAAAATGCACGTCGTTTTCCTCTTTGCATTGAAGAGTTCATAATAAGGAAATTGCAACTTGCTAAAACTTCGGAATGAATGCAAGGCAAAAAAAATTTTTTTCTATACAGTATGCGGCTCAAAAAAATTTTCTGATTCTAATCTACTCTATAAATAAGGAGGGCAAGGGACAATAAAAAGTTTAGTAGTAGAGCTCTAAATTTAAGAGCAGGGCCTAAGAAGTATAACAAGCAGAGATTAATATAGGATATTGCGATTGTGTACTTATTGGGAATATCTAGGTATCTAGGGAAAATATCAGGTAGAATCTTATAGAAGAATTACAACTGGTAGCAAAAGTCAAACAAGTATTTAGCCCAAAAAGGAGTTTATGAGTGAAGTGTGTAAGTTTATTGGTGATCGCAAGACGGAACACAAGGCCAACGAGCTCAAAGATTCGACTAACAAAGTAGAGCAACCTAACAAGAAGAGAAGAGTGGCAATAGAAGATGACAGGGACAAGATAGACCCAGTCGAAAAATTACTCAGTTTGAACAAAGTTGACGGAGAAATATTGAACCAGGAGGAGCTTCCTCAGGAGGAAGCCCCTCCAAGCAACAACGACAAGAGCAATGTTCGGAAGCAGGTTTCTTTGAACTTTACCGGGATCTACAACGAGACCCTTAAGTCGTATTATTCCAAGTTGCGCAAGTCGCCTATGGAGTTTTACAGCGACAATTCTACATTTTCTATGCTTAATAAACAACCAGAAAATAATAGTAATAATAACACACCAAAGGAGGAGACATCCGCCCCACAGATACTCGAAGCTGCCCCCTTTTTCAAAAACGTCAACTTCAATTCCAATTCTTCTTCTCGTCCACAGACTTTCGAAGATTTTTTTGCATACGACGACTTGACAGACTCTGATGGTTCTGAGGATGACAAGGCACCTGAGACACCACCTTCTATTCATATCTCTACAGGTCCTAAAATGTGCTTCCGCTATAGACAGAATGACAACTTAAACCTTTCTTTGAACCCTCTGTCCTCCGAACCCTTGGACATCGGTAAGTTTCTTAACAGACATTCCCTTTTGAGTGGTAAAGCAAGTGAAATGGTCAGCTCGGGAAACTTTTTAATTCATGATTTTTTCCTATGAAGGAAGAGGCATTTTTTTTTTTTTTAATTTTGATGGGTATGATTTTGTGTATACTGTATGTAAATCCAATATTTAGTTATAATTTGTGCTTTACAGAAGAGGATGTATGGTATGTCTTTCGTAGGGTATATATTTGCCTTCTTATTGGGACTTGCATTTATACCCTTGGTAGTGTTGGTGGTAATATTTAAGCTTCCAGAATATGAGGGAACAGATGTGGAGGTACCTGAGAAGAGAGAAGAAAAAAAAGAGACATTAAAAGTAGGTGAAATCGAAGAAGAGGGCACGACAGGAGTTAAGGCGTATAAGTCATCCTGGTTGACAGTAACGCAAGAGTATTTGCAGTCTTTAGATGAGCTTTCTTCAAACGCTCAACCTATAGGCGATAGTATCGAAGGTAAAACGGCATACAGTTCTTTGTATAAACTTGTACGAAATCCAGATAGTGAAAATGCTAATGTTCCTGAAATTTCCACTGCAGACTCAAGGGGAGGATCTATAAAAACAAGTCAAAAGAAACATCGATTCTATGGGGTCTTGAAACATGGAAATCTTTTTCTTTATAAGAATGAAACTTTAAAAGAGGTAAAACAAGTTTTCGTAGTATCAAATTTTATTGTTACTATGTGGCCTAGGAATGTTCCTGACGGTCAGTTATTCACAAAGAGTTCGGCCATTTGTCTCATTAAGAAGGACTGGACGCGTCGTAGACGACCTTCAGACAATGTAGATAGGGAAACTTTCACGGTCAAAGATGTTATTTCAGAAAATTTAGCCCCTCCTGTCGGATCCGTTTTTATATATTGTGATAATAAGATGGAAAAGGAGGATTGGTATTTTAGTCTAATTAAGGCTACGAAGCTTGATAATGATGTCTCGCCAATGAGTACGTCGGTGCATGCTAATGCTTTGCATTTTGAAACAAAAGACGTTATAGAACTAATACAGACTCTATATGCTTCTGAGAGTCAATTGCATACCCAATGGCTAAATGCATTGGTGGGCAGAATTTTTTTGTCGTTTCAAAAATCAGAATTTTTGAAAGACTATTTAACGCAATTGCTTAGCAAGAAAATCAATAGGGTAAGTAAACCAGATTTCCTAGATACCTATAAGGTCATTAATGTGGACTCAGGACTAGCAGCACCATTCATAACTTGGCCAACATTGAAGCAGTTGAATCCCAACGGTGAACTTTTGTTAGGGATTTTCTTCCAATATTCGGGTAGGATGTCTTTCAGAATAGCAACAAAAGCAGTCATAGGAATCGGCTCACGGTTCAAAGCTAGAGAGGTTGAATTGTTGCTAGCAATAACCATTGAAAGAGTAGAAGGACCTATGCTTATAAAAATGAAACCCCCTCCATCTAATAGATTATGGTATACTTTTGAGAGGGAGCCGGTGATAAATTTACAGATAGAACCTGTCATAAGTTCTAAGCAAATAACCTATAATATTGTAACATATACAATTGAGCGGAAAATTAAAGAAGCTGTTAAGGATTCTTTGGTATATCCAAATTGGGATGATTTGGCATTTTATGATACTTCGGATCAAATATATAGAGGTGGTATATGGAAAAAAGAGCAAGTTTATTCAAATACCGATAAGGATGGAAGTCAATGCAATAAAAAAGAACAGCAAAAGCACTCCCAGTCTGAAGCGTCAGATGAGGGCGATCAAAACTCTGCCCTTTCTGTCCTTGGGACTCTGAATAGCAGTACTGTTAAACCGAGCATATCCGCAGTCGAGTCAAAGTCAAAAGCATCGCCTACTGATTTTTCAAAAAAGTTGAGAAAATCAAAGTCCAATGTTACCCTCGGACTCAGTGAAGATCATTGCCTCTCGGATGGTTCCATTATGGATTCTTCCGCGCCTACCGAAGTTCTGGAAAATCCCGAGAGGTACAAGCTCAACAAGTCTTCAACCTTGAACACCATAAAAAAGTTTGGTAAATGGTATTTCAAAGACCCTCCTTCTAATGAGCAGAGTCACAACCGCCCTGAAATGATCCTGAATAGAAAGGGTAGGCGCTCAAATGGAAATGATGTTGATAGTACTCAAGAGGGCTCATCAACATCTTACGAAATGTTTAACAAAGACAAAAATTCCGAGGTAATGGGAAACAATATGACCTTCGGCCGTGTGAAAGGTATTCAAAAAGATCAGCCCTACTCGAAGTCGGGGAACTTCAATGTAAGTAAAAGCCCATCTACGAAAACAGTTCTGCCTAGTATTACATCGGAGCAAATGAATCCTAATAATGATCTTTTTGGACCCGACCATGAATTGTCAACATTTGAAAATGTATATGACTCATCATCAATGGAGGAGAACATCACCGGCTTAAATAAGAATGGTCATAACCAAGAGCGACCACAGCAGAAACCTTCTAGGAAACCCCCGCCACCCGAGCTGCCTACAATTAAGTCTCCCTTTCAATTTCAGTCCACAGAAGACGATAAAACATTTTTGAGTCCATTAAGTTCTAGTCTGGACAGATCCAACGAAAAGACATCCGCATTCTCCAATGAATTATGAGACACCCGCAGAGTAAACTTATATATTTACTTATAGAATACACCAAGTTGATAAATTATATATAAGGTGCCCAGCCACCATACATTTGACTCAATCTTTCTTGTGAAGAAGCTTCTTGAATGAGCACATCCACGTGGCCATGTACATTCATCGGCAAGCATTCATTTTCCTCTATCAAGCCTCTAATTTTTCTTCTCACTTTGCGAAGATGCTCTTGTGGATTTTGTTGTGTTTTCCAATCAAGCAACGGATCATAAATGAGAGTTTCCAAAATATTCATTAAAGAGGCTTCATTTCCTCTCAATATCGTGGCAGTTACCTCAGCAGAAATTCTAAATGAGCCTTCGATGCCACTTACTCCCATTGCATCAACTAAATTCTGGGTCAACCTGAAAGGGACGATTTCCGGCGTAGGCAAAGTCTTGCCCTTTTCGAATAAACAATCAAAATCTATATGAAGAATTCCACCACTGCTTTTAAAAAAGAGAATATTTTCACAATGGCGGTCACCAAGACCTATAATATATCCAACAATTGACATAACAGCGGCGGTTCTTGTGTAAGAAATTCTGGCCAAGTACCAGGATCGAGGGTCTGTGAACTGATTGACAAACCAGTTATACAATACTGCAGGTGATTCTAGACAAATTTTTTTGAAAACATTGACAAGATGAGCCAATGTGTTGTCATCAGCGGGATTGTTTTTCAGAGCTTTCTGGGCTTCGTCCAACTTCATAAAAAGTTTTCTATCATTGACGTTCCTGCCCACTTTTCTTCTTTCATCGTTAATGATCGCTTTCATTGTCGTGACTCCGTTGACGAACTCTATAACGCCCATGTTCTCCGCGAGAGGAATTACAGAATAGTTAGCGATATATAGATTTCTTTTTCGCGCAGCTGTGCTAACAGAGAGTAACCGGTTAACCATATTTGTAAATTCGATTACCTTAGCGTCCTTTCTAGTATCATCCTTTTTGATCATTAGTTGATATTTAAGACCATCCGAGCCTCTGACGGAAAGCTGACGAGGCATCTGTAACGAATGAAAAATATTAACTTTATCTTCAAAATTTTCCGCAGTGATGCTAGAAGATTTTGGGAATGCGTATGACGGGTTTTTCATATGTCTCTTTGCAGGTAAACTTACTTCTAGATTGGAGTTAACTGGAATTACCAACGCAGTGTTTGGAGATGTCAAGTTCTTCACATGAAAGTCTTCCCTTAAGGATAAAGTCTTTACGGACCTTCTTTGAATTTTAAAATTCGCAATCAAAATTAAACTCGAAAATAATTCCCTTGCCTTTCCCAAAGTACGTGCTAACAGCTCGCTAGAAGATTGAACTTTTTTCAAAATACTCGCAATTCTCAGCTTTCTTAAGTTATCATTTGAGTTCAAATGAGAAAGCACATACCAAAGACTATGCTTCGGATACGCTTGTATGAGTTTATAAACTATGCGACTGAGTAACTGGTAGGACTCAAGGTGATTGTGGTTAATTCGGGAAAGTATCTGAGTTATTGATGCGTACCAAACGTAGATAGGTATAATATCAATGTAAGACTCAATATCTAAAACCATTTGATTCAATAAACGACCAGCCTTGCTTTCTTTTCTAGCATTTTGCGCGAAATCAAGCCATATCGTTATCAATTTAGGTAATGCTTCGAAGATAAAAGAAGGACCTGACGACAAAGCCTTCAAAAAGAACCTTATGGTATGTTGTTCATAAATACCACTCAACTCGACTTGTGTTCCCATCAACTTATTATAATACTTACCTAATTCATAATAGGGCTTTTCCCAACTCCCATCGAGCTTGTAGGCTTTCATATATTCCGCGATAATTGTCGCAGAGGAACTATGATTAGATTCATCAAGCCACTCAGCGTACTGAAGTTGAACCCTCGCTGATTCTTTCTTGTCTAATAATTTGTCTTCAGACAAAACTTCTGCAATTGATTTAATAGCCTCAGTCTGCCTGCCTTGGGCCCATAGTAATTCTGCATAATCTATATTAGCACCGTTATCATTGAGGGCCATGGCCTGCATAATACATCTAGCTGCAACATCAAGACGATTACTTTTCCTTGCTATTTGCGAGCAACATAAAAGATTCCTTGAGATGTGCAGTCTCTTGTTCAAAATCGTAAATGCTATTCTATGCATAGCACGTATTTTCCACTGTGTCCCAAAGCTTTGCTCTGTATTAGCCAAGCGTTCTTCTAATATACTTAAAGTCTCCTCCAAGATAAAGTTGTCAGACTGAGAACAGTTTGACACAATTAGTGAAAGATCATACATAGAATGTAGATGGATCATTAAGCTGTTGTTCCTCGAAACTGATGAGGACATCGATGAAACCAAGGATGAGCCTATCGTTCTGTAGTTATTCTCCATACTTTTATCGAATCTCTGTTCATTCGAATCGAACAAAAATTTAATGCCATTGGCAACTTCATAATTTGTCAATGTTTCCACACCCTGGGAGGTTCCAATAGAGTCTATTATGAATAACCACTTCTTGATTTCAGTTTCATCGCTGGCCACAAGTGCTGCCTGGAGCCCAACCATTGACCAATCAAGCGGCACATTCGCTAAATCCTCAAAATCAACTTTGGTAGCTAAATTTGACAATACTTCATTGTACAAAGCATTATCACTCAAAGATCTTAAAAGCTTCGTACTATTTTCAATCTTGCTTTCTGGTGGCCCTTTCTCGCTTAATACCTGAAAAGATTCCTGCGCCAAAGCCCAGTCCTCATTATACTGAAAGGTGGATAATTTTTCACTCAAGTTATTGGTCGAAAACTTTTTAAGAATACCCGCAAGTGAATCATAATCATTTATACTAGCATACATGCTTTGCAAGGTACTAACGATGTTGATATTCTCGGTTATAAATGATATGTTTTCACCCCCTTCTCTAAAACATTTTTCTAGATACAATATCGTTCTTTCATACGAGTCACACTCAGCAGATTTTAAAACGATAGTCTCAGTTGGTATATTCTCTAGGAAGGAATTTACATATGCTAGGTTTTGCTTTAATTTATTTGCCACAGTTTTAGATAGCGGGTCCTCGTTTAATGAATGGATTGCTGCCGACACCCACTCGTGAAAGTAATCTAAGACATCAAAAATTGATTGATAACATAATTTTAAGTGTTCAGAACAATCAGAAGGCATCGACGCATTAATATGTAACATATGCAAGAACTCATCCTTGATGTTTTTTATGACCAACTCTTCTCCATTGACTACATGACTCAATGCAACGTACTTCAATAGATATTGACAAATAGAAATATCTCGATTGCGTACTAGAACAGAACAAGTCTGAAAGATATCTTTTTTCGTTTTGTTATTTTCATCGAAAGGAACACATAATGGTCTTCTAAGTAAATCAGAAGTGAAATCGACAAGCCATTTCTCATGAGTCGTTCCAATTCTATAGTAGGGATATCTTATAGGCTCATATTTCAAGATTGGGGAAACATATTTCGAAGATAAAAATGGCGTTAAAGTTGATTTTGCAATGTCACTAAAATCATTCCAAGTTTCGAGATGAGTATCATCTCCAACACCTCTTAAAATATCGCTTCTCAAGCCTAAAATTTCCAAGAAGTTTTGCATAGAGTATGCAGAAAACAATTGCTTTACCGGATCACCAGATGCCCAAAATAACTTGATTAATCTTGTCTCCATGAAATGCTGAAGAAATCGGGCATTCTCTTGGTATTCACGAAAGTCATGTAACACAATAATTTGGCTTTTCACCCTTTTAAGGTTAAATTTATTAGGATCTAGGGCTCCTGTGATAGCGAGGACCTTTGCACATGCAGTTGATACCAGAGAGTCGAGATTTCTGAATTTAGAACCAGTATCCGTCAATGTCCTCAACAATTCAGAGATAGCTTCCTCAGCAGAAGGGTCCTTAAAATCCTCACTTTGGCAGCGTATTTGATATTTCGTTGTATAGTTTATCAAATCAGTCAATGCCTGTTTTACTACATACTTGTTTCCAGTATCCAAACGCCTAGTAAATTCTTGCAAGAAACCAATTTTCGATCCAGGCTTTATTTGAGTTCTGAGAATGGCATCGAACCTATAGTAATTATCTAGGTTCTTAATGAATGGAATAGAAAAATAATAAAGTGTGTAATGGCTATAAGAGTCTTTTATGTCTAAGAATAACTTCTTGAGTATTCCGACCGCAACAATCTTTGACCTGTGCTCAAGTGCATTAAATTTTTGGAAGATTAAAGAAATAATGATATCAAACATAGACATCGAGTGATCGGTCAGTAAATTTTGAATCAAAACATTCCAGCATCTGATCGCCGGCAATTCAAATTCGGGATTATCTAAAGCTGCTTGTAGACAAGTGGAAATCTGCCCTAGTGCAGAAACAGCTGCTGTACTATTTTTACTAACAAAAAACTCAATTGCTTTCAATGAGCTTAGTTTCTCTAGAAACGGCTTCGAACCTCTCAACTGATGCACATTTTCAGAAAACCTTTGAACCAATTCTAATACGTGCTCCCCTAGAAGGTACAGAATGAAGTCAAAACTTTTCTCATTTTTCGGCAATGAATGTCCACTTTTAAGTAAGCTTATTTTGGAGATAAAGATCAAGGCGTTCGTTATATTTGATTCATTAAGAAAATTTCCATCCGCATCAACTTGTATTTGAAGTAGAACAAACCATGTAATCTCACCTATACTAGATACTAAGTCCTCTACTGTTACGTTCTTATACTCTGGACTAGCATTGCTCAAGACATTTATAATATATTCCTCATTTATAGTATTACTTTTGCAGAGATACGTGGCCATTATCCTTGGTAAATACTTCGCAATGAGTTTCCACTTGCTTACGCCAGCAGCCTCGGCAATTTCTTGTATAAAATCATACTTGTAGTACTCCAAAAAACGCGGTGTGGTATATTCTTTTGTTCTGTTTAAAAAATACTTCTTGGTTACACCTAATAGGTCCGTTATTTTTTGTAGTATACGAGGTTGCTTGACAACCCTTTCAGCTATAGTCGGCAAGAAAGGCGATAATAATTTGTAAGTTGTCTTTTTCTTTGCTATAGCTACATTTAGAAACTCGCTGTAAACCAAGTTCACATGATGCTCGTTAGGTTCACCTAAAAAATCAACCAACTTAATAAAAATAACGCACAACCATTCACCCTCGGCCACAATCGCAAGTTCACCAAAAGCTCTAATGGTAGATTCTGCTAAATACGTTTTCCCACTTTGTCCACCGAATCTGATGTCTGTTAGTCGTCTGAACACTAAACCGAAAGTCTTGTCTAAAGTTTCGTCTCGAGGAGAAAGTAAAAATAAAGGCAAGATCATCGCCGCTCGTAGTCTCACATCCCTATTCTTATTCTTTTCTAGACATCCCATTATAAAGTTGAAGATTAAATCGTCATTTCCCCTATCTTTAAGTGAAATCCTATAGGAAGCGAGTAATCGGAAGATAGCTAGTAGTACTGCTATGCACAACAAAGGTTCACTATTAATTACGTTAGCCTTTTTGTTCAACAAAAAATCTGTTATTATGTTTTTGTAGTAGAATGCAATTTCAGGTTGATCAATTATATTTTTTCTATGCTGCGAAATAGCCTCATAGTTACAGACACTCAAGGATGTACGATAACACGTTAAACACTCATTTATTTTAAAATCATAGGTCCCACCAATTAAGCAAGGAAAAAATTGAATCTTTGCTATTAGTGTGTAGAGGTGGGACGTATCATCGAAAACGGTGTCTGCTCTCCCATCCGAGGGAAGAGTCAATAGGTTGACACTCTTGATCCACCCAAAGTAGTCCATATTATCCAACTGCTTTCTTAACTCCTTTAATGAGCCAATATTAATAAGGCCTAAATCAAGAACTTCACTTGGAGATCTGTTTTTGCCAATGGAGGATAGTTTTTCTTCTATTTCGTACTTTATAGCATTCAACTCATATGAATTAAAAGAACCAAGATTTAACTTTTCTATTTCATGTTCTTGTCGTAATCCTGAGCTATCGAATTCAGGTTCGACGTAGTAATTAAGAATGCGAAGAGTTGTAAGTATCATGGGAGGTAGGTAGCCTAATCCAGTTAGGTGCGATCTCATGAAAGGTTCCAAACGAAAACATTTACCAAAAAGCCCTATGCAATCATTCTCTATACAAAATTGGAAAATTCTTAACAAGGACATGCAACAGATTTTGTCAAAACTAGTCAAATGAACCTTCGAAAAGCTTTGATGTATATTGTAAAAAGATTGGATATACTCCGCGATCCATCCTAATACCAAAGACATTGAACACCAACTTACGCTATTCCGTGTAAACAAATTATTGGTTAAAGTGAGTAACAACAAGGATTTGAGTCTGTCAAAAAGCGAAAAAGAATGTATATCTTTAGCCAATAAACCCAAGTCAACCATATTAGCGCTGAAAGTTAACTTTCTCGCATACGATTCAAGTTTGAGTTCTACTCCACTATTGTGTGTTAAAAGTCTCGATGACAAGTCATAGTCGTAAAGAATTGAAAAATACTGAACAGAAAAAGCCATCTTCGGAGCAACCTCATTCCAATCAGGACTAGTTGAAATATTTCTTTGGCAAGCCTCTTCAAATACTTGGTTTACTGCGTTGTCTAATATCCCTAAAAGAAATACTCTTACCTGTTTTCGATGCCTAAAATTATGCAAATTAGTAGCCACCAATGTAATAAGATCTATCAAAAAAGTTTTGAGAAGGTTTACAACGGAATTATGACTGTATCCAGTCCTAAGATGCATTAAAAAAACACTTAGAGCCCATTCATACAACACAAATGGTGCTTTTGCAAAATCGATATATCTCTCGTCAAGTTCGGGTACCGTTTCTAAGCTATCCTCTTCTGTGATCTCTATCAAAAGAAGACTTTTCCTTTTTGTCAATACCAAGATTATTGTGTCAATTAAAAATTCTAGCAATTCGAGCTCGGGATCATTGCCTGACCTTTGCAATGTTATACGTATCTTTGTATGCGTAAATCCAAATAGGTATAACACTAATTTCTTAAAATCTGCATCCTCGTCATACTCTATATTTTTTCTAATATCATCGAGAAATAATTTAAGTTCCAACCCACTTATCTTCTCGAAATCAGGAAGTGGCATGTAAGTCCAATAGCCTAAATAGCTTGCAGTTATATATATACATGTATATATATATATAATACTTTTTTTTTTTTTTTTTCTAGTATAGACGCGCCGCTCTGTAACATAATCGTAGTAATATTGACATTTCATTATCTATGGTATACATCTAAAAGACTATTTGGCTTAGGCAAGAGCACCTAAACAACTATGCAAGTGCAGAAATCGTCCGAAGCTCTACGAAAAAAAAAATAAAGCTTCCTTTACTTTTTCTTTCATTTTAAGACTTCGCAAAGTTCCTAATGAACAAATCAGCTCTGATCGCTGAATAATTAATGTTGAAAAGATATAGGACTTTCAACTAGCCCATTGCCTTCTTATTTTTTTTTTTTTTTTCACGGTTTATTGACCATAGTTTATTGGCCTTTTGAAAAGTAAAATATGTGGCTCTGGAGCGTGTGTTTCATAATGCTCCCATCCGAGTGATTGAGTGATACCTAGTCCTCTCCATTCTTCTTCCATCAAAATTCTTAAAGTTCCTGTTTCTTGATTGAAATAATCTTGGGGTATAACCTTGAGCATATTCTTAGGTAACATTACGTGTCTGTACTCATGTGTGTCATCATTGTACCTAGGGCTGTAATGAATCATATCCTGGAATTCGAGTACTCTTGCTCTCTCAATCTCTGTCAAATATCTTGGTCTATTCATATCTGTACCGTATATTTCCGTGATATTTTCCCAGAGCTTGAAAATTTAGCGAATTTCTAAAATTTTATATTTGCCTTATCTAACACAAAAGTGAGAGGTTGCATATATACCCAACCGACAATATCGGAATCAATGACGGAGGAAATAAGGGTATATTATGGCTTACAAACGCATATAGCAGAAGAGAAGTCTTTATTAGAATGTCTATGTGGAGGGTTTGATTTAGCATTGATACCCATCAACGCCGCTATGAAGCTTCAAAATAGTGATGTCGCAAAGAACTGTGTTGTAGAAGTAACGAGCGAAGCCGGGGGTTTTTGGGAGAATGTTCAACGTGCAATCCAAAGTTCGGCTTGCAAGTATTTCTGTATCGACATCCTGGAGGACGTATACAATATGCCAGCTGCGGACGTAAAAAGATACATCAACAATCTTTTGACTGTGATAGGACCAGAGAAAAAGATATCGCTTCAGCTAGCTTTAGAAGGGGGACGTAATGATTGGCACTATTGGAAAAATATCCAATGCGATGGCCTAGGTGTAATTTTGAACTTGAGAGGCGTCGTTGGAGAGTATGAGGTGTCGAGATGGCAGGTTGAGCCGGTTGTAGGTGTTATAATTTCAGAAAAAATCATGGAAAGTAATGACCCTAGGCCTATCTTATATATGCGTGAAGTTGTCGGAAAATTAGTTTCCCGGAGACTACCTCCAGCAATATTTTTGTCTGCAAAAAAGGAGAGTGCTTTTTTGTTAATGAAACATTTAAAACAGTTCGCTGGCAGTGCGAAAGTTGAGCCGTATGATGATGTCCTCATAGAACCTTTACAACCCTTGCGAGATAATTTGGACATTTCGGTTTATGAGATTTTTGAGGAAGACTCTGTCAAATATCGGCAATACGAACATGCGATGCTAGAAGCTATTTCAGATATTCCTAAATCGCAAATCAGTGTGTTAGTCATAGGGCCAGGAAGAGGTCCTTTGATAGAAAGGCTACTAAGTGTAAGCAGGGGTAACTCTCGTGAGATTTTAGTTGATGCAGTGGAAAAGAATCCAAAATGTCTAGAAATTTTAAAGCACAAGAATGAAACGATGTGGAGCTACAATGTTAATATATATTACAAGGATGCTAGGTCATGTACTAAAAGGAACTACGATATCATTGTATCTGAGTTGATCGGCTCATTTGGGTGTAACGAAGTAGCTCCAGAAATTTTAAGTTCCTTCAAGCGAAAGAACACCATTATGATTCCTGAAAGTATTACTAACTATGTACGGCCGATATATTCTAAGGCTATTTGCAATCTATCTGGGAAACAACTCCAGCGCCCCTATTTGATAAAACTACTGGAGTTCTACCCCGTCAGTAGGTTTGCGCAAGCTTGGAAATTCCTTTTTCCCGATACCGAATCCGTGGATACGTCTCGTTATCATGAAGTTCATTTTCATGCAAACCATGCAAGTCATATTAATGGTTTTGAGGGTGTATTCTGTGCCACATTATACAAACGGATAATGATAGGTATACATCCAACCTTAAGAGTGGGCTGTTGTAAATCTTGGTTTCCGATGATTTTTCCTGTAAAAGAGGCAATAGTACCGCTGGGCCTGAATTTTAAGTTTTGTATTCAAAGATCAATCAAGGAACACGTGTGGTATGAGTGGTCCTTTGATGACAGAGTATACAATATTAATGGTTATGCTTTTAGAATAGAACTATAACTCAGTAGTTAATTGCCTTATTTTTCATATTTTTCATAGGATCTAATTCTTCCAACTCTTTTCGCGCTGACATCATCATTTCGATCCTGTCGTCCTTGATGACTAAACTTCAGTCGCAGAAAGTGCTTTTCCTTTGTTGGATGGTATTTCGACGGATGGTTCTTATGCACCGAATACTTATGTTTTTCTCCAGGGACCCTTTCTATGTCTTTCAGTCGCTCCCCTCTCTTTTTGCTAGTATCTCCCATTTTGTTCTTTCTCATATGTTCACTTCGTATTTTCGATAAAGGATCGTTACTTGCAATATGTTTAGCATTACTACCATCCTGTGTTTTTCCTTTCACTATTTGCTCAAATCTGCTTTCTTGTTTTCCGCCTAGTTGTGTTTTGCCGCTCAACATGGTCTCCACTTGCTTTTTTCCTAACAAAAACTCCTCATCTACTTCTCGAAACCCATCCTCCGATTCAGTCTGTGCCTGCGGATCTTTGTACATCCAATCCAAATTCGATAATTCTCTTTTGACATTAACAGGAACTTTGTCGGCATCCCCATATTGAAGCTTTATCAAGTCTAGTCTTTCTCTTTCTCGTTTAAGTTCTTCATCTCTAGATTTTAATTTGAGATGCTCATCTAATGCTGCTTGCTCCTGCTCCCAAACTTTCTTCTGGTTTTTAATCAAAGCTGGGTTCCAGGACTTTTTAAGATTCAAGTCTCCTGGCATTCTATATCCACAATTCCTTTCGGTCTACACAAAAGAAACTCGGTTTTTTAAAAGTTCACGCTTTATCAATGAATTAAATATTAAAACAATTAAAAAAAAAAAAAAAAATCGAATAATATATCATAACACAAACGACTGAGAATAGAAAAAAACCTTACAGTACTCAGTTAAACTACTCTATATACGATGGTTTAATCACTTGCATAGAGTAAAAATCCATACGTGACAAGGCCAGCTTTCTCTCGAAAGTATCCTTACAACCACAACAGTTTTAAAACCCGTGAATCTTGATGTTCTTTTTGGGCAACTGTAACTGCGAGACTAAAAACTCGCTCATCTTAACCCTTTGATCTCCTTGTAGCTGGATGACCTCTCCTAATTCTTCATCCTTGACTATATTGCCATTACATGCAAAATCTTTTTTCAAAACCTTCAAAATCTTTTTTAAGTCATATTCCTGTGGTAACCCCTGAACCGTAGTTAAAGTTTTACGTCCATTACGCTGCTGGATACGAATATGAATATAATTTTGTGGCTGAGTATGTGAATCACCAATATCAGCGAAAGGATCTATAAATGTTAGTAATCCTACCTATTTGTAAGGTGTCTCCTTAGCAAGGTCCACTTCTATTTGACCGGTCTCACCCATCTAAAAATTTTCGACACATTTCCAAAAGCAGAATTTAAAACTAATACATACCGAAGGAGTTTAAGTTTTGGATAGTTGACATATATTGGAAAAAACGACCTCGTTAAATAAAACCTCTGATCTGTTTTTTGCCTACGAAATAGCAAACTTCTAAAACAAAAAAAAGTCAAAAATGTTTAACTGATGTTTGTGTTTGTGGAACTATCTATGGTTACCCGCATTTAGTTTTGTGTTTTTTTGTATGGGCTCATCACAAGACGCCAAAGGCAGACAAAGGTACATAATAGAAAGCATAAGGTACATGAAGTAGATAACGTAGGTGTATGTGATCATTGTGTCACGTCTTTGTGATACAATCCATCTTTTCTGTATGCGCTCGATCCCCATAGACTTTCTGCTTTTTACGCTTATTCACTGTTTTTTCCTACCTAATGCGTTTTTGATTCACAAGTAGAAAGTGGGGAGATGTCTTCCTTTAAAATTGGTTTCATGTCGCAGACACAATGTCGCATACAACAGAAATAGGATTCTGAAATGCATGTTTCAATTAGCAGCAATAGTAGAGATACTCCCATGACCAAAGGAGTAAAAGGATTGAGTATGCGACTATCAGCTTCGGCTGCTCTCAAGATATAATGATGCGACGGTAGACCAAAACTTGCGACAAACTAAATTTTGTGGTCATGTGATACATATTACATAATGATTTTTTTTCATTTTCACTAGACTCTTAGACGAAATCATTAGGTAGGTTAGTCAGGAATATAGTGTCTAATTGAGGACAGAAACTGAACAATGCAAACTAAGAATAGCAAAAAAGCTAACGATGACAGGGCGGTGAAAGTGCTGAAGGAGAGACAGGACTCTAAAGTAAGCGAAAAAGCTAAAAAGGATAATAAGACCAACGAGAAAGAAAAGAAGGTTAACGCATTTATTACAAGAGCAATATGGTCGGTGGTGTTGATTGCAATGTTCTTAGTGGTCATTCTTTCTGGGCATTTTCCATTAGTACTTTTTGTATACTTATGTCAAGTATTGACATTTAAAGAAATAATACGGCTCACCGCAGGACCAGCCCAAGATAAAAATATACCTTATAATAAGTTGATAAACTGGTACTTTCTAATTTCGACAATATACTACTTGGATGGGGAAAGTTTGTTCAATTATTTTGAAGATACAATTGTTTCTGACAAAGTGTTGTCGTTTCTTGTTATGCACCATATGTTGATCTCGTACGCTTTGTATATAGCGGGATTCGTATTTTTTGTTACTACGTTGAAGAAAGGCTATCTCAAATTCCAGTTTTCTCTGTTGTGCATAACTCATATGACCTTGTTATTGGTGGTATATCAGAGTCACTTAATTATTGACAACGTTTTGACCGGTATTTTCTGGTTCTTATTACCTGCGTCCTTAGTGATTGTGAATGATATATTTGCTTATCTTTTTGGTATTACTGTTGGTAGAACAAAATTGATTGATATTTCCCCTAAGAAAACTGTGGAGGGCTTTATTGGGGCTTGGATTTCAACCGGGGTGGCGTCGCTTTTGTTTACTTCCATATTGTCTAAGTTCAACTACTTGATTTGTCCAGCGTCAGGTCTTTTTGCACATGCTGGGAGTCCTATCAAATGTGATCCAAATCCCGTCTTTGTCGCGCAGGTTTACCAGTTACCAGCGCATATCGCGGAGAGCGTTGGTATAGAAACAATTTCTTTCAAACCAATATACATTCACGCTTTAGTGCTAAGTGCGTTTGCGTCACTAATAGCACCTTTCGGGGGCTTTTTTGCGAGCGGGCTAAAAAGAGCTTTTGGTATTAAAGATTTTGGTGATACAATCCCAGGGCATGGAGGTATCACAGATAGGTTAGATTGTCAATTTTTAATGGGGTCCTTCTCTTATTTCTACATACATACGTTTGTTTCCCTCAATCATGTTACAGTTCGTTCGGTTGTGCAGCTGGCCTTAGTTAATTTGTCAGCTCCGCAAATATTCCAATTGATAAAGGCTCTCTTGAAATATTTGAATAATGTTGGTTATCTTGATGACGGAGACTTACGACATGTCTATAAAATTTTAGAAAACACGATTGACATTTCCTAATCTTCATACATAATGATGCTTTTTATGCAATATAAATACTTCTTAATTTATTTCAAGGGTCTATAATACATGCTTGATTTGAAATATTGAATATATTACTTTTATAATTTAGGGGCAACTTAGGTCTACCGTAGCCTAACCTTACTTATACCGGATTTTGTGAAGTATGGTTATCTGAATGTACTTGGCCTTTGTGCAACTGAATAACAAGTTTTTCGCATTTTAACGAAGTAGACGGAAATTTAATTAACGACATTGAACGATAAAATTTTTGTAGCAATCTTTTGAACTTCTATATTCGAGTAAACTATAATCGGTAAACCTAACCCATTAATTTTACAAGTAGAATTGTAACTGGAAATGGATAAACAAGGAATTCAAAATTGCTAAATTTTAAATGAAATAAGATTTTTACAGGACAGTACAGTATCATATACTGCATATAACAAACTTGATTAGGAAGTTGCTGCGAAAACGGATGCTGGCAGAAAGACCTTTATGGATATCGAAGGAAGAGTAGAACAATGACAGCCTTAGCGAACTCTGGATATACCAGCATGGAATGGTGGCTTTTCATTTAAAAGACAATTATTTAAATAGAAGAGTTTGTACGCTATAGCTTCTACTTTCATTTTATCGTTAGTCGTTCACTTAGAAAATCTACTAAGATCGCTTCCAACTACATTCATTCATTATGTGGTCAACATTTTATTATCTTTCGTTTTTACTAATGGCACTGATTTCGAGTGCCCATCCAGCACTAATTACTAGGGTTCATACGGCAAATCCTAAAACCGAAACGAACACCTTTACCACGGGAACTACAACGCTTCACTTACCGCCGGTAGAAATACTAAATTCCGACGGTGTTCTTCATACACTGACTTTAAATGAGCATTCTTATAGTCAGCCTGTAACATTTACTTCACTGGAACAAACTGAAGGTTCAGAAACAAGTCTGTCTAGCAAAGGCTCCATATCTACTAGTTCATCTTCACTGCCTCTATCTACTACATCATCATCGCCTGCGGTTACAAGTACAGATGAAACTAATTCTCCAGGAGGCTCAGAAAGTTCGTCGTCTTATTTGAAAACTTCAGCGGCACACGAAAGTAGTACACACATTTCGGCAACTTCACAATTTTCGGGTACTACACTGAAAACAAACCAAGAAACTAGTGTTCAATCGCTGTCGACTCCATACACCAAGGATGGTTCAAGTTCACAATATTATACGAGTACTCCGTCACTGATTTCAAGCCAGAGTTCGAGTTCCTCTTCGGTGCCAACCACATCTAGTCAGCAGACCACGAGCTCGCAATCTGCAACGAGTTCTCTGAGTTCTTCAATTCCATCCGACAAGTTGGAAGCACCTAAGGGGATAGTGTACTCTCCGTATTCAGCAAATGGTGGCTGCAAAGCCAAGGATACCATTCACAAAGACTTGGATTCAATTAAGAAGAAGGGAATAGCGAGCGTGAGGTTATACGGAGTTGACTGCAACCTTTTTGCGTACACTTTACCTTTCGCAAAAGAATTGGGTCTTAAAATAAACCAAGGTTTATGGATTTCGAGCAATGATATGAATTCCATAGATCAAGGAGTCAAACAACTCATCGATTACGGAAAAAAAGAAGGCTTCGATAATATCGAGATTGTAACGGTCGGGAACGAGGTTGTTACTTCGAATTACGCTAACGCTGATCAACTATTGGGCAAGATAAAACTGGTAAGTAAGCAACTTAAAGATGCTGGTTATAAAGGGATGATATCAACTGGCGAGCAGCCCGGCGCATTTAGTGATAATCCATCTTTATGTACAGATGAAATTATTGATGTGGTTTCGCTCAATGTGCATTCATATTTTGATCCTGACATAGATGCATCACAAGCAGGTTCATTCGTTATGGGAAAGAAAAAATCGACAGAACTGATCTGCAAGAAGAAGACAATAATTTCGGAGACAGGTTACCCTAGCCGAGGTAGCAACGATGGAAAGAACTATGCGTCGCCAGAGGACCAGAAGAAAGCGTTGAATTCAATAATTAAAAGCACTAACAGAGACGTTACCATACTATCTTCGTATAATGACATGTGGAAACAACCAGGCCCTTATGGCATAGAACAATATTTTGGAAGCCTAGAATTGTTTGGTTAAACGTTTAAATTAATTAATTATTCTTCTTTCGTTGTTATTTATTTTTCTCTTTTATTCGCTAATGGATTTGCCAACCCTAGTTTATGGGTTAAACCTAGATTGTTCAATAAGCCCAATTCTGACGGGCCAATATTTAGAATTCGATCACCTTTTTCGGAAAATATTCGTCTATCAACTCTAAATAATAAGATTTTATCTCTTGTATGTCATACTTTTCATCTCCCTTAGAATATAAATCATATTTATTGAACGCTCTCACAGCCCTAAGCATCTCTTTGTCATGATCATCCATCAAATATTGATAAGCATTTTCCTGATGCCAAGGGTAAAATGAATGATATCGTATCATTGAAAGAGCTTCTGCAGGTAGTGTAGAATTCTGTTTAGCAATATGATACATGTATTCGTCGTGGCCCCAGCTTAGCATTACTTTATCAAGCCCACAGTTTTTTGAATATATCCCGTATTTCGTATTATAAATGGGATTAAAGAAGTCCGGATTCTTTTTAAAATAGTCAGGAAAAATTATCCTTCTCAGAAACTTGCATCCCACAGGAAAAGTATCTCCAACAACGTCCCATTGCCCTTTCGAGTCAAAAAAATATAATAATTTACCTAGGTCATGTATAAGTCCAACGAGCTGAAACCATCGCGGCTTTTTGTCTTTTCGTATTGCCTCCGCTGTTTGTATTGCATGATCAATCTGCGAAAGTTCCGTATCAGGGTCACTTTCATCCAACAACTTATTGAGCCTTTCTAACGCTTGCCATATCGTCATTCGCGCCCTAGTCTTTGTCTTGAAATTTATTCGTGCCTGTAGGTTGTATGCAACAGTTTGGTGCTTATGTTGCTCTTCGTAGAACTGTTTTACTCTGTCACACGCTAATTCATATTGACGAAATGCCTTCGTATCGACATTTTTTAAATACTCAGATTCATTCCAAGTAGCATCTCTCTCTTCATTCTCATAAAAATCGTCTTCACTATCTGCTGTACACTCTTTCTTTGTTAAGTCTTTTACCAAGAGTCCTTTGATTTGATTGACTTCAGTCACATCATGGTCCATCCTTTCGAGCACTTTCCCATCCTTTGTGCTCTCTTTTCGTGAACCTTGTATTTTCGAAACTCGATGAGACTCGTTCTTAACCTGCAGCATAGTAAATACGATCTACTCATAGAGTTCTCTAATTTATATAATAACTTAAAAAGCCATATAAAACCTACAATAGTCGTCTTAGCGTTTGCATACAGGCGCGAATATCGCATTATTATATGCAGGCTTCATTTAAATCCATCACCCTCGAAAATCTACGCTTCGCTTTTTAAGCGAACTTTTCGCAACCAGAAATTCTTTCCAGTCAAGATTAAATAGTAATATACAAATTTTATAGTCATACAGTGTCCGCTTCCTGCTCTATCTGAAGTTTCTTGGTAGAATCATTTCTATCAATTACGTGGGGGAAGCTCGAAATACTTCCTTGTTCGGAAAAACTAGCATCAGTGGCGATCTCAGGTTTCTCCAACAAAGTAAAAGGCTTCCCGGAAACCTTAGAATACGTGAAAATACCTAGAATTCTGATAAATGCAACAATAAATGTAACAAGAACAGATACGACAGGAGCAGTAACGAAAGCACCAAAAGGCCCCCAATCTTCAGTGTAAAGCCCATTCCATAGTAACATCAACTTTCCACCTTCTTTTGCTGAATGATAGTAAATAGATCCGTAGACAAAAACACCTAACATACCACTCAATGAGCCGATAATAATATCCCAGCCTGCTATCCACCAAAAGCAAGAGTCTACAAGCCCCAAGAACAATGGAGGGACAATACATGAGGATATCATGTCACAGATAAAATATATCTGTAGCACATCATCAGCAACTTTGATAGCGAGGACAATGATTGGTATAATTATTAGAACCACGAATCCTCTTATCCATATCAACCTTAGTTTATTCCGAAATAAATCACTTGCTAAAGTTGAAACGAAAGCCGACTGAAGGGAATCAAAAGTACAGGTGGACAAACATACTACGAAGATTATAACGAATGCGAGAAGCCATCTTGGCATTTTTGCTAGTAGAATGAAAAAAGCATTAGACCCATTGTCATCTCCTACCTTAAGATCACCCGACCATACAGCTAGAAATCCAGTGGTTCCAACTAAGGTGCAAATTGCGAAGGTAACAAAGCTGGCGATAGAGCAACCGATGAAGAGGTCCTTGTTAGTTCTACTAGAAAAAGTCCGAAGCCAAAAACCAGCCAAAAGGCAATCATTCGTTAAAAGGGCGACGAACAAAATATAGATTAATTGCCATCCTAAGAAATTCAGTTTCAAAAGACCAGAAGGACCCACCTTTGAAGTATCAATATCTATATAGGAGCCCATACCAGCGGCACAAATAATGACCAAAAGAACCACCAATCCACCCTGAAAGTTGTCCGTGATGAAGCTTACCTGAAAGCCACCCAATGACGTATACGCCGAGGTAACTACACATTCAACAATAATAGCTGCAAGTGCATTAACACCTGTTAGTGTCTCAATAGCAATTCTCACTGCTGAAAGCTCTGACACCATAAACAAAAACATATTTACGCACGTCCAAAATGACAAAAACAACGCAGCTGGATATCCAAACCTATGCTCGGTCCAGTTTGTAAGCACGAAACCATTCGGACACTTCCTTCTAATCAAAGGGCCAAGTAGCGAAAATCCCAAAATCGGTATAGACCCAATAATAGTGTAAACTAATAAACCATGTAGTCCCGCTAAATTTGATACCTCAGTGTACGTCGTCAAAATACCGCATCCCATGGCTAAAAAAAAAAATTATGTTAATACGTTGCTTTACGGTACAAAAAAAGCTTACATAGTAAGAAACAAGGCATCCTCTCGCAAGCATTATCTTGATCGAGTTCAAACGGTTATTCTCAGCATCCTACTGTCAATCAACTCAATGATATGACAGCAAATGCACCCGCTGCCTTGTTCAATACAAATCTTTAATTTTTTCTTTTTTTTTTTTTCGGTTGTCTTCTACTTTCCAGCTTATGACTTTTTCGCAGGATAGGATTGTTCTAATCCGTTCAGATCGAAGGAAGAAGAAAATCAGAAATTCAAGCTAGAAAGAGTCCTCCTCTTTTTTTTTTTTTTTTTTTTTTTTTTTTTTTTTTTTTTTTTTTCTTTTTTACTTCCCGTCTCTAAAAACAAAAAAAAGTCTTTTTACATACCTGATGCTATGAAATTAAGAGCCAAAGGTAAGCCTTTCTTAGTGCCATTGGACTCAATGAAATTTTTTGAACTACTAAATTTCCAAGCAAGGAAAAGTCCCGTAAATAGTAGAAATGCGTATGTCAAATAAATAATAGCATTACTACCTTGAGACGATAATTGTGCCATTTCTTTCAATTCCTCCCTAGCAAGTAACACAGAAAAATTGTATCGCCATGGTTCCTGTAATTTTATACTTATCAACCGTAGTGGATCTATCAATTTTTTTTTGGGCAATACGTATATGCACTTACAGGTTGTAATTGCTCCGAACCATATCAATTTTACTATAGATAACGTGACCAAACAGAGGTGCTAGAGAGAAAAAGGAATTCAAATATTGCGTCTTTATTTAAAAGCTAAACATTTGCTTTTAAGGACACATCTAGTCGTTGTCAGTTGACTTTTCTCAATAACTTTTGTAGAGTCGAGCTACAAGAGAAGACAAAGCAAAAATAAAAAAACAAAAAAAGAAGACAAAATAAGAGAGCCAAAAAGATAGAACGTAGAAGATGTGCGTGCTGTCAACTCTTTAGTTATATAGAAAGTTTGTAGAGCTATTATTAGGTACGACAAACTTAGAACCTTTGAGTTTTTCCGGAGAGGCGGCAAATTGATACTCTATTAGGTATGATCATTTTGCCATAGGGTTAGTAGACTCGTAATATGCAGGCAAAATCAGGAATTTAATGTACTACCGTTAGCCCTTATAGTGTTATCAGATGAAATCGAATTTAAGTCTTTGTAAATTGGCCACAAGGACAGATTATGAGCAACTCTATGAATGGCTTAAAAGAAAATTTGGACAAAGAAGGGAACAAGCTTAGGAGCCAAGATGAAGGGAATGACTTAGAGTTAAAACTGAGTAGTGATGGTGTCCAAAGGACAGAATCAGAGGACAAACCAAGAGACGCTAGAAACAAAAATAGAAGCAATGCAAAGTTGTTAGAAGATCTTACTCGAGTTTCTGAAGACTATAGACTTATGAAGATAAATATTTTAGAAGAAGAAGATAAACTGCCGGACAACGAAAAAAATTTCAAGAAAGCAGTATCTTTTGATACGGTTAATATAAGGGATTACTCAAATTCTAACAATTCCTTCGACGAAAGTGAGTTATTTAATAATTATCTGATACGGAACGACGGAGTTACAGCGAGAGATAGGAAGAACTGGGACAGGTCACCCTCTCCTGGACGAAAAACGAATGCGTTTGTAAGCTCAGAGATGTCCAAGTTGTACCAAATGTCAGAAGTTCAATATCCAACTAAACCTATTACTAGGCGTGATGGAAGCTTTCAGAGTGCAATGCATGTAGATTATCTGCGGCTCTACAAAGATGAATTAAACGATAGGAAACATGGTTACTCGGTGCCTGTTTTACCAGGAAGGATTATTCTTGTGTATATTTCTGCAAGAAGACATACTTGGGTTGCATTAGATTGGGTGTTGAATAATTTAATAGAGAATGGTGATACGATTTTAATCGTGGGCTCTATTGGTCACAAACTTTTTCCCTCTAGATATCCTGGCGGACCTAATGTTACTGCCCAGACAGCTAGAATGAGGCTTAGGGAAAGACATAGACAGGAGCAGATAACTTGGACTGCTCGGCGTATATTGAAATATGCATTGGAAGTTATGAAGCCGTCTACAATTGCCAAGATAAATGTTGAGCTAGTATTGGGAGGAACTAAGCTGGTGTTGCGGGATATGTGCAAGCTATATGAGCCTAACTTAATTTGTACGGGTACAAAACCCAATTTGAGAAGCTCACCTCCACTTAGGTCGTGGCTATCATCTAGGATTACAGATAGGATTGTGAAGAACTTTCCTTGTTCTTTGGTAATTGTACCCGCTTTAAATGTGAACCAATTTGAAAGGGAAATGATTGCTCGCATTGAAAAACCGTATCGAGAATTCTTGTCTTCTCGTTCTGGAAAGCCCGTTGTTGATCCCGTGGAGCAGAGTTCACCTGAGGAGAGACCAAAAGAAGAGGATGCAGAGGATAATGCAGAATTTAGTGATGCTTCTTCCATTGACTCGGAAGCTGAGCTGGCGGAGAGTATTCCTTCTAATGAATCTTTTTCCTCTTACGATGAGATTAGTAATCTATATGATGATTATAAGGAAACAATTCATAAATCATTATTTGACTTGAAAAAGAAGAAAATTGACCAAAATTATTTTGCGAATCAGTTAACAAATGTTTCCGATAATTCATTATATTTTTGCAGAGAGTTGAAGACCATAAATCCTTCTATGGGAGAGGGAAGGAAATTAGCGCACGTAATCACTGGATCTAGAAATTATGATCTATCGCTCTACAAGACTAAGTCTTTACTTGACCCTCCAATAAGTAAGGAATCTCTGAATCTTTCACCTTCACAAACTAGGAGAAGGAACTCTCATCATAAGCCAATTCAGAATAACTCTTCAACAAGTGAGGATTATCAAACACCACCAAAGCAGACGAGCTTGAAATTTGCACATACCGAACACCCTAAAAGGTCGCAAAATTCTGATCCTAACATGTTGCGAAAGTGTGTTTCTGATGAGGACAGAATTCCCAAAAGACCACCTTTGAGACCTGCCAAGTCACACCCTTTGATATTCTCCTCTCCTTTAAATGATCACGATAGGAAGACAACAAAGAAGGGTGAGAAAAAGAAGAGAAAGAGGTTCTTCGGCTTATTTTAAATGTATTAATAGAATTCTTTACCATTTTATTGTTAATCGTGGATATGTAGTGTATTTACGTGCATTGGCAAAAGTTAGTATTAGGAACTCAAGACCTGATAAACTCCCCTTTCGAAGTTCCTTGCTCTAAATAATGCTTTAGTTCATGTTGTTTTCGTTCTTATATACGACTTTATTAGTATTTCTATTTTTTTTCAGAGGTATAAGAGGGGACCTTTTCAAAGAAAGTTATGGTATGGATATTGATGAACCTTTAAGTGATGTCGGCGTCCACCGTGCACTTGATGGTCTAACGCACTTACAAGATGGTTCGAAAGGATTGAAAGATTTCACACCGATAAGTAATAAAATATATCAAAACCAAACACAATTTTATTCCTTTAACGTCAATACAACTACGGGAGTGGGTGAATATTACCAATTTTTGGTTTTTCTTTCGGGCAATATCTGTTCGGAGCCCAACTCCAGTGATTCGAAAAACAACACAAGACTTTTCATTAACTATTCCTATAATACCTCTATATTTCTGAATTTGCTTCAAAGTGAAAGTGTGAGCTTTGCAAACGGTTATTTTCAGGCTTTGGCGCATATTCCTCTCTCATACACTCACGGAGCTTCGAACACTATTCTTTACATTGCAGTAACTGCACCGCCAACGGGAGACCCATCTGACACATGGCATTACCAGATTGGAGCTTCACAAAATGATTTGGTTTTTCAATGGGACGATAGAAGTTGGGCTTCCTTAATTGATAGTGATGATTCTTCAGCATTAGTGGTTACAGGGAACTTGACCTATACTGCAAAGTTGCCGAACTTCGATGCGAATCTGTCTAGATTTTCGCTTTATATTTATTCGTATGATAAAAAGGATTATTTTGGTAGTCTTAATAACAGTTGGTGTGCAGTAAAGAATGGTCCCGCCTTAATGGAAACTTCAAATTTCTCAAGCAAATATACCAACAGAAGTGGATCACTACAGCAAGAGTTTTACATAACTGGTCTAAATCTGTCTACAAAATACGTTGCTTATTTGATATCTGATCTCCAGGGTGCATCGATAGGTGGCACGTTGTATCAACCATTTGAATTTGAGACGATGAGTGACGATACTTGCAAATTGATACATGACCTTGATTTCTGTGATAAAGTAGCTTATTCAGTTCCTAATTCAAATTTGTACTCCGATGACGAATTGAAGAAAGTTTACGATAATAATTCAAAAACTTTATTTTCAAATTTTTCGAAGGCTTTACAACAGGTGGATTGTAACACCACAAAAGATGCTATATATTCACCTATACGAAGTTGTCAAGATTGCGCAGACTCATATAAGAGTTGGTTATGTGCTGTAACAATTCCAAGGTGTTCTACCAGGAATGTCACAGGATATAGATATCGTAAAGCTGATGAATCCAGAAACGATTTTGTTAATGATGTTATACAACCAAGATCAAACTATTTCGAAATACTTCCTTGCGTTAATGTTTGTCAAGCCATGGTTCGAGATTGTCCGGCTTCATTTGAGTTTAGTTGTCCTTCAACTAATGACTCAATACAACTATCGTATTACTGGGATATTCCTAATGAATATTCTACTTGTAATTATGTGGGTAAAATTCAAAGAAAGAGTAGTTTGGCTTCAACTATATCATCTACTTACCTCTATAAGATGGTACTTTTCGCGCAGCTACTTATTATCGCTACGATCATATAGAGTGTTTAAATATTTCAACGCGACACATACATAGTTTAAAAAATTGCCCATCTTCTCGTTGATAAAAATAATTAATCTGCTAAATGTCTTCAAAGAATAGTGAAAACCTTCCTTGGTATGTTTTGACATCGAGAAGAATGTCATTTCTCATTTTCCTTAGTAATTTGACGTACTAACAAAAGTTAGGGTTGAGAAGTATAGACCGGATTCGTTTGATAATATCACAGGTCAGAATGATGTCATTGAAACGGTGAGAAAGTTTGTTTATGAAGGTAAACTTCCTCATTTACTCTTTTATGGGCCACCGGGGACCGGAAAAACAACCACAATTATGGCTTTAGCTAAGGAGATATATGGACCACACTATAAAAACATGGTACTAGAATTGAATGCCTCGGACGACCGAGGTATTGATGTCGTAAGAAATCAGATCAAGAGTTTTGCTTCCACAATGCAGATTTTTAACCGAGGATTCAAGCTTATAATATTGGATGAAGCGGACGCTATGACTTCTGTTGCCCAGAACTCTCTAAGACGAATTATTGAAAAATACACCAAGAACACACGATTTTGCATTCTAGCAAACTATGCCCACAAACTAAACCCAGCTTTAGTTTCACGATGTACTAGATTCAGATTTCTGCCGATTCTGTCCTCTGCAATACATGAAAGGTTGAAGGACGTTGAGGCACAGGAGAAATTAAAGATCGAACCCGATGCGGAATCAGCTTTGATACAATTATCATATGGAGATATGAGAAAAGCTTTAAACGTGTTACAGGCTTGTCATGCTTCGCTTGACAATAGTCTGGACTCTATTGATAAGGAAGCCATTTTCGAATGCATAGGGGCCCCCGATCCACACGATATAGATAATGTGCTAAGTTCTGTTCTCCAAGATGATTGGACGACATCCTTTTTGACGGTAGAGAAGTACAAGAAACAAAAGGGTTTGGCATTAATTGATATTATACAGAGTTTTGTAGACAAGCTTAACAAGCTCCAATTGAAGCCTAAAACGAGAATTGAGCTTCTTAAAGGCCTTTGTGACATTGAATACACCATATCCAGAGGCGGAAATGAAAAAATCCATAGCAGTGCGATGGTTGGAACAATAAAGAGTGCAATAGAGTTCGAAAAGTAAAAGTTCATTAATTAGCTGGTGTATCGAAACAATAGAAATATGTAGCACATTTAATTTAATGAAGTGTTATTTCAATTAGAATACAGTCTAAGGATAGGATAATATGCCATTGAAGGAACAATATACTCATCCATGCTTTTGTCTCATAGAAAATCGAAGAGCTGGGTTTAAGTTATTGAGCCATCACAGCTCGTTATAATCATTTTAATACTACAGATCCCCTTTGGCTCACAAGTTAGAATACATACCCTGATTAGGTCATGCAAGTATTCACTTTATTCATTGGAATTGTCCTACGAATCTAATTTTGTATTCTATAATAAACAACCCCTGATTTTTATCTGCTATCATTATCATGGCTTTCTTTTTTTTTTTTTTTTTTTTTTTTTTTTTTTTTTTTTTTTTTTTTTTTTTTTTCTTTTTTCTTCTTCTGTTCTCTTTCAAGATTTAAGCATGTTACGGACTTTGCGGCTTCATAACAGTGGTGACTAAAAGCAGAGGTGTAATAGTGGAGTGAATTCCTATTGTAGACCTAGCAGCTAAATGAAGAAGCCTGAAAAAAAAAATTGCTTGAGGAACTTGGACTCCTTGAAGGATATGTTTCCTTCTGTAGAGGAAGCAGAAATAATAAGAAAAGCGGAGAAGATTCCAGATATAAACGCACTAGCTGACGAATTATCTACTCTAGAAATAAAGAAAAAAGGCAATGATGGATTACCTTACTCAAGTGAAGCAAACTGCATTGGGGAGATATTTCCAAATATTAGCAAGGAAAGACTTCTGGGTATCCTCGTTGAACGTGATGGGAATGTGGAATCTCTGATAAATTATCTCTTGGAACAAGACCTTAGGCTCTATTCTAAGAGACGCCCAGCCTCTAGACAGATGAAAAATGGACAAGATAATAACGGAGATCAAGGTGTATGGTTTCTGTTGAAACAAAAGGCACAAGAACTTGGAAAATTTCTAGGAATTCCGGAGGAAGTGGCGAGTAGTTCATTGCATAAAAACAGCGGGCTGATACCGAAAGCTGTCGTCGAAATAATCAAGAATCATAAACTGGCTTCTCAGCACAAACCTTCGCGGCCTCATGGAATACCTTTAGGAGGAAGGGTCCAAGGCCCTCAAATGGCAAGAAGAGATAAAAAAGAAGTGGCTAATAACGCCTCGAAACAACAGAGGCCTTATGTCTATGATGACAATAGTCCAGAAGCCAAAGAGATAAAAAGTATATACTTCTCTAATGTTGAGCTAAGGGAGATTGATGATGGGTTCATTCAAAAAACATTGACTTTTTTTAGAGGAGATATTCCCAAATCGATTGAGGTTTTTTATTATTTGATAGAGACGAATTCTACTTACTTAACTACTAATGGCAGACTTAGGTCAAAAACACCAGCGTTGGTACCTCAAATCGGCCATGTCAGTTATCCTACTACCCGTAGAACCGGTATTCTGCTGGAGAGCGCTTGGAGTCCTTCCTCCTCCAATTCGTCTTCTATCCTTAAAGTAACAGATGCTCATAATAGTATTCTCGACCTACATAATCTTACTATTGATCAAGCACTAAAGACTACTCAAGCTGCCCTCGAAGAGTGGTGGACCTTCGAAGAAAAGGAAAGAATTATAGCAGGAACTTTTAATAGATTTGGTTCAAAAGCTTTGTTTATTGAACCTCTAACAGTAATCACAGGAAGGGGTCTCCATTCATCTAGTGGAAAGCCTAGGTTACGATCCGCAATCAAAAGGTATTTAATGCAAAATAAGTTTGTATTTAGTGAGCAGCTGTCTTCCTTTATCGTGGAAGGTAGACTTAAACGTTAACTTTGCCTAAGCATAATATATTACCTAAATAGGAAGTCAACTTAATAATTTAACGCGTGAAAATATTGTACGGATTTAGTAGATTTTACAGGACGACTTTATGTTTGAAAGTTAGACAGTGAAAGTCATAGTATACGAACTAGAAGTGTTATTGTAACTGGCTTTTAGGATAGTACACATTAATAGTTCGCCATTCCTTTTTATTCTTTTTCCTTGAAAAGTTTTAGCTTGAAGGCCTCATACGATAGAACTAATTTAAGCCAATATAGTGAGCACTTAGACTTCAATTTTAGAAACAGTTTGTTAGGGGAAGAACATTCGGCAAATTGATCAATGGAAGAAAATAAAGAAAAGAATGAAATGTTGGGTTCGCCCATGCTTGAAAATGATGAAAGATCAATACATAACGGTGAGGCAATTCGCTCTGGCCAGAACGAACAAGACTTTAATGTAAAATCGGATGGAAAAATAGACGATAGTGAAAGTGAAGTCGGCCTGACAGGAAAAGAGTCAGGAAAAGGATATTTGCCCCGAATGCCAGGGACGTACGATTTCGCTGAACTTAAAAACTCGAACGACTCTAGTGATAGTCTTAGGGAGCTGTCGGCATCTGAAATATCAGAATCAACCACAAAGGGAGGCACTCTAAATAAAACAGCCGACAGTTCATATAATGCAAAAGAACCCGTCGAGAGGTCATCAAATGATTTTGAGAAGGGCGATTTAAATGAGGAGTATAAGCCAACGCTAGATCCAGGTAAAAATGCTTACGTACACCTGATAAGTAATTTGGAACCAGGAGGGCACCTTAGACAAAGTGACATAGGACGTGTTGTTCAAGAAATCGGTGCTATCTCAAGTGATAGTTTAGTACGCCGCTTGGACACGCCTTCGACGAGTTCTTTAAATCTATTACTGAAAGATACCCTTGAGAGAATCCCTACAGTACACTATGATAATATTGATGATAACACTTATGAACCATCTCACGCTGATAGCACTATTGTGGATAGGCTGGCTGGTTCTACTAAAGAACAGCAAAATAAGGACAGAGGCGACGTGGGTGGTGCTGAAACTTCAGGAAAGGAAAGAGTATCGAATCTAGGTTCCACCTTACCTTCAAGCGCTCCTTCATTTGGAACACTGAGCAATACACCAAACTCGCTAGGGAAAGTAGAAAGTGGGAATAAGCATTCTAGTTCTCATGGAAATGAATCTTCGGGGTCAGTATCGAAAGGTCAAGATAATATTAGTGGCACCAAGAATAGAAGCAACCTTGTCACAGGAAATGATACACAAACAAAAGTTTTAAGCTCACCGGTCGCAAAAGAAAGTGAAAATTCTGGTCGGAAACAAGGCACAAACTATATTCACTACATGTCACCATCTACATTGAGTACAAGTTCCAAATCAAGTGACAACAGTAGGCGTAAAAGAAGAAGTGGAAACAGAGTAAAAGACGTATTTTCCAACATGTTCAGCAAGAAGGGGCAACAATCACCCTCAGACTCTCCTTCCATGAGTATGAAGATTAGCACACCTTTTAATGCAAAGCACGTGGCACATGTTGGCGTTGATGACAACGGATCATATACAGGATTGCCATATGAGTGGGAACGTCTATTACATGCCAGCGGAATTTCGAAGAAAGAGCAGGATCAAAACCCTCAAGCTGTGATAGACATTGTTAATTTTTATCGAGAAAATGAGAATAATCCTGATGATAATGCGTTCAAAAAGTTTAATCACAATAACATAGCTATTATGGATGAAAAAACCGCCCTGCCATCCTCGACGTCGAGGTCATCACGGACACTATCTCAATCAGACGCAGTCCAGAAAAAGGACTTAAGTGTCGATACCCCTCAGTCGAATGTACCAGAAAGTCTGTTTATACCCACACGGCCAGCACCAAGGCCGCCCCCAAATACACTAAGTCAAAATACGAGTTCAACAAAGGTCGAGAGGCCTTCAAATTCTAAAAGCACTACGCAAAAGAAAAGCAATATGTCGAGTTCACTTTCTACGAGATCGCTCAGGGCTCTAAAGAAGAATAACCAAAAGAAAGCTTCACAGCCCACTAAGGTGGCTGAAAATAAGAACAATTATGGAGGACAAGCAATCCCTAAGTCGAAATCACATAACAGTTCGTTAGCAAGTAAAAGCAAGCCCGAAATCAAGCAGCCTCCAGCAACGACAAACTTACCACCGGCATCAGTGTTTGATTCCCAAGACAAAAATCAGCCCAGTGAGGATAAATCAACTAGAAAAGTTGACTCAGTACAGCAAGAGGTTGCTAGTGAAAAAATTTCAGAACAGCCTGAAACTCCCGCTTTGGAATATGCACCTCAAACCCCTTATGCTGGAAAAAGAGATGAAAGTCAAGGCTTAGGTATTGTTGAATCGCAATCACCATCTTTTGAAGAACTGTCAAAGTCCCAAAAGAGGGATAATAAAAAGGACGTGGAAGCGAAACCTGGCGCTGAGCAGGAAAATGTGCCACCTGCCACGGCTAAAGAATCCAGTCACTCAGTGGTGTCAGCCCAAAGAAAAAGAGAAGAGAAAAAGCGTAAAAATAAAGTCATTCTCAGCCGGTTGCAGGCTATATGTTCACAGGGAGATCCCAATGACCACTACAAGAATCTCGTTAAAATAGGGCAGGGTGCATCTGGAGGTGTCTTTTTAGCACATAATGCTGACGATGCCTCAAGTACTGTCGCTATTAAACAAATGAATTTAGAGCAGCAGCCAAAGAAGGAGTTAATTATCAACGAAATATTGGTCATGAAAAGCAGCAAACACCAGAATATTGTCAATTACATTGATTCCTTTGTGCATAGAGGGGACTTATGGGTCGTCATGGAGTACATGGAAGGTGGTTCGCTCACAGAAATTGTCACATATAGCGTGATGACTGAGGGTCAAATAGCTGCTGTTTGCCGTGAAACCTTGAAAGGCTTGAAATTTCTCCATTCAAAAGGAGTCATACACCGCGATATTAAATCTGACAATATTCTTCTCAACGTTGACGGTAATATTAAAATGACCGACTTTGGCTTTTGTGCTCAACTTAATGAAATCAACCTTAAACGTACTACAATGGTGGGCACTCCCTATTGGATGGCTCCCGAAGTTGTTTCACGTAAGGAATACGGGCCTAAGGTTGACATATGGTCCTTAGGAATTATGGTCATAGAGATGATCGAGGGTGAACCTCCTTACTTAAACGAGACACCGCTTAGGGCTCTCTATTTGATAGCTACTAATGGCACCCCAAAGTTACATGAACCTGAAGCTCTTAGTCATACGATCAAGCGCTTTTTATCCTTGTGTTTGCTGGTAGATTACAACAAACGTGCATCGGCCGAGCATCTCCTTTCTGATAAATTTATCTTACAGGCAGACCATGTGAGCTCTCTTGCTCCTTTAGTCAAGATTGCGCGTATGAAAAAAGCCACTGAAAGCTCTTGAAGCTCTTAAGGTGAGAAATATTTTGATATGTCCCTCCTATACCTTGATCTATCTGTAAATTAGCTAGTTAGCGCATTTATCTGCTTTGGTATTTATTAGACATGTATACTACACAGCAACAATCAGCAACAATTTTCTTTTCGTGCACCAATTTCGATGTCTCTTGCTCTAATAAGAAGCCAAATGACCTATTTGCGGCGCGCCGAATATTCTAGAGGATTAGCGAAAAAGCTGGAAAATATATTAATAGCTACTCTACTCTGGTTACTGTCACGTTATAAGTGGCTCATTAGTTCTTTCTTTGGGACAAGCAACTGATCTTGTTGGCAGCAGTTTGCGTACAAATAGGGAAAAAAATACTCTAAGAGACGCATTACGGTATATTTTTAATAAGGTAAAAGTAGTGAGATTTGTAAAGTTTAAGAATTAAAAAAGATAATCATGGTATTAGAGTCTTTGAACTCTGTCTCGTTGAACGATGATAAAACAGATAAAGGTACTGAAGAAAGAGAGTACAAGTCGTACTTGAATAACGAGGATGACATCGACGGAGTACCTCCTACAGAAAGGAAACACAAAGTGTCATCGCTTTCGTTGTCGGACTTGAATCAATGGCACTCAGGGCTTCAGAAGATGACATCTTCCACTTCATTAAGTAAGCCATCGTCGCAAAACTTGAGGAAGGTAGATTCGATGGCTAAGTTGTCGCGAAACTCATCGATTATCAGAAGAAGAAGAAGATCAGTAATAAACCATAAAAGAGTAGCTTCATACGCATTCTGTTTTGACATCGATGGGGTTATATTGAGGGGTCCCTCAGTAATACCAGAGGCTATTGAGGCAATGAAATTGTTGAGTGGTGAGAATAAGTATAACATCATGGTTCCATCTATATTTGTGACAAATGGAGGTGGAAAGCCCGAGTATGTGAGGGCGCAAGATTTATCAAACAAGTTGCACGTAAATATTACACCAGAGCAGATTATTCAAGGCCACACGCCCATGAAAGCATTGGTAAACACCTACGAGAATGTGCTTGTGGTTGGGGGTGTTGGTGATGTCTGCCGTAATGTTGCTGAATCCTACGGATTTAAAAATGTATATACACCGATTGATATCATCAAGTGGAACCCTGACGTGACCCCATATCATGACTTGACGGAAGATGAATTGAAATGTGCGAGAGATCACGACTTCTCTAAGATAAGTATTGATGCGATATTGGTCTTTGCTGATTCTAGAAATTGGGCAGCTGATCAACAAATAATCTTAGAATTGTTGCTCTCCAAAGGAGGTGTTATGGGAACAGAGTCTAAAACTTATGATGAAGGACCGGAGATCTACTTCGCACATTCCGACTTTATCTGGGCTACAAAGTACAAGTTGTCCAGGTATGGAATGGGTGCTTTGCAAGTATGCATCGCTGCCATTTTTAGGGAACATACTGGTAAAGAACTTAAAGTCAAACGTTTTGGGAAGCCGCAAAAGGGGACTTTCAAGTTTGCAAACACTGTTTTAGCTAATTGGAGAAGAGGCGTTTTGGATGAGCATTTGAAAAAAATGAACATCCAAGATCCACAGGCTTCGGAGGCTGATATTTTGGTCACTCAGGATGGGAATGAGATCGTAAATCAAGCGAAACTAGAATCTCACGAATGTGACCTTGATGATGACGACACGGACGATGAAGATAACAAATACAGTAAACCTGTTTTTGCCAATGACAAGGAGAAGATTGCCTTGCAATTACCACCTGCTTCAACAGTATATTTTGTAGGTGATACTCCTGAGTCTGACATAAGGTTTGCGAATTCACATGACTCCTCTTGGTTTTCCATACTAGTGAAGACTGGTGTCTACAAAGAGGGAACAATTCCTAAATATAGACCCAAGCATTTGTGTGAAAATGTATTGGAGGCTGTCAAATTCGCAATTGAGAGAGAACATGAAAAGGAGCTCGCAGAGTGGAACGAGGGTGCCGAGGAGGAGGAAGTTGATAAGAACTCAAGAGTTAATTTTGCTGACTTGGTAATGACCCCTGCCGATAAAGAAATGGAAGAACAGAAAAAACAGGGAAGCTACAAAGATGTTACGAATGGAAACTCAGAAATTTCACAGCCGGAGGAAGTTGAAATTCCCGGCAACTTGAGTGAAGAAATAAGCAAAGTTAAGAACGTTAAAGTTTAGCTAGTTTTTGCATAAAAAAAATATGTTTGCTTAATATTTGGTTTAGCATCGTTTAAAATTAATCAGCAGGTGTTATTGTGTCACCTTATATAGACTACGCTTTTTTGTATACGTCGAATTAATATAGGATGAATTACGCGAACTCAATAATGTAAACATAAGTACAAATTGGTGGAAGAGTTGTTCTTAAACGTGCGGTCTGAGAAGAGATCAAGTATGGAAGCCTTACCCTCAGAATTTATCAAGCACAATAGCGACTTAAACAATGAGCTTTCTGTGCTCTCATCAGAAGATGAATTCAAAAAACGTATTAAAGCAATTAGCGACGCAATAGACAGTCCTTCCTTGGTGGATGAGGAGATAAATTATCAAAAAGAGAGGTTATCAAAATTGAAATTTCAATACATAGAGCAGGAAACCAAGGAGAAGTTTTTACGGTTTATTGTAGAAAAGCCAGATCTATTGGTAAATAAAGAAGATATAAATCAATTGGAACAGAATAATTTGACCGTAAAGGCCTACTTGAAAACATTAAAAGAAACGGCAAACAAAAAATCAACAGACATTGATAAGCTTACGGAAGAGGTTATCAACTTAAAAGAAAACTATGATAGCAGTTATGATGAGGTGTCGAATTTGTTACGGGAGACTGAAGAGATAGATAACCACTTAGGGCGAGCATTGAATAATATGACAAACGAAAAGGAAGAAATAATGAGAACTTTGCGAGACTTACCACTGGATGTTTTTGATGGAGAAAGGGAGAAATTGATAACGAATGCAAGTTACAAGTTGGTGGAAACCGACGAAGAGCTTGTACGAACCCAAGACGAACTTCAGTCAGGAATTCGTAATAAGCATCATGAAGAACAAACTTTGGAAGAACTTAAAAGACTCATGGAATTCTTGGAGCTGGCAGTAAAAGAGGAAGATAGTAAGTCGCATCCAAATGAGCAACAGTATTATGCTCAATGGCTAAGCGAGCTTAAATACATCTTTTCTCGTCTATTGTCTGATTGATTCCAATTTGGCCCAATAAGAAAGCCAACGAGAACTATGTGAGTAATACATGTGATCAGATGAATCGATTGGATATAGCCTACTTTGTCTTTTTCTCGTATTTGGAAGATTCGGCAGAAGGAATTATAGGTAATACGGAAGAAAAAAGTAAGGTTTTTCTTTTTGAAAGAGAATACCGAAAGAAATAACTAATTTTCATCTTAAGATACAATCCAAGTAAATGTGGAGACTAGCTCCATAAAAAAAGGGGCCATTGATTGGTTTTCAGGAGTATAGGTAGATCACTTATAACTTTAATGCGAGAACGCTAAGAAGAAATGGGAATATGAACCACCTTCATGGTATCCATCTAAACCAACTTTTGAAGTCTAAACATTCAAATCTGGGTGATGTAATTCTAGCATTATACCAGTTCATCTTATAGTAGATTAAATAGGAAGAGACTTGCTGGGCTAAAAAACACTATATAGTTGGAGCCAATGCCTCAAGGTGGTCCTAGAAGTTATCAGTTCTGATTTAGAAGAGATCTAAGTACATCGGGGCAAGATGTTCGTAGAATTCACTACACTATTTCTACGAGATTTTCGATGTATTGGAGATTTACATACGTAGATAAATTACATAATCAAAATTGTAATCAGGAATAATTTTTAATCTTCAGATTATTAACATAATAGTAGAGATGGTAGAAACAACCCTTGTGTCGTCAGGGAGTGTAGACAAGAAAGAAATCATCGAAAAGCTATTGAACTTGGCACAGGAAGAACATCAGAGGGGTAATAGATCGGTTACACCAGAAAAGATAAATCAATTGGAAGGGTTCTTATTAAACTATCAAAGTAAGAAAGAAAAGGACATTGGAAGAGGAGCTACCCAAGGGGAAAGAGTGAGACATTGCCATAAAGGGAATTTAGAATCGACGAAGAACAAATATCCTCCCTTGTTCGAGAAGTTCACAGTCGCGAAGAAACAGAAACCTGTACGCAATACTAAACCAAGGCTAACTTTTGATTTTTCTTTGAAGAGCATAGAAGCAACTGTCATAGAGTATTTGGAAATGATAGCTAATATTCTTGACAACTTGCATTTATTCTCCCGCTTACCTATGTTTCCGCAAAGGCTTTTAAGTGTTCTTAAGCAAACGAATAAACTCTGGGTGTTGATATTAGTGTTTTTGATCCGCAAGACGGTGTCGCAATTACTTAACGTCATAAGCAAAGAAAGGAAAGTGAATTCAGAATATGGAATATTGAGGCTGAATAAGAACTCTAAGTTAGTCTATGAAGACCCAGAAAAAGAGGGAAGCAATATTTTTAAGAAATATGACAAGGTATTAAAGGATTTAAGGTTCGATAAAATGATGCTTATATTGGAATTAATGGGTAATTCCTTAGATATGTTGTTCAATGTGATTGAATTAAGAGGGTTAAAGTTGCCCGACTGGTTGATGACATTTTTGAATTTTGTTAGCATGGCTATGACTGTTTATAGGATGAACAAGGATGATGAGTATATCGATGATGATATTACTGAGGATTTGATTTAGTATGCCATATGGAACCGGCTATTTTAGTTTTGTTCAAATAGATTTAAGTTTTTTTTTCGTTTTCTTTTTTATTAATAAGTATCACTATTCTAAAATATAATATAAGGTCGTTTGCTATTACTTCTTAACTCTTCTAGCCCATTGCTCAACGACAAGGCTTGAACCGAATTCGTACAATACAATTTCTTTAAGCTAATAATTGTGTTGGGAATGAATAATTTATATATATATATTTTTTTTTTTGCGACAAAAATTCAACTCGATAGATGTAAACTAACAAAGCAGATGCTAGTTAAGGATTTATTAGAAAAAGAGAGGGCAGAGCTAGCTGCGGTGACTGATAGGATTACCAGTTATGAGTACCTCAGTGCTATTGATATCATAAATGACTCATCATTTGAAAGAGTGAAACCTAAAAAGGAATTCAATAATGAGCTTTCGAATATAAGTTTAACTCATTTAAATGAAAAACTTGCAAATAATAAGAAAACTATCGAATATCTCAATGCTTTATGGGTTATAAAGGGTCTTATTTATGAGATTTCAGCAGTGGTGAATCTCAAGGAAGAAGATTTTTATGAAAAGGACAAATATGAACTCGACTCTGTCGTTAGGAACTTAGTGAAATTGAGACAAAAAATAGATCAATTAGACGAGCGCATCTTTTTAGTAGGTGAGCTAAACCAGAAGTACAACGAATTATTGCAGGGAACAAACAATATGCTTCAATTGGTTGCTAGGTTGTTTTTCCCTAATTCGAATGTGTTTGCAAGGACCGTTTCCCTAGGTGAATCAGAAATGACATATGAAGAGTTTCTTAATTTATGTGACGAGCTAGAAGAAAAGAATTCTTTAATGATTACAAAAAAGTTGAGGCATGAGCTACAAGTAGGGTGGGACAAAGGATTATTAGCCGATATATTGGAGCGGAATAGAAAAGCGGGTTTGTCTAAAACGGATAGTCAATATAAACTCGATACTTCGCAAAAAAGCCACAATTTCGAAGAATACATTTCTTCGTTGTCTGCATTTATGTGTTTTATCAACTTATTCGACAACCAAAACTTTAAGAATTATTTCCTGTCTCGAATATCTAACGATTTGGTAGACAAGATCTCTCAAAACATTAACTATTTTGTAGGTGATAGTAACAGCAAGTGGCTAGGTTTAGTTACCAGTATAATTGATTTATCTAAAAGCCTGGGGTGGTCCTTATCAATTGAAAAATCATTAGGTATTCAAGAAGATCTTAGTGGTAGCCTACGTGGATTGTACATTAAATGGATGAGTAATAAATACATAGACAGGATTAGGAGAGTCTTCACTGAAGGGTTTGAAATTAAGTTAAAAGACTTATCAGAGGGAGAATTTTTGGAACAGGCTTCTTACCTGAAAGATGATTATCAGAGTCGTCAAGGAAGTGAAAAAGATTGGAATGAATATTTCGAGAGTGATGGATGGGATAATGCGGAAGACGTGGAGCGCGTCAATGAAAGAGCAGATGAAGAAGTGGATAATGAGAATGATGGTTGGAATTTTGCATGGGAAGAAGATGACTGGGCGGAAGGATTCGAGGAGAAGCCTCAAGACCTGCCAACTAATATTAAAAATAAAAATACTACATACGTGACTTCTCGTATACCAGATGAACTCTACGAAATATTCACGGAATACCAACAGGTATGCGGAAAGGAAGACACGAGAATACTTCTATCCACTGTCTTAGCAATAGCTAGCATTTCCTATCCCTCATTGAGCCAATCATTCTTATTATACAACGATCTATTTTGCTTAAATCTTAAAATTAAAAGTCAGGCTTTGTCTAAATTCTTGGAGATTAATTTAGGACAAGTGTTTCAAACCTGCTGCAATGAGCTTACCGTACAAGTTCTAAGTCTTGATTTAAGCTATGCTAATGATTCCGAATCTTTGAATGAGAGGTACACTTTAGAAAAATCTGATCATAGCAATCTCGATTCAATAAGTAAATGGTATATTGGCCTAGCAAAACTGGAATTAAAGACAACGAACATGGGCCTTTTCCGAAAGCTAGTTTTTCAAACATTTACGGCTGCAATAAATCTGTTATGTAAGTCTATTATCTCTATCAAGACAATTACTGAATACCAGTCCTCTCGGTTGACCAATATTATCGAATTTTTTGAAGGAATTACTAATAATGCTTTATTAGACACTGGTATTTCCAATGGAGAATTTCCTTTGTTAAACAAATTAGCCAATATCAGATTTATGGTAAATGGTCATCTTAGAGATATTATGGACAGGTTCTATCAAGGCGAACTTTTTGACTTGGAAACCGAAGAACTTGTGGCATTGATCAAGAGTTTGTTCGTTGAATCAGACCTAAGGAACAACTACACCCGCGAAATATATGAGATACGAGGAACCTAACCTTTATAGTACTTCATAACTTATATACTACTCGTACTTCCATCTAACGCTATCATTTCAAATTTCCTAAAGAATGTCCTCTCTGATATGTTTCGAGCTTAAGTAACAACATTTCCTTGGTTAATTTTTTTGCCTGTTTTAGCTATGGTGTTGTATACACTATCGTAGTCTGCACCAGTAACCACATCAACTGTTTGCTTTTCTAAGTCAATATTCACTTTAGAATTGCTATCTAATCGATTCAAAACTCTATCGATTGAATTAGCACAACCTTGGCAGGCCATAGAAACATCAAAATGGTATTTATTATCCATACTTATTAGAAATATCCTTTATACTTTTCTTTATTACACCTAATTAAATAACGATTCAGCATCAATAAAGCTACTTTTCGCTACAAAAACGGAATATGCAAGCCTTGTGGCTTTTTTTTTTTTTTTTTTTAAACTTTTTTGTTTTTATTGAATTCTATTTTTTAATTTGTCTAAAATATGAATTAGAGCCACTGATAGTTAGATTATCCAGGGAGTGCTGGCCTTTATCTATATTTTTCTTAGGTTCTCTTCAATTTTTGCTTGGATCTATCTCATATACTGGAGTCTAGCAAAAGTCATCTACCTTTAGGCTTCAATGCAGACTTGACCGATAAAAGGTTAAAATAGAGCTGTCAAACGAAACCTCGTTCCCTCTCCTCACTCTTACAAGAGTTATCCGCTTTAAATTAGGGTCGTAGAGACTTCCAGGAAGGTAAAAAGGTTTGCTTAGACAACGACATTGTCTGGGTTAGATCGTTCTTTGCGACATTATGATTATCTTGATCATATATTACCAGAAGCTGGGTATTTTAATTTGCCAATCCTAGAGTGGTATTTCACACTAACCTAAAAAGCAGCATATCACTTTCTTTAGTATCAGGTGCAGGTGGTACGAAGTGTAATCGATAATTATAAGGTTCATCAAAGTTGGACACTTGGTATAGTGTTTCAAAAGTTTTCTTTATAAAGCAACTCATATTATTGATAAAGAACAATAAGTACATGGGTTAGTATGGCTCTTGATATAAGACAAGACGAAGTACCGTTTTTGTCAAATTCTGTGAGTGACAACACCCTTAATGATTACGAAACAACTTCAACGAGTGAGACGGTACCTGAAGCACGAGACATGCTTCTAAGGGGAACCACGCCGATGCACGAGTATGAGTTGAGCCAGTCCGAGTCTCTTTCTTTTCTTTACAACTTGTTATATGATGGAAATTCCGTTCTTTCAAAGTCTGATATCCTAAGCATACTAAATTGTTTAAAAATGAGAGAGGATGTGCTTCCTTTTGCAATAGCTGACCTCGGGATGCTGGACTTTCAGGGGGTAAAATGGCCCCTGAATTTAAAAGAAAAGTTTAGGCAAGATAGATCTAGAATAGGTGAGTTAGGGTGGTTTTGCAACATACCGAATTCTAGAGAAATCGTGAGAAATGTAAGTAAAACGACGTTGCCTATTTGCATTTGATTATTTTATTCATACTAACATATTAGCATTTCAATGTACAAAGCTATAAAAAACTTACTGACTTCTATAGCTTCCATAAATTTTATGGAAGGCTCAGATTACATATAACCCATTTTCAATTGAGGAATCTTGTGTGTTGTAGTAAAAATACCCCGAAAAGCTTATTCTACCCTCTGAGTCACTATTATGACAATAGTTTATACTCATCCAATACAAACTCGAATTCGGACGAGTTTCCAAATTATTTCAAAATCAATCGTTTGATGCCGGATGATGAATTAGAGCAAGCAAGGGATTGTATGAAGCTAGAGTGTGTCATTGATTCAAGAAAACTACGACATAATTCAACTAATCAAATTTCTACTTTGGCTTGTTCAAACAATTTACTTGCATGTGGAACTTTCGAAGGCGGTTATCTTTTAAAAAACATAGAGTCACCCGATGCATATCCCGTTGAAGAACATAATCTAACCAAGCATACTGATGGAATAACTAACCAAATAGTCATAAATGACGAACGAGAATTACTCATTTCTTCGAATGATAACAACATCAGAATAGTAGACGTGTTCGCCAAGTCTACAGACACGCGAAATTTGCCTTTTGCAATAAATTGTCTCAGCGTAAACCCCCACAACCACAATGAGTACTTCGTAACAGGCGACAACGTGAATTCATATATTCTAGACAAAAGAATGTCTTGGGAAAAGTTTGATTCATTGCCGGCATTCATTGGTCACCAGGATTTTGGTTTTGCCTGTGATTGGTCACCTAAGGACGAAAACTTATTGGTTACGGGCAATCAAGATTGTAGTGTCAAACTATGGGACAGGAGGAATTCCAAAGAGAGTCTTTTTTGCTGGGACAGTTCTCTCGGGGGTCCCTCTCTGAAGGGAGGTCCGGTAAGAAACTGCAAGTTTAATGATAATGGTGATCACTTGACTTGGGCAGAAAGCCTAGATCATGTAGGAATCATTCAAGTTGACGATTTAATGAATTCAAAAGATTATTTACTGCGCATCCAATCAATAGACTTTGTTGGGAAATGTTCTGGTATAAGCTACTCTCCCATGGAAGCTGGTTATGGGGAGGACTTGATAATTGGGATCAATGACTGTCCGCTTGGTGGAATTTTGACCTGCAGACTAGAGGACAGCTTTAAATCATTAGATTTTGACTTTTTCTTTTAATATATTTTACCACATCTCTTCGCTGTTTTGACTTACTTGTATTCCCCCTCCTACTTCGCTTAAGTATTCATCTAATCTATCTACCTGTTCTCGTTTTTTGAACATATACGCCACCATTCTTATCTTGTTTTTACTCTTACTAATTTTTTTTTCAAATTCTCTCACATCCTTCTCGTTATTAAGTTTCAGAATACCATTAATAGTTTCTTCAAGGTCATCTAAATGTCTCCTGATGCTCTTATTCTCTTCCTTTTTAGGACATTCGTCTTTCCACTTTTCTACTAATGCTTGTATGTAACCAACGATCAAAAACCTTTGAAAGCCTGTCTGGTAGCCATACTGTTTCCCTTCGCGGTACAGCTCCCAAGCGCCTTTTTTTTGTCCTTCCTCGTATCCTTCCCTGTAAAAATTCTCTTCTAGGTATAAGAGAGAATCCATATTGGTTTTATTGTCTTCAATACTCAAAGTAAGCCTTATCTATTAGAAGAGCTTTCGTTAATTTTTTTTTTTTTTCTTTACCAAAGGATGTCCCTTACCGATGACGAGAGAGATGAAGATTATACGAGTAATGATATAGAAGAAGAGAGATTAGAAGGGCAAAGATACAGAAAAACTCGCTTGAAAAGCGATGCTTATAACTATAAGTCAGACTCGTCTTCTGAAGACTATAATCCAGGTAAGGAAAATGAGGATGAGTCCAACTCAGAAGACGATATGTTTGCTTACGAGAATAAAGACGAAGACCGGAATGAGAGCAATAGTAGGATGACCGGGGACGAAGGAATATTGAGCGATGATGAGTTTGCTCGAGAAAGTAATGAAGATATGAAGATGGATAATTCTTTCCTCAATAAAGAAAGTGTTTATGGACAGGAGGAACAAGAAGACGCTGACAAACTGAGAGAAGAACAAGTAGATTACTACACTGGCATAGAAAAGTACGATGATATTTCCTCTAGAAACATGGAAACAGCTAAAATTGCACCGCAAATAGAGAAGTTTGCCATGGAAAAGGATGAAGCGGAAATTGATGAAGATGGGAACTATGTTCCCCATCGGAACGTAGGAGATAGTCAGGATGAAGAATGGATGAATATGAAGAAAAAAGATATACTGAAAGTGAAAAATGCACAGACTCAGAGGAAAGAATTGTCTCGAAAGAGAAGGGAAGCAAAGCAATTAACCGAGCTAGCGCCCTTAGAATCGTTGTTAAAAACATTAATTCACCTTATTGAAGAAGGGGAAACACCAATGATAGCCTTGGGTCGGTTGCTGCCGCGCAAATCTAGAGTAAAGAAAAATGCGAATAAAGAACTTGATTTTGATGAACGCGTGCGCAGAGCTACTGCGATGAAGATAACTGATTTATGCGAATCGTTAATCGAAGACAAGGGCATTACTGATATTTATGAGTTGTCAAAAGAGCAGCTTATTCAATTTGCTAGGGGAGAAACGAGTGAAACTTTTAGTCATAGTACAAGGAAGAGAACACACGAAGAATTAGAAGCAGAAGAGGCCCAGAGTGACAATGCATCACCAGATAACGACACTAGAAAGTGGGAATTTAAATGGGAAGGGGATGATACAATTCATGGTACTTATACAGATTACGAGATGTACTACTGGTCACAAAACTGTTTTGAGGATAGAGTTGTCGTCAGAAAAAAGAATGACTTAAATTTTGTACCTATTTATGAGATCAATTTTCAAGTTTAGTCCTCATATTCAACTACTGATCAAGTAATTTTGTAAGGGGAAATTGATATCTTTGGCGATTGCTTCTACCATCGGCCAGCTGATATTGCATTTCCACCTAACTTTAGAGCTTAGTATGTCCAGTGCATACGTTCTTGTTAATAGACCAAGGGAGGCCAACGAAGCAATTTGACTATTCAAGTCAATGCTACTATTAAGTGTAAAGGTGGAAAATTCCTTCTCTCTATTAATGATGTTCTGCTCTGGTAATTCAAGGGATAAACTTAACGATTCTGTTCTATTGTGGAGCGAATCTGATTCATTTCTGTAAATCACGGATACTATTGCTAGAAGTCTTTCCAAATCGAAATAGTTAGGTGAAAAAAGTTTAGCATCGAGAATTTCTTTGGTTAGAAACCCGTTTTTGTTTTTGGATGGCAGTGCTTTTTTTTTTCTCTCTTTCGTAACTTTAACTCTGGAGAAAAGATGCAAGTCATTTTTTGCTTCATTGTAGGATGCAAGATAAGATGCAATAAGAATAAACTTTGATTGTAAAGGTAGGTCTGAGACCGCGGTATTATCAACATGTAAGCTTTTACCCTTGTTATCCAAGTCCTCTACAAAAGAATTGTTTACCACAGTTTCGCTTGTGAATAGATCCCTATTGTCCCTGTAGATCTTAACAAAATCATGTATGCTATACTTTCCTGACAAAATTGGTTGCACGAAGCTTGGCCACAACTTTTGACATATATCTTTGATTAAGGTTAAATCAGGTCCGGTATAAGAGAAGAATGTGTCGACTATAGCTTTAGTATATTGATTCCAAAATTCGGAAACTTCTTTGCTAGAATAATTTTTCCCAAAAGAACAAAATCGATTTGATTGTAGTATCGTTATAATGTCAGATTGCAGATAAGAACCGAAATACAAGCGAGGTGTAGCATTAGTTGTGATTTCTCTGATGTCTTCCGACGACACGATCAAAATCACAGTGATGTTTTTTATTTTAGACTGTTCTTGTAACCGAAGGAATCCCAACAAAAGATCATTAATAGACTCCATGCACTGGTCGAACCTATCAAGAACTAAAACATGATGATCGTTATAACCAGTTTCTTCTATAAATTGCTCTAGGGAGCTCACAAAATTTATGAATGTTTCACATAATTTGCTCACATTTGTTACCTCAATGCCTTTGTAATTAAAAATTTGGTTATATTTGCTCAAATCTACACCACTATCCGCTCGAATCCTTTTGAGACACCTTTGAAGAAGTAGTTTCTTCGTAATAGACTCATCGCATTTTATAATGGTGTGCTTTACTCCTAACGTTTTTAAGTGGGTCTCTACTGTATAAGTTTTTCCAACCGATTTGTATCCGTGAACAATTAACGAAGGGACCAGTGTTACTGCATCATAAGTTATAAAAGATGATAATAAGTCAAGCTCAAGATCTCTACATTGCACAAGCTTTTTCACAAGCGCCATATGTTCTCTACTTGACAGTTTCATATTAAGTCTGCTTGCTATAAAGAAACGCGCTAGTTTTTTTTTTTTTTTTTTTTTTTTTTTTTTTTTTTTTTTTTTTTTTTTTTTTTTTTTTTTTGGCTTAGGAAATGCAACTTCTATTACTGTCTAATGCAAAATTAAATGCTATATATGTTCCTCTAGGCAGATTTTTAAAAGCAGCATCTTGTAAATACTAGCAATTCTGTTGAAGGTACCTATCTTCTGCTCCAACTCATGATAGGGATACGTCTCTATCCAAGTACCAGAGCATTTACAGTATTCGCTCATCCTGTCACTCTTTATTTGGTGACACTTTGAGCACCTGAAGTCTTGGCAATAATAATTGGTCAAATGCTTTCTATATAGACAAATTAATTCCTCTTCCATCGTGACTCGATTATAGGACTTATGGCACTTGCAACAATTCCATATGCTATCCGGGTTTTCCTTACAAAAGTCAATATCTCTAACGTAATTGCAATAGTCGCATATGATCTCCGGGATCTTTAGGGAAAGACTAGGATTAACAAAGACGGACTCTTTGCTGAATTCCTTAGCTTCAAAAATAGACAAAAGATCCCTCCTTAACATTCGAACCTCTACATTTCTTTTTCGTGACAACCCAAAGACAGCACATAGGAACTTGACCAACTCCATAGTCGGATTATGCATTTTTGTGTGCGAGCCCAGGAGAATAGGAAACACAAACTCCTCTCTGAGTTCGGGATTCAAAATAGATTCGTTCTGATATTTGGCAAGCTTTTCAACCCGTTTGATAAGCACTTTACGGAAGAGGTCTGTGACATTTAAATTAGAATCTTCCATTACAGGATCTTCGGACTCATGTTGCATCTTTATTAGATGCGAAACTTGTGTCATTCGCGGAGAAGCCATAGTGTCGGCCATACATCGTTCCTTTTTGCGTTGCGCTACGGCATCCAAGAAGATAACCATCCAGTCTTCAAACTCTTTCTGGTAGAACGAAGGCAAGAAATTTTTTATATGCCACTTATTACTTACACTTAGAGCTTGCTCACCGTCGCCCATTATGTCTAGGCAGTATCTTCCACCAAAATTATACTCGTCCATCCACACTAAAATGTCCCAGTACCTTTTGATTTCTAGGTCCAAAAAATGAAACAAAGGTTTTGACCTGGTAGATTTAATTAAATGTTTAGCATAGGCGTAAGAATTCTCAACAGAAACCTTCGTCGTAGCTAAAATTAACTTATTGCGATTAGCAAAAATAATGCAAGCGTTCATCCTTTTGAATTCAGCAAGCATTTGAAAAAGTGCTTTACAGACAAGATTATGAACATGATAATGCAATGAATAATCGTACAATAAGGAACTCTTCCTTTGAACCCATGTGGCCAAGTTATTCATCATTGCATCAGCATTTTCATTATTGCTGAAGGCATCGGACCACCATGATTTCACCATACTTTTTAAGACACTTAACGCTGGGGTTGAAAAGGAATCTTGTGCAAGAGTACTTGCGACATTATTATCATCAAATTGAATGGCCTCATTGGCCAAGTCAGCTCCCTCAGCATCGTTTATAAGAGCGCTAGTCAATATTGCATTTATTGTTAGATTTCTTACCTCAATCTCCAAACAACTTGTTTCATAGATCTCAGGATTGTTTAAGACAGGAAATTCTAAGTTCGTGAAATCTTGAGAACCGTTCATTTCAAAGCCACCATGGTCAGGTAACGGAGTAGGAGACCACCATAAGACTATGCTACTATCACTTAATCTCCTTGCGAATTCTATGTCAATTAGGTAACCTAAATTTTCAATTTGTAAATTGCAAAGAGGTACATGATTATAGTTCGCTAAACTTATCAACTTTTTAATCCAGGTTGCCAAAACAAAGTAATGGTTGAGCAATCTTTTTAAAATTAATGATTGCCATCCAACCGCTGGCAACTTCAACTCGCTAATATTCATTTTAATAGTTGGAAAATTAGAGGCTGCCCTCAATTTATTAAGCAATTTGTTGGTGTACGGAGACTGAATAGCAAATAAGGCACTTGTACTCCTGCTTTCTTGCGTTTTTTCTATAAGATGATCAATACTCTTAAATAATTTAGCATGGTTACTAAAGTAAATGATATCGAAGTTCATTTCTTCAGGATATTGTAAAATGTCTGAGGCCTCCTCTAATTTCTCCTTCTTTGCAGTAAACATTTCACGATAAAGCTTTTCCACGGATGGAGGTAATTCTTGGGCATTCGATGTTGGCTTTAGAACATATATTGATGCGCTGTTCTCCCAAGACTTAAAAAATCCAATAAACTCGTAACTATTGCTTACTATGTGTAACAAGTAAACGATATCCATATTAAAGTTCTGTAAGTACGAAGGGTTGTTCTGGTGTCTCAAGTCTTTTGTGCTAAACCCATTTTTCAATCCTTTTCCCAAGGAACCAACTCTGGTATCATCAAAACCCACAGTATTTCCCAATTCTATAACAACACGCTCTATAGGCCCTACCTGCGTCTCGTATAGTGCTAAGACATTGGAATCATAAAAGATATTTTCTACTTTCTTTCTTTCTTCTAAATAAGTAGATTCATCCATAGTGAAATGGTATAGGTTCGTTCCATCATGCCCATTTGGCAAAATAGCATTTGATTTTTGGATGATGCAACCGGGTATATGCTTTTTTAGCGATAGGGACGTCTTGAAACTAATATAAAATTTTCTAGGGACATGAAAGGTAAAACGATGTATCTTTCCATTTACCAAAACAAGTGCTTTTATATCTCCTGGACTCATATCATCAAGCTTATAATCAAGAATTTCCCAATTCGTACCAACAACATTTTCAGCTTGTTTTCTGATCATATTACCAACTGATGACCTGCTAGACGACTCCGTGTTTGATCCGAACAACTTTCTTCTTCTTTCCCTGGTTTTCGCTTGCAACAGCCATTTAACTTTCTGGTGCTCAAGAAATCCTGAATAATTATCGTTAATTGAGGGAGGAGTAGAGTTTAATCGTACGGACATGTTTCGTTCCTCTTCTTCGGAATCGGAAACATAATTAGCTCTTCCGCTTTTTCTTTTCCTCGAAGTAACCTTAGCTAATTTGGGTTTACTAACTTCACTGCCAATTTTACCAAAGTCCTCAATATCCTTTATTTGCTTTCTCATAATCTCTGTCTTGCTCCCTTGACCAAAGAAAGCAGAAATAGAAGATTGCTGCTTTTTATCCTGTGAAAGATTAATTTTTTTCTGTAACCAGTCAGGATGGGGAATACGTGGGACAGGATTCTCAACATTTTGCAAAGCAGCCGGGATAGAAATAATTTTCTGGACGACATAAGCAAGTCGCTCGTAATAATATCCCCAGTCAATAACGTCCCTTGGGTCACAACTCTGGAGGGAAGGATCCTTCAACCACTTTCTTAAAAAGTATTCCTTTCTTTCTGACGAAAATATAGACACAGGAATAGCGCGTTCAGTAACCGCACTGCCTAAAGGCTTAGCACTGATGACATACTTACACGCCAATCCAGCATCTTTTATCATCTCTTCCCCTAAAAATTCACCTAACCTTCGGGCCGTAGTTATAGAAGTTGACTTTTGGTCTCCGTATTCTTCAACGCTCTTAGACATGCTTCTGTTTTCACAAATAAGTTCAATTAAGTCTTCATCTTCCAATGTGCCACCCCTTGTCTCAAGAACATCCAACCAATTATTTGCAACCTTTGCGACTGCCTTGTAGCAGTTTTCTAAACTATCGCCTTCTAAAAATAATTTGAAGATATCGGATTGAAAATTCTTAATTAATTGAAGCTCCCCCCTTCGCTTTAATTCAAACCCTTTTAGCTCCGCTAGAGATCCATCCTCATTGAACACTGCATACCTCTTCTTCAACCCTTTTCCTTCCTCACGTGAAGTAGGAAGAATCATTGCCCTATATGGGCCATCAACTTCAAAGAAAATAGAATTCTCAGACCTAGTTTCATATTTGAATGTTGAAGGATCTACTAAATCTTGATATTGATTGTTCGTGAACCTGTCATGAACAAGGTAGTTTAGCATACTACATGGGTATTCCAAGATAATCTTTTTACCGTCTTTGCATTCAAGAGTAAAGTTTTCTGGAAAAGATTTAGGCAAAATACACCAAATTCCATCTGTATCCAATTCCAAAGGACGCCCTAATCTCTCAACCAATGACCTTGCCATTTGAATAATAAGAGCACCCGTCAAACATGTAACACCCGCCATCTCCATTGAATACCATCTGGATCCCTTCCGCATAACATACCCATAGAAGGAATTCAAGATAACCTTGTGAGCTAACTGAAGAGAGTCGTATAGTATAACCATTTTTCGTGCATCGTCCTTTCCGATCAAGTCATTTTGATCCAATTTGGAAAATTTATTCTTCATGACTTTTGCCAATGTCTTGAATTCATACCTACGATCTCGAAAGGCTCTTACTGTATTCACATAAAAGGGATTTTCACGTTGACAAATTATAGCCTCTCTATTAAAAGTTTTAGATTGAGTAATTCTGTGGTAGACCTTTTTCGAATAATCTCGCAATCTTTTCTTCAAAATACTTGCTTGTTCACTGTACAGCATCTCCTCAAACAGCTTAGGAGAGCCCCATGACTTATCGGAGGGAAAAACTTCATTCTGCAAGGTCCTTTTGATCATTCCATACTCATTCATCTCCGCTGGTAGAAATTCGCCTCTCCATGACCAGGGCATTCTACGATCGCAAGTCTTATTTGGCCTGTTGAAGTCACATGTGGCACAATCCTCCTCAGTTTTAATAGAATCCGGCTGTAATCTATTGGACGTCATAATATTTGGATACATCGATGCCACGTCAACGTGGTAAATCAAGGGTCTCTCATTTCTTACTGGATTATTTTTTAAGTCAAGTAAAATAAATTTAATTTTATCATAAGTCTCTTCAAAGTTAACAACTTCGTCGACTTTTCTTCCGTGTTCTTTTTCAATGCAGAAACAAATTGCCTCTCGCAAATAACTCAACAATTCATCAATAACAGTAGTATCGATCTTAAAATCATAGGATAAATCACTTCTGAAAACTCCTGCCTCCAAAGATTCCACATGACCACCTACGTAAGTTTCTGACTCGAGCAAATGTCCCTCATAGAAACTCTCTATCGGATCTGAGTGCTTATGTGGTAATATAATATTGCTTTTGTATGCCTGAACCAGTAACAACATCTCACACAAGGTACCGGTCCCTTTTCTTAACACTTCATCAGGATTTAAGGGTATAATTGTGCACAAAGAAAAAATAAAAGGATGAACATATTTGTAATATAAGTAATATGTCGCTACTGCGTCGGAAACAGAATACTCCGACAAGAGTTGCGGATTCTCATATGCATAGGGAGTCATAAGTTCAGGGTCCAACTCAATTGGATTATATCCCAATTTTGCAGTAGTAACTGCCTTCAAGCCTTGGGAACCCTGTGGCAAATACGAGTCTCGTTTCACCCAACAAAAACAATCCATATGACTGCAGTATTTCGACTTGTACTCTCCTTCACTATCTCTAGCAAATCCAATTTCATCAAATAGGTTCATCTCATAGAAATTAGTTCTCTTTTCCACGAAAGGCCAATCAAAAAAGTCACCGTTAAATGTTGCAATTACAGTGGGCCTTGCATCCCTTATATGTTCAAAGAATCTTCCAAGAAGTGCTTTCTCATCAGCCTCGTTAAAGATAGTGAAATTCCCTGGATACTCTGGTTTTGGAGTGTATTCAAACTCCTCGATGTCTTCTGTTATGATTTCTCTATTAGTTATTAAAAAGCCTTCTCCATCAATCATGTAAGATATTGTGATAATTTGATCCGTAGCAGCGTCTGGAAACTTAAGAGGTGCCTTCGTAGCTTCTATATCAAAGGCCATTATAACTGGATCTGCAAATGCAATCTTATCTCTATCTTCCTTTAAAATAATCGAAGAACCTTTAGTCTCTACATCATACCACTTCCCGATTCTGATATCATTATCAATTGAAACTCTTACGTGATAGGGGACATCGTACTCTCTTATGTCTTCTATTAAAAGCGAAACGTCCTGAATGGGCTCACTCGAGTCTTCATTGAAAGTTGATAGACTGCCGTAGTTACTTGCACTTGCATAGTTCATGGCCAGGTAAGCGTCCCGACTGCTTTTCTTCAGCTTGTTTTCATGGACAATGGGAGAAAGAACCCTTCTTGCATTTAATAAGTCTCCGACGTTGTAGAAGGCAATTTTGATAAAATCTTTCTTCAATCCTACTAAGTGGTTCGGTAATGATAAATCTTCCTTGGTGAGCCTAGTTAAATTCTTTAGCCCGCACGATTCGAGAATTTTTCTCAAGTATTCCTCTACTTCGGATTCGTACCCCGGAGAAATGGCTACATAGAAATAGGGATCATGTCTGAGTGTGACCTTGAAAGATCCACCCTCTTCATCTAGAAAATAATAATCAACACCAGCATAGCCGGCTGCATATTCGTTACTTGGAACAGTGGTTGGATGCATATTTATAAGCCAACCTTTCCTGACGCCATTTGTATCATTATCTTCCCCATCCATCCGTTCAAAACCCATTAAGGAGTCCATTGCATCTATTTTCTCAACTAATGCTACCTTATCAAAGCTATCATTTTTTTTTGAGTAGCCTCGTTGCTTTCCAGAATTCCCGGCTGCTGTAACCTTTCCTTGTCTCGCATGCTGATTTCGTGACATGCCTTAGTCTTACCTGTCAACTGTTCACTTCTACTCTATTATTACAGCTGTATCCCACGAGAGAAGTATACCAGGACCTCCAGAGACGCGATGCAATTCTACGCGCTCTTCTTCGTAGATATCACGTGAGTCATTCTCACCGGTTGCCCACACTCAGCTCAGTTAATCAAGTCAACTATGGAACGCTACGTTTGTCAGTAACCAAGTAGATAGTACATTATCAGATAATATATTATCATATACGGATAAATAATGAATGCAAAAGTTTAATTGCAGATATTTCATTTACTCATAAAAACAACAATCGCAAACTGTAAGATTGCAGCATAGAAAAATAGGAATTGAAGTCTTACCCTTCTTTGACTACTGGTGATACTATTAGTAGCACTAGTAGTAGGATTTGAGTTCGGAAGGACTAAGAACCTCAATGATCTCATTAGAAAAACAGATAAGTTTGAAGTCAAAAATAAAACAACTGCTCCGTATAAAAATTTTCCACCGTAGATAAGATTTTTCCAGCACAAAATGGCCACAACAGTGACATATTTGTAACCACTAAAACTGACGATGTCCCAAAGAGAGCTTTGCGATGAAGTATTCAATAAGTAAAGGCCAACTTTGAATAATAACATGTCCAATATAGAACATGCCAAAGTCTGCGATGCTAAGTAACCAAATAACTCTGGATGAAACTCACCTTTCAAACCTTGAAATGAAGCCCATAATAGTATATAGGTAACAAACGACATCAAAGGAATGTACAAATCAGGAGAATTGACATCTTCTGATGGAGGGGCAAAAGACACTTGATGTCCACTTCCTGCTACTGCTCCAGTGTCTACTGTTTGGCGAATCCAATTTTTGTTCTTGTAGGGAAATAGAATGAGCAAAATCTTGTGCACAACATACGAATTGCTTATTTTGAAAAAGTACTTAAGATCCCCAGTAGCTGGTATAAAATTTCCTAAGTTCTGATTGATGTACTGATTCGAGCTTTCTAACCCTGACCTTGCAAAATTGCTGGCAACAACTGAAGCAGGATCTTGAAAAAAATTGGGATATCCAGATGGTTGAGATCTTTGATGAAGTTGAAAACCATTGGGGTGCTGCGGCTGCGGGTGATTGAGTTGATTATGCTGAAACTGTTGCTGCAGTTGGATGTCGGCAGCATTACTATATGGTGTGTACATCGTTAGCTTTCGAACTTACTGCTTACAGTGTAATTCAACTACAAAGTACCTTTTAACGGATTAATCTAGACTTCCTAATATGGTAATATGGTGATTTTTATTTGAAATAAGCGATCGAGACCCTTGCGTACATACAGCTTTATGTCTAGGATCTATATATCACATTTCCAAAAGATATATACATCATTGTATAAGAAGATAGGTAACGGAGAGAATGAGCAAGCCTGGAAAAATCATGGTAATCTCCAATAGATTACCAGTTACTATCAAGAGATCTTCGAATGGGTCGTACGATTATTCTATGTCTTCGGGTGGGTTAGTTGCGGCTTTACAAGGCTTGAAGAAAAGTGCTGATTTTCAATGGTTGGGTTGGCCAGGGTTGGAAATACCGGAAAATGAGCAGGAGAAGGTCAATTCAGACTTGAAGAATAACTTCAAATCTATGGCTGTTTACTTAGATGACGCTACAGCGGATTTACATTATAATGGATTTTCCAACAGTATTTTGTGGCCATTATTTCACTATCATCCGGGAGAGATGATTTTTGATGAGAACGCTTGGGCAGCGTATATCCAAGCAAATCGTAAGTTTGCAAAGGACACAGCCGAACAAATTGAGGACAACGACCTTGTTTGGGTTCATGATTACCACTTAATGCTATTGCCTCAATTTTTGAGACAAGAAATTGGCAATCGAAAGAAAAATGTGAAGATTGGTTTCTTTTTGCATACGCCATTTCCATCCTCAGAGATTTATAGGATACTACCCGTAAGAAAAGAAATATTGGTAGGATTATTAAGTGCTGACTTGGTAGGGTTCCACACGTATGATTATGCAAGACACTTTTTGTCATCGGTTTCCCGGATCATACCAGAATCTAAGATCTTAGCAAATGGAATCGAAATGAAAGGAAGTATGATAAAGGTAGGTGTGTTCCCAATTGGAATTGATGTAGCTAAATTTACGGAAGGTATTAAAAGACCAGCTGTGGTCGATAGAGTTCAGAAATTAAAACAGAGGTTCGGTGATGTCAAAGTAATTGTGGGTGTAGACAGGTTGGATTACATCAAAGGTGTCCCGCAAAAGTTGCATGCTTTCGAGATATTTTTGGAGGAGAATCCTGAGTGGATAGGAAAAGTTGTCTTGGTTCAGGTAGCCGTTCCATCCCGTGGGGATGTCGAAGAGTATCAGAGCTTAAGGGCTACTGTGAACGAATTGGTAGGAAGGATTAACGGAAGGTTTGGCACGGTCGAATTTGTTCCGATACATTTTATGCACAAGTCTGTACCTTTTGAAGAGTTGATAAGTTTATATCGTGTTTCGGATGTTTGTCTAGTGAGCTCTACAAGGGATGGAATGAATCTAGTTTGCTATGAGTATATTGCGTGTCAACAGGATCATAATGGTGTTTTGGTTTTATCTGAATTTGCTGGGGCTGCGCAATCTTTGAATGGCGCTATCATCGTTAACCCATGGAATACCGAAAGCTTAAGTGACGCTCTCAAAGAAAGTTTAACGCTACCAGAGGAGAAACGGGCCTTTAATTGTAAGTCATTATTCGAATATATATCAAAGTTTACTGCTTCTTACTGGGGTGAATCTTTTGTTAAAGAATTGAATAAGAATACTGTCAAAGACCACAACCAAATATCATAAGATTGTTTCATCTAAGTTCTTCATTAGAATGTCTAGATAATGATCGGAGTGAGTAACTAGATGCTACATATATGTGTGAAGTCCTCTATGCTCTATGTTAATTTTTTTTTTTTTTTCCTTTTTCTCATACCTAGTATTACCTTAAATCAATATTCGTATTACCTCTAGATTGACCCAATCTCAAAAATTCGGATTGTCTTTCATCATCTCATTCAACGTTTTCTTCATCATTTTCTTTATCGAAACTTGCTTCTATCACTTGTGGCCTTATTCCCAACATAGAAAGCGTAGAATAATTTGTCTGTAAAAAATTGAAGGCATCCATTGAATTATTTAAACCACCTAGGCGCTCATGCTGTTTTCTACCTTTTGAAGTCTCTATATTAGATTGCGTCACTTTCTTTGTCGACAATGAACTATCTCTTGCATTTCTGGACAAGTCTTTTTCCTGGCTGCCCTTATAATGTTTTACATCTTCTTCAAATACTTTCGCCAGATTAAATGCACTCATCAAGTAAGGCACCTCATCGCTTATGCTTGTTTTTTGGAGCAAGGATGATGAGCCTTTCAGCAGAAAAGAATCACTTTTATTGGTCAATTCTCTACCCAAACCCCTCGAGTCTCTGGATTCTTTAGTAATAGAATGAATAGTAGGAAAATTTTGAGAAGTTCTCGATGAATGAACGGAGTCTCCAAAATCTGGAAAGTCGTCGTCATACGCCTCATAGTCGTCGCTGTCATATTCACTTTCCGATGTATGTTGAAGCTTCCTATAATTTTGCTTGCTGGATTTTGCTTGCTCCATTGACTTGGCCTGCGCTGCCATTTGCTGCAAACGATCCAACCTGAAGGCTTCAAACATTTTCTCTAAGTCCAATATCACAGCAAAACATTCGTAGGTAGACGACACATCCTCGCTATTCACAGCATCATTTAGTTGAGAAAGTAAACTAACAACAAAGTTTTTGTACATCTTTACAGTGAATTCTTCCTCGTCACTCGTCACCAACGACTCCAAATCGGTGCCTATTTTTATCAACTTGGCTTTCAGGTAAGCAACTTTAACTTTTTCAGTAATTTTGTCCTTTAAGCGAACAACTCTTAAAATTAAAGAAAGCAAGAGAGTACCGCTATCCAGAATATATTCTTTGTAGCTTAATAGCTGAACTTCCTTAGAAATTCTATCTATATCCATGGATAAGCGGTGAAGCTTTCTATTAAAGCCTTCACAGTCCTTCAGGACTTTGATAGCAACTCCTGCGTTAAAACTTTTTATTTTCTCGTCATTACTCGTGTCGAAATGGTTATTCGAATTGATATCTAGCGATAAAAATGCCCAGTTCTTCAAATTAAGTTCTATTTCTTCCAATACTCTAAGAATTGCGACAGAAGTTTTGCACAAGTTTGAGACCCTTCTTTCGGCAGGGCTAAAGCTTTCAATTGTAGTCTTTAGGAGTGCCTTTTTGTGAGGTGTCCTGTTTAAGTCCGGATCCCTCGAGAGGTTCAATATAGGATCTTCAAAACTTTCCTCATCAATTAGCGACATGTATTTGTCTAGCAACTCTTTTCTGAGGAAAGTTTTTAATGCTTAACAAGTCTTCCACCTTTTCGAGTAAACGGATTTCGCTGATTCTCACTGTTTACTCGGAAGCAACTTGGTTATCACTGTTAAACAACTGTTTTTGTTTTTTTTTTTTTTTTTTTTTTTTTTTTTTTTTTTTTTTTTTTTTTTTTTTTTTTTTTTTTTTTTTTTTTTTTTTTTTTTTTTTTTTTTAATCTCTTTTGTCACCATTCGCTAAGTATTACACCGCACTAATTATTTTAGCCTACACAGATTAATGGATCATAAAAGCGTTCAATTCTAATACTTGAAAGAGAATGAGCTTAAAAGTTTGCTTGGGAAGTTTGTTTTACGTTTGTATTGCAAATGGATAAAGTGTTCAAGTCCACGGTATCGAATAAGCAGGAATTCACTCCTAGGAGGATGTCTTTCTTCCTTGCTTTGTAGCTATCCTTTCTTTCATCATTCCGTACCATGAATTTATGTCGCTATCACTGTGAACCGCAATAATTATTAAAGTCATATTATCGAAACCAATGCCTGTTATTTTATTAGCCATTGAAATACAATCATCAAGTATGTATTCGACTATAGTCTCGAGTTTCCAGTTTTGGCTAATCTTTTCCCTTACTCTGTCGACTATCTGAGAGCTTGTATAGCATTCCCACACACCATCGCAAGCAAGAACTATGAATTCTGGCTCCTGTAATGCCAGTAAGTCGTACACAAGTATATCGGGCTCTACCGTTACTTGAAAAATTTCTGGGGGAATCCGAATTGCATTTTTATTTGTCTCGGCTTTCTTTTTCGTAACATAGCTAGCATTGTTTCGGGTTGTTCTTATGAATTGGGATTTGAATCTCGAATCACCGACAGCACGAGATAAAGCTAGGACTTCATTTACCCTGCCGTTGACGATATACCCTCCGCTATTCTCTATTCTAAGCCGTTCTCCCATGGTGGTGGTTTTATGATCAAAAGACATAGCTTTGGGTTCCCCATCCAAAGACATGATACATCTAGAATCACCTGTATTCGCTATAATAACATATCTTTTCGCTATTATTGTTGCTAATATAGCTGTTGAGCCACTATTCGCCGAAATTTGGGCCGGTATATCATGATCCATTTTAAAAAATGAGTCCCTAACTACATTCATGTAATCTGTCAATCCTCTTTCAGGATTAAAGATTAGCTTTTCCAATTCTTCATAAACAAATTTAGTCATATGCTCACTGATATATTCTGCGCAACCTCTTCCTCCGTGCCCATCAAAGACTCCAAATACAGAGACCTGTTCACCATTTCCCACACTCACACTAAAAGCATCTTCCATACTCATTCGATAGCCTTGCATCAGACCTACACAATAAGTAAATGCATTGCGCTGGTGTTCATCTATAAACTTCTCTTCTATTGGATGCGATAACAATTGACCCATCCTTAGGTTTCGAAATCTCTTATTAAAATTCCAGTACTTTTTTTTTCCTTTCAGCGTAACACACTGCTTTCCACTTAACCACAACAGTATAGTTCCATGTAATCTTTTCAAGTATATTTAAACAATACTTGCCGTATTACCGTTATCTATAAAAAGAGTAATAGAGCCATATAGATCGAGAAATGTCGCAATATGTCGTGAAACGTCTACCCTTAGCCTCCCTACTCCACACTAATCCCATTTTAATCTGTAATGCAGTTGCCAACGATTGATAAGGACTCAGTGATTGGAGATAAGTACTATAAACCTCCTAGATCATTTCCAATTGGACCAACTTTTACTAAGTATAGCAAGAATCCGATACTCAAGCCGGATCCAAAGAATGCTTTTGAAAGTGCTTTTGTCTACAATGCTACGGCAATTGTTGTAAATGACTTGGTATTTTTGCTCTATCGAGCACAGGGTGAAGACAAGATTTCTAGAATTGGAATTGCTTGGTCGGAAGACGGTTTTAACTTTAGAAGGTACTATAAGCCGATCATCGGGCCTACCGAACCTTGGGAAATGAAAGGCGGTTGCGAAGATCCAAGAATTATTTGGAATCCTGATAAAAAATTGTTTATCCTCACTTACACAGCATATGACTCTCTGACAGCAAGACTCTGTGTGGCAACCTCTAGAGATATTTTTCACTGGAAAAAGCAGCCTCCCATTATTGAATCAGATAACTGGAGCGACATCGCGAAGACGGCACAGGACCAGGTGATTATTAGACATGGGTGGCTGAAGTCTGGCGCCGTTTTCACAGAGAAAAATAAGGATGGAAAATATTATATGATATGGGGTGACTCCGCTTTTCATTTGGCTGAATCCGAAGATTCAGTTCACTGGAAGCTAACGTCAAATGACTACGGAAGTAATTTATTTACTACTGGTGTATTCAATTGGCAAAACTATCTCATTGAACCTGGACCTGCTCCAATTAAAATCGAGTACTCGAAAGATCCTCTGAAAAACCACTACGTGTTATTTTACAATTCTGGGACAAATGGAGCTGGAAAGTACCCGAAGGGTTCCTATACCATTTCTCAGATGCTTATTGATTACGACGACTTATCTGGTCCCTTAGCAAGGTTAGAGTACCCTGTGGTCACCCCTACATTAGGTAACGAAACAAACGGGCAAGTAGATAATGTGGTTTTTACAGAAGGTCTTGTACAATTCCATGGAAAATGGTTTTTGTACTTTGGACAAGCAGATACAGAATTAGGTGTCGCTACCTGTGATGTAGAAAATTAAAATTAAAAAGTTAGCTTTGTGTTTTGATCTAAAAAATAAAACCTTGGTAATTGTAGTAATCCTCTGAGCATAAACTTGTATGGAAGTAGTGCATTTCGCAACATTATTTTATCAACTTGATAAGGCTTACTGTATTAATAAATGAAGTTGGGTTATTATGGCAAAGTCTTCACAGCTAAAAAGACGAAATATTTGTGTTCTGCAATGCCCCTTGTGCTTAAAGAAGGAATCATATGTTAATCATGACTTAATATGCTCGAAGTGTCACAATAAAGATATAGAGTTGATCAGGAATTCTTGTATTGATAATAGCATGTTAAATGATGCAGCCAAAGACAAAATCAATAAGATTTTTAATTCTTGCCTGTCCAATGATTTTTCTAAGCTTAATTCCATAGCTGAAGGGCATTCTGGTATCCCTTTGGTTTCCATAAAAACTTTGGCCCTTCAACTCAAGAAACTAGATATATTGAATGAGAAAATAAAATTGAAGAATATCGATAGATCGACGGAGTTGTTAAATCAGAAAATCGAGAACTTAAAGAAAGAAATTGAACTGTCACAAGAGGAAACTGTTCAAGTTCACGAAACAATCGATACAACTCTTCGGTCAATCGTGAACTCTTACGCTCAGAGAAAAAGTAAGTTAGGGGATACTTATGCCATTATCAAGAGAGAAAAAGTACTACTGGTTGCAAGGCATTCTTTGTTATTACAATATGAGCACTTTAAGACTTTGAAGGATATTACCTTTAGCGATAGCACCGCGAGTCAAGGCTATGGTGCGTATCCAAAATCATTTTTTAGTAATCGAGAAATTCTTTTTCACAATCAGCCCATCATCAACATTGGTGATTTTTTCGCCTTCAACAATAAGTTGTCTCAGCTCAATGAATTTTTAGAAGGGCTCATAATGTTTCAAATGCAATTACAGGAGCTATTTCGGGATATGATTCATTTACCATATCTCACTCTGTTGATGCATTGTCTTCCTGATTCGAAATTTTATGAGCTTATACAACAAAAAGAAAATATTATCTATAATACCGGTAATCCTGACGAAACAAAATCTGAGGAAAATGCGAGTGAAGATTTCAGAGCTGGGGAAGCAGAAGACGATATTAGGAACGAGGTGATAATAAAACTGGGAAACGCTATGAAATTACCTTTATCATTTAAGACAATTAATGCGCAGTTACGCCAAGCAACACTTAGCCGTAATGAAAAGTTGTCTAATCATGTTGGTGATGAGAGTAATGAAAAACTTATTAGTAATGTCACTTCTGGCTTCAATCATAAAAGAAATTTGACTGGTGGTAAGAAGTTAGTAATTATGCCACATAAAATATTGAACAAGCCTTTGACAAAGCTTTCGACGAAAGAGTTTCTCAAGTTTCTCCTGATAATTGTCAAGCTAATAGTAAATTTTAATGTCATTTTATTTAACACTGTCGAGTCGCCATCCTCGCAGGAAAAAGGTTCCAAATTGAGTATTAATAAATTCATACAACCAAAAAATAGAGGTGAAGGTCATTATGAGTACACCATCAATTTTTCTTCTATACTAAAGAAAATATCATCCATCGACACCTTTCTTAAGCTGAAAATCGACCACTTGAATAGCATTTCAGGAAGAGTAGCCAAAGATTCCTCAAGTCAAGATCTTCCGAGTTCGGAAATTCCTCCCACTACTTCCCAATCAGTTAGTAACTCTCAAAATAGGAGGAATAGTCGTGACAGAAGTCTTAACATTTCAAGCTCCGTGGCTCATCCCTCATTGAACAGCCCTTCGGATCACCAAGATTTCAATAAACGACAAAAAAGTATTGGTCTGTTTTATCACAGTTTTCTAAATAGTATCCAAGAAGAAACAAACGAAAAAGAGCTTAATGGTTTAATAAACGACGAATTTTTCGTAAAGGAGGAAAACGCTCTCTTTGAGAATAGGTTTCGCTCACATTCAAGTCACAATTTTGACTTGAAGTTAATTATGCAAAAAGTGTACAAGCTCATGACTTCGAACTCATCGCGCTATCTTAAATCTAATAGCATATTGTCTAGTAGCAAAGTGTTTGATCCGGGTACAGTGAGCATGATGACAGAATCAAAGGCACAGTTGGACGAATGGGATTTAGTTAGTAAAATGTATTAGGCATTTGTGTATATAGTGTATTCATAGTAAATAATAGTACGCCTATCGTAATTTTAATCATGGGGCCTGAGAAAATAAGCGCTTCCTTATCGGTACTTCAGGAAATATCATCCTGGTAGAATCACAGGAGTATCATATAGGTTTTTGAAGACCATTGAGTATATAAACAATGTTGTCTGACAAGGAACTTTATGAATTAAATAAAAAGGCGGTGACTGAAGGATTTAAATTAAAACCTAGAATTGACTATAATACCGTAGGAGGTGTAAATGGGCCGTTAGTTATCTTGGACAACGTTAAGTTTCCAAGGTACAATGAAATTGTGAACTTCACCTTACCTGATGGTTCGACAAGAGCAGGACAAGTTTTAGAAATTAAAGGCTCAAAAGCTATCGTTCAAGTTTTTGAAGGCACTTCAGGAATTGATGTTAAAAAAACTCGTGTCGAATTTACTGGTCAAAACTTGAAGATACCAGTTTCTGAAGATATGTTGGGCCGTATCTTTGATGGTTCCGGAAGACCTGTAGATAGAGGTCCAAGGATTTTTGCAGAGGATTACTTAGATATTAACGGTGCCCCCATTAACCCTTGCGCTCGTATCTATCCGGAAGAAATGATTTCTAGCGGTGTGTCTGCTATTGACACAATGAATTCCATAGCCAGAGGTCAAAAAATTCCGATTTTTTCAGCATCTGGTTTGCCGCATAATGAGGTGGCTACACAGATATGTAGGCAGGCTGGTTTGGTTAGGCCTACAAAAGATGTGCATGATGGGCATGAAGATAATTTTTCTATAGTATTTGCGGCAATGGGTGTCAACTTGGAGACTTCCAGGTTTTTTAAGCAAGATTTTGAAGAAAATGGATCTTTAGAAAGGAGTACGTTGTTTTTGAATTTGGCTAACGATCCAACAATCGAAAGAATCATCACGCCACGTTTGGCATTAACGACTGCTGAGTTTCTAGCGTATCAAACAGAAAGACATGTCTTAACAATTATGACAGACATGTCTTCTTATGCTGATGCACTTAGAGAGGTCTCGGCTGCGAGAGAGGAAGTCCCCGGTAGAAGAGGGTATCCTGGATACATGTATACGGACTTGGCTACACTTTATGAAAGAGCTGGCAGAGTGGAGGGCCGTAATGGGTCGATCACTCAAATTCCAATTTTGACTATGCCTAACGACGATATAACCCATCCTATTCCAGATTTGACTGGTTATATTACTGAAGGTCAAATTTTTGTCGATCGCCAGTTAAACAATAAAGGTATCTATCCTCCAGTCAACGTCTTGCCATCGTTGTCTCGTTTAATGAAGTCAGCTATAGGTGAAGGAATGACCAGAAAAGACCACGGAGACGTATCCAACCAATTATACGCTAAATATGCAATTGGTAGGGATGCTGCTGCTATGAAAGCTGTTGTTGGTGAAGAAGCCTTATCAAATGAAGACAAATTATCTTTAGAGTTCTTAGACAAGTTCGAAAGAACCTTCATTTCGCAAGGACCTTATGAAAATAGAACAATATTTGAATCTTTGGATCAAGCATGGTCATTATTAAGAATTTATCCGAAAGAAATGTTGAATAGAATAAGTCCTAAAATTTTAGATGAGTTCTACGAGAGAGGAAGAGAGCTGGAAAGCGATGATGAGGAAAGTGATAAGAATCATGACTAGTAGTCAAGATATTTCTCTTTAATTTAATATATACAGTTTAAATGTTTGTCTCTTGGTTATCGTTGATATAAATCTGTCAACTTACACTTTGTAAACATCTTAGTAGATGAATTTAATAAAAGATTTCTTCAATAGACCTTTTAAAATGGTTTCTGTAGTTGGATAGCTGAGATACAAAGTCCCAGCTTACTCCAATGCTTAAACAGTAAAATGTCTATTTATTGTCTATCTATACTAACTGGAAATCGCTTTTAAATTTCTAATGTAATTAATTGCAGATCCATCCTTGAAAAATTCTACTTGATCTTTTGACATTGAATGTCTGCTCAAGATCTCAAATTCGGAGCCATCTTTCTTGGTGACTTTTAGTAATAAAGTGCCACCATTATCACCAGATTTCGCTACCATGTCCCTAAGGTTTATTGTTTCGATAATATCGCCTGATGAAAGTTTGTCATAGTCGTTTTCATTGTCAAATGTCAAAGGTAGCATTCCTTGTTTCTTTAAATTAGTTTCATGTATACGTGCAAAAGACTTCACCAAAATAATAGTACCGCCCAAGTACCTAGGAGATAGAGCAGCATGCTCTCTAGCGGATCCTTCGCCATAATTATGTTCTGCGACTACTAACCAATGACGATTTTCATCTTTCCATTTCATCATTAAGTCGGGAATACCGTGAACTTTGCCATCTAAATCATACGCCTTGTTCACTTCCCCAATTTCCTCATTAGTGGCACCAATCAATGTATTATACGAGATATTTTCTAAATGCCCCTTGTACTTCAACCAGGCACCTGCGGCAGAAATATGGTCAGTTGTACATTTTCCTTCAACTTTAAGTAACACTGTTGCTGACAATTCATTTCCATCCCATTCACTGAAAGGCTCCAACAATTGTAGCCTTTCCGATTCAGGTGATACATTAACTAGAGCATCAGGTATTGGCTGTGGATTTGAAGGAGGATAAAAATTCTCCCTGCCGCGTGAGAAGCCTTCTTCAGGCAACTCTTGACCATGTGGTGGGTCAAATTTGAACTCTCTACCGTCTTCCAATTTGATACTATCTTTAAGAGGGTTAAAATTCATGTCACCCGAGTATATCATTGAGGTTACTATTTCTGGTGACGTCAAGAAATTCATAGTGTTTCGGTTACCATCATTTCTCGCTCTGAAGTTCCGATTAAAGGACGAAAAGATTGCATTTGTTTCGGATGACGCCTTAGGAATATCTGATCTATCCCACTGACCTATACAAGGCCCACATGCATTTGCCAAGACAACTGCATTATTTCTCTCGAATACATCGGTGATTCCATCTCTCTCCATAGTAGCTCTGATTTGCTCGGAACCAGGGGTAACATAAAAAGGAATTTTTGGTTTAAGTCCAAACCCTTCAGCTTTTCTTATGAGCGAAGCGGCCCGAGTCATATCCTCGTAAGAAGAGTTCGTACATGAGCCAATTAAGCCTGCACTAACGTTGGAAGGCCACTTCTCATTGTGGGTTTTCTCGCCGAATTTCGAAATTGGAGTGGATAAGTCAGGCGTGAAAGGTCCATTAATATGGGGCTCTAACTTCGATAAATCAATTTCAACCACTGAATCGTACTTTGCATTTTCATCTGCACATAAAAAGTTGAAAGCCTTTTGAGCATGATCGGCGGCATAGGCAACTGGTGCCCTTTTGGTTTGTAACAAATAGCGCTTATGAGCATCTTTGTATGGAAATATTGACGTAGTCGCCCCTATTTCAGCTCCCATGTTACAAACAGTTGCCATCCCTGTACAAGACAAAGACTTTACGCCCTCTCCAAAGTATTCTATTATAAACCCTGTGCCTCCTCTAACTGTTAACAACCCGGCCAAGTGGGTAATTATATCTTTAGGTGATGTCCAATTACACAATTGTCCTGTTAATTTAACTCCAAGTATTTTTGGAGCCTTAAGCTCCCAGGGGGTGCCCGTTAAGGCATCAACAGCATCAGCTCCACCGACACCAATAGCAACGGCACCCAAACCACCGGCGTTGGGCGTATGTGAATCCGTTCCCAACATCATCAATCCAGGCGCCGAAAAATTTTCCAATACTATCTGATGGATAATACCAGATCCAGGTCCCCAAAATTGAATACCGTATTTTTTAGCACAACTTTCTAAAAAGTCAAAAACCTCTTTGTTAGTAGATATTGATTTGCTCAAATCTGAACCAGCTCCCTCTTTCCCTACAATTAGATGGTCACAGTGAATTGAACTTGGCACCGCCGTAGTCGGCATCCCGCAGGTCATAAATTGTAGCAACGCCATTTGGGCCGAAGCATCTTGCATCGCAACCCGATCAGGATTCAACTTCAAATACTGTTCGCCTCTAATATTTGACAACTGCCCTTGACAAGAGCCTAAACTCTCCTCCACATTATCCAAATGAGAGTAAAGTATCTTCTCTGATAGCGTTAATGGTTTATTATCCGTTAATCTTCTTACCTTAGATAATTTTTCAACTAACTTGGGGTAAGGCGGGGTTTTTGACGCAAATTCAGAAGGTATGTCAAATGAAGATGAAAACCTAACAAACTCTCTCCCGAAAGAAGTTATTATTTGACTACCCACCTTTTTCGTTATCATAGTCTTCTTACTAACTGCGTACGTCCTATTTAGATTGAAAGCTCGGTTGACTTTTTTTTTTTTTTCTTTTTTTTTTTTTTTTTTTTTCGTAGTGAGCGATAATCAGAACCAATGAAGGTAGAGCTTTTTACAAATTCCTACTGGTTTTGTTGTGGATATATAGTTTATTAATTTTAAATAAAATGCGATAAGTCCAGGATTTTTAATCGAAACAAGTCATATTATATCTCCCTCTTTTTTTTTTTTTCTTTAGTTGAAAGTCTCTATTTGCTTTCCTTGGAACGAATCGAGCAGCTCAATTTCCATGCTCTATCATGATGACGTCTATTGAGTAGAGAAATTTTCCAAAGTTCTAAAAGAATCATCTCCTGTAATTCAGGAACGGGAATAATAGAATAATCTTCTGCTGCAGAAACAGTACTATTTCTGTTGAAAGACAGAAAGATACCGCTAATGCGACGCTGACCAGTTGACGATGTAGTAGCATAGGGGATCTGTAGAAGCTCAATGTCAGCAAGAATTCGAGTAACCTTCATGTACTTAACTATATTGATCATTTTATGGCCTAAGAAAGAATTTGCCTTTCTAAAGTCAGGATTACCATCAGTCACAAAAGTCAAGTCTTGAAGAAAAAGGGAAAGGTAGGGGATTAAAGGGATAGTTGAGTTTGAGGTCTCCAAAAATGACCTCAACTTGCTCCGATACACGGCGTAATTTTTTTCGGGATGAATAATTTGCACTAGGTAGTCAAAAAGCTCTTTATATTTGTCAGATAATTCGTCCCAAATTACAGTTAATCTGCTGATAAGATGAGATTGCAAGGCAGTAATAATAGCAGCCAACGAATTGAAGTTCCTCAAATATAAGCAAGAAACTGCTATTTTCAACCATATCTTGAAATTAATAGCTCTAGATTTAAATGGAATGTCGGGTTGTAAGATACTTTCTAAAACGTAGCCCGATAAATTGTTGGTGAACAATAAAGATTTTGCTATATTCGGTGCTAATTTCAAGTGAGCTTTTTTGGTAGTATAATTCTCATTAAGCAATTCCTCTGCTGTAATAGAGCAGAAAATAGCAGACTCTATAAGAGTCAACTGCTTGGCCACCTCTAGGGCACTGAAATCAGTAAGATTTGGCCTGAAATCAGAGACTTCGAAATCCGCTTCACAGATTTTCGGCCACCTGTCTAGCATAGTGCTTAATTTCATCTGTACGAATTTCTTACTTTCCAAATGACTTCTTCCAGCCCAGCTGTCTCCTAAAGCCAATCTAAATTTCAAGTTTTGTTTTTCTATTGCCGCAAGGGTACTTTTGGACAAAAGTTGACTAGACAATGAGGTCTGTAAGCCTATTCCCGTGGGAACTGGTAATGAAGTAGACTTATTTGATGAAGTCGAAGAATTTGTATTTATTTTTGATAATTCATATCCGTCGACCACAGAATCCCTTGATGATACCCTGTCATCGAACGTTTTACTTTCTAGAAGTTTTCGTCCTTCCCCTAGTGGTGCGCCTATTCGGATTTTCACTAGCTGCTTCGTTATGCCGCCAATTTTGTTATTTTTTCCCGACTCTGTAGGAGGGCGTGATGACAACTTAGCGGCAATTTCTAGCAATTTAATAGCATCAAGAGGCGAGTGCAATGAGATGCCTTCATTGAAAAAATTTATTAATGTAGTCAATAAATTTCTGTCATTCTCGCTCCAGAAAGATTCCATCCAAAGTTGGAAGATCCTCACTATCAATTTTCTACGACTCTTTAGAAGAACGTCTGCTTCTATATTAGCCTTTGCATTACCCCTGGTTGCCGTCTTCACATCAAAGCGATCAATCAATGCTTCAAGTAAATCAATTCCATTAACAAAATGTCTGAAACAAATAAAAAAAGTTGATACAAAAAAGTCTTCTGGTGGTGCTTCCTCGTTGGTCAATGTTAAAACGAGCCCTCTAAATGTCGCTCCAACCAAATGGTTCTGGGAGTCGATCAACAAATCATTCTTCAAATCTACTTTATTGTTATTGCTTCGACCAACATCGGTAGTATACGGTTTAACCTCTGGCTTTTCACTCAAGAAGCTACTACGTTGCCCTAAAATGTCTTGCAAGATAGTTGCGCCACCTGGTGTTATTCCTAGCTGACCTGGCTTACCATTCCTCATCATTGAATATCTATTGGAAGCATTTTGTTCTGAGTTAACTTGCATTTTGACAGCAGGTGATTTCGCAATTCCGAGAGAACATTGACGTATAAATCTAGCTGGCTCTATTCGCATTTTTGAATAGTCGGGATATTCTCTAAGGTTGCTTAGAGTAAAATCGCCTGTGGTTTCTTGAAGCTTTCTGATGGAAGTTATAGTCTTGCTCACCGCCTCAATCATTTTAGTAGATACTTCTATTAACTTTCCACCTTCCTCGGTATAAAAATATTCCTGCGTTGGAACACTTTGGTTACCCTTTTTACTTATTTGCATTACTTGTTCCTCAGTTGTTTCGTTCAAGGTTTTCATCACCAAACTTTTAACGCTAGTAACGAGCTCACTAACCAATGATAACAAGAAATCAAGAGAGTCATCCAAGTCATGTGGTTTCTCGAATGAAATATCGGAACCAGTTTTCGAAATATATAATAATTCTCTAAGAAGAAGTATAATATGATGCGCCATAGTTTCTAATATATCGCAACCCATTGAGTTATGCTCTATCATATCAAGTCTGCCGATTATAAGACCTAGGTAGGAATATAATATCCCGTTAATTTCTGTTACTCTAGCCTTAGCTTTAGGTGGAGAGAGCAACATTGGGTAATGGCCTTCATTGTCCCTGTGCCTTCTTCTTGCTTCTTCAGTAAGAGTCCTTTGTCGTTCAGATGACCAGATCTTCAAGAAAGCTATCGCCTTATTGGTCACCAGGAAGATCATTAAAGTAAGAATTTCAATTTTGCTGAAATTGTAAGTGCCCTTAAATTCGTTTGCCTTAAGCATCAAACCGTACCAGTCTCCTAGCAATGCTTTTCGTGCTTTTCTTACTTCATCACTCTTACTGACGATCTCATTGGACCTAGACAAGCAACCTGTATCCAGTAATAGGCTCCTGACTCCATCCCTGATGGCATTAAGAACCTTTACAGAAAATGTATAGTTACCATATCTGTCCTTGTATGATAATGGATTTATTAAAAACGCTCCACAGGAATGAAGAAGATCCTTCAAAAATGAGCTATGAGACATTCCAAAATCATCTTCTTCGAAATCTTTTGCCTCTTCATTATCCGAGTTGATGACTGTGGTGAAATAGTTCATAGGTATCCAACCTCTCTCTAATGAATCTATTAAAGTAGCTTCACCCCAACCTGATTCATCAATAGTATGCACAAAAGCCAACTCGTTTTCTTTAAAAGAAAGGCATATGGAAGCATCTGACTCGAGCTGCAACGTTGAAGAGTCAAATGAATGTAACGCTCTAATGAAAAGATCAGACAAGTCATCCAAAGCAAGCTGATTACTCCCTGTTATGGACGGAGCATTGCTCTCTAAAGTATCTTCATGTGTCAGACTTGAATCGACTTGTACCTTATCGTCATTGCCTTTTTGACGAGAACCTGAAAAATTGCGGTGCAAGCTGCCTCGAGAACTGCTCAAACTGATCATCCTTTTAACTTTATCCTTCTCTGATATATCTTTTTCCGATTCCTGTAAACCCATGTTGTCAAACCTTGCAAGCAAGTCCCTACGTACAGGTATATCGTCATCATCATCAACACCGTTACTGTAGGCCATGTCCTCCAGATATAATTCATGATTCGGAGATGTTCTTTTCGAAAAAATCATGGAAGGTTTTTGCGATTCCTTCATATCATGAGGACGCGTAAATTCATTTTCCTGACTAACGATGCTTGACCTTTTACTAACTGTGCTAGTTTCAGACACGTGGTCTATCACAGAAGACTCCCTCTTTTCATCATTCAGATTAATTTCATCGATTTTCTTGTAATATGCGCTTGTCCTAATACCACCTTGATTATCAAATGCCAAATTATTTACATGATCAACATTCAGCTGAAAAGAACTCATAAATTGAAATGAGTGGTTTGATGTCATTTTATTCAGCTGCTGCAATGTTGTGGATAATCTCTGGAATTTTCGGCTTAAACCATGCGGTAATGACCTGCTCACAGATAAATTGTTATCATCAGTAAATGCAGTTTTTCGCTGTTCTAGCCGAGGCGTAAAATCCTCAAATTTTCCTTCATTGTACTGAGGAGTAGCATCAGCATCATAAGGCTGTGTATTTTCATCTCTAATGGAAGCTATCTCCACACTACGGTTTGTGCCTTCATCTCCGTTCGTACTACTTCCTTGTGCTGTTATAAACGTTGGTAAAGTATTTTGGCTTCCGTCATGCATCACGTTGTTTGCATCGCTGTCTACGTACTCCTCGTACTCATCATCCGTCTCCCACTCGTTTTCTGAAATTGGTTCCGCATTAGGCTCAAAATGCGATACTATAGGTGAGTAAACACTCGAGGACGTACTGACATGTTTTTGTTCTAAATTTATTTGAGGTTTCTGAAACATGTTGCTGCCAAACTCCTTCCAGCAATTGTCTCTCTGTTGTAATTTTTTCTTTCTTTTTTTTTTTTGAAACCTTTCAGTTCACTTAAGCCTCCTTCCTTAAAACCTATTAGGACAATACCTTTTCCAGTTCAAATCGCGGTCCTACCTTTACGAAGCACTTCTATATTGATTTTTTTTCTTAAGCAAAACTGTGATTCCTTCGTATATTTTGCTTCCTGGAAGACACTACACAGTAATTATCTGACAGATAGTTGTCTTAACACTATGATCAGTTTCACCGTTTAAATTTTTATTGCAAACAAACAGATTATACAAGCAGAAAGTGCCACGTCCAATTTTTCATAACACGTACATTTATTTTTTTTTTTTTTTTTTTTTTTTTTTTTTTTTTTTTTTTTTACTTTTTTACGTGAAAGGTTCGAACCACGGAACTTAAAAAAAAAAAAAAAAATATCAGAGCTGTCATTTTTTTTTTCTTTTGCTGTATCAGTGCAAATGATCATCTTAGTTTAATTTTATCTACTATTGACAGAGATATGTCTCAGTTTACTTGTACGAAATGTCAGGCATCGCAAGATGAAAATGATATGACGAAACATTTATCAGCCACTCGACATAAAACAGTTAGATATGACAACCTAAATGAGGTGCTAGAGTGCGAGGAATGTGAGGACACTAACATTCATCAGTTAGGTATACTTCGATTTGGATTGTCAGATATGCTTCTTTTGTGCCAGTCTTGCCTGGCAAAAGAAGAAAAACCTGCTACACAATACACGTTATCCAATGGTATGATACTAAAAAAGAGTCCACAGTACTTCAAGGTTAGAGATATAGAGTGCCTGCTTTGTGGTTCGACCGAAAACATATATGTGGGTAATAATAAGTCTAATGGAACTCAACTTCTTATTTGCAAGGAATGTTTGCCTAAAGTAAATAATGACAAATTTAAAATGACTAGCGAGAACGATGACAACTTTCTTTATGAGTTTCTTGGTATCAAAGAGCATGTGGTACCTACCAAATTATCGGGTAAAAAAAGAATCACTAAAAAGCGCGGGAAAAAGATGGGAAAAGGTCTGAGAACATTGACTCCGGCCCCTGGAAAACCTAAACCAAAGGCAGCAATAGAGCGCGACCAACGAAGAGAACATTATTTCTCTACACAGGCAGCTTCTAAGGCGATTAAGTCTGGCGAAACGGTCCTTGCAGTTGGTGCTGATACTGCTTCCTCTCCGAAGCCGAAAGCGGTCCAGAATAATGGAAACTTAGGTTCAAAGAGTGCGAACAAAACACCAAAAGGGTCTAATGCTTCAGGAAAACCGCGTTCAAGTGCTCTGTCAAATGGTAGAGCTGAAGAGAGGGCATCTTCAAAAAATGATTCCAAGTCTTCTTTGAAGTTGGCTTCGAAACCATCGTCAAAACCTTCGCCGAAGCCAACATCTTTACCTCTGTCAAAGCCATCGTTGAAGCAGTCTTCCAACACTCCACCAAAGCCACCATTAAAGTCACAGTCTACTAGGAAAGACAACCAAGCGCTTCCTAAAAAGCCTAAAGATTTTGAGTCTACTTCTCAGAAATCTTCAACATCTCAGGGTTCGGCAAATAAAGCTCCAAGGAAAGAGCAGAAGACCACGAAATCTCTGCCACCAAAGCAACATGAAACCCCTAGTAAAAATGGGCCATACGGTGGTACAAGCAAGAAAAATAATGAGAAAAGGAGCGATTCGAAGCAATCTGAGAAAGTTCGAAACAACGGACAAAAAAAGCAAACTAATACTGATAAGGATGAAAATAAGACTGGGGTAGATAAGATAAATCGAAAAACAAGTGAGCTTGTTTTACCCGCTGACATTGCTCGCTACACCCCTTCATCGGAACCTAAACTTGTCTACGATTCCATAGTATCTTATTATCAGGAATTATCCTACAACCTATTTATGGAAGAAAAGTTAAGTATGGAGAACTCTCGACAATCTTATATTAACCAAGACGAAATGTCTCTTGAATGGTATGCTGATCAAGACAAGAAACACAAACAGTTTAAGTTAAACGTCTTATTAAGTGATGAACTCTTGAATAGATTTGTCTCCAAGAAAATGCAGACATTCAAAAAGGTGCCTTTCAACGTTGGTCAAACTTTATTCTTGTTACTTGGTGAAGATATTGTATGGTATGGTCAAATTGCTACTCTTGATACAAAATCGGTTGACAAAAGGCGACGCAACCCACAGAAGCAGGCAGAAATGGTGGTTGAACTTTATTATTGGAATAGTCAACCGCTTCCCTTCAGCGTAGATATCAAATGGTTCAGAATTTTACCTGCATCTGTACCTGTGAGTAGAGTCTTTATGGCAATGTCGAAAATTGAAAATCAAAAGTTCAAAAAAATTTTATTGGGCAAAGAACCAATAAAGCAAATTTATTTTAGAAATTATGTTAAGTTTACAAAACCTTTAAATGATTCCCAAAAGGTAGCAATTCAGTCTGTCTTGAATAATTCTACCACGGTTCTTCAGGGGCCTCCAGGAAGTGGTAAAACTTCGACAATATACGAAATAATCTTACAGTTATTGAACAACCTAAATACGTATCCAATATTAGTCCTTGCTGCTTCTAATATTGCTATTGATAATATTGCCGAAAAGTTGTTTCCTAATCATCAAAGGTCGATTTTGAGAATTTTGGCAAGTGAAAAAGAGAAAGAATATAACCGTAATCATCCATTAGCTTCTATTTGTTTGCAGCACAAAGTATATGATATGCTACCTGCTTCCATGAAACAAGTCGTGGATGATTTGAAGGGACCATCAAGTTACAAAGTATCCCAAAACCAATACAAAAAAGTTTTATCAAAACAGATCGAGTTGAGCGATCTTTTGATTGCTCAAGCTAAGGTTATTTTCACCACAACGGTTGTAGCGGGCGGTAATCAATTAAGTTCTGTGAAAAAGATACCTGTCGTTATAATGGATGAATCTACTCAATCCTCTGAAGCGACGACATTGATTCCGCTTTCACTTCCTGGTGTTGAAAAAATTGTATTCGTTGGAGACCAAAAACAATTGAGTAGCTTTTCTCAAGTACCTAGTTTATCGCTTTCTTTATTTGAGAGGGTTCTTTTTAATGGAACTTATCGAGAGCCACATATGCTTGATACTCAATATCGTATGCATCCACTCATAAGCGAATTCCCAAGGAAGAAGTTCTATAATAATTTGTTAAAGGATGGCATTACAGAAGAGGACAGAAAATGGGAAGGAATACCTGCAAAGCCATTGAGATTTTGGGACACTTTTGGTGATGCAAGGGAACAAAGAGTGAGAGTCGGCTTTCGTGAGGACAAGGGCTACACTTATACCAACAGAGGAGAAGTAGAATATCTTCTTAAGATTTTAATATCTTTCATCTATGAGAAAGGAGTTCCCAGAAAAGATATTGGAATAATCACTCCTTACAGGGGACAAAGAGACCTTATATCCTCTCTATTAGTGAACAACAGTTTGATCAATCCTACTAAGGAAGGATTGCATGTTGAAGTTGATCGAGATGATATTTTCAGCGATGACAAACCTGTCACAATACATATGGTTTCCGGTATCATGATTGCTTCAGTTGACGCTTTCCAAGGTCGTGAAAAAAATTTCATGATTATGTCATGCGTTAGATCGAACCATGAAGGACAAATAGGGTTTTTGCGTGATGGAAGGCGGTTGAACGTTGCTTTAACCAGAGCCAAGTACGGTATGGCGCTAGTTGGTGATTTTGAATGTTTACGGAAAGGCGATACTTTGTGGAGAGACTACTGTGATTACTTAATACATAATGGTTTAGTGATCAAAGGAGACCAATTTATGTATTAAACTAATAGTTCTATAGAATTCTTGTAAGTATTTAATTTAATTATAATCTCGTAATAGGATTGGGTTTGCTTGTAAGAATTAAGAGTAAAAATAAAAATTTCGCAAAGTAAAACAAAGAGAAAACGAAAAAAAAAAAACGACAACTGCAGGACTCGAACCTGCGCGGGCAAAGCCCAAAAGATTTCAAGTCTTTCTCCTTAACCGCTCGGACAAGTTGTCGTCACACTAAAGTGTTAGGAAACGTGTACGTATAAACATTATATTAGTCTCAGAATAGTACACAAACAGTATATGAAACACTTAGTGAAACGTTGAGTTATGTCATCACCATGTTTCACGTAAGTAACAGCAATGTTCTGCAATATTATAAAAGGACAGGGTTAGGACCTACCTTATGGGTTCTAGTAGTAGTAATCTTACGAGATTCTGG